>JARFJB010000399.1:49127-125256 GCA_036346205.1 Vesta saturnalis
TACTATAGAGATACTTATCTTTGGGGTTTAAATGGTGTATTTTCTTATTTATATTTTATATCAATTAAACGTTTCGATATCAATTACAGTTATCGTCCTCAGTAAATTGTAAAATTTAATACATTTGGTATGATACATCTCAAGTAATTTTGTAACGTGCACCGCTGTTGAGCACGTATGCAAACGGAAATAGGAATAGAAAGGAGAAGGGCACCTCGACTAGCAGCTAGAGGGCAGTTAGATGTGTGGGAACATTGAGGTCGAGAGAGAAAGAAAGAAAGATATATATGTAGAACGAAGGACAGAAATTTGGGCGCCACGAGTTTAAGTGCAATACAAAAGAGTCCTTTCCCCAAAACTCGAAACAGGAAAGGTAACTTACAACACAAAGAAGTAATTATACAATGAGATACGTAGTTCGATAGGTTCCCTGTAAAAGAAAGGTTATATATACACAAATTTTATATAAATAGTAGTAATTGACAAACTAGTACCAAAAACCTTTTGTTCCAATAATGTAATCCCCAAAAATAAATTAATGTTGCAATTATCCTTTGTTTAAATTAAAAAGGTAGCACCTAAAGTAATTCACTGTAATTATAATAAAGAAGAACAATGAAATGAAGCACGAAACATACAGGTCAAGTTAAATTAAATTAGGAGATCCCAAGCTAATGAAGTTTGAGTTTATAATATCTTTTTAGTACTAGGAGAATTATATTTATTGTATCAAAATTGTCATTGCTAATTAAAATGCACAGGTCACCCGACAAAACATTTAAATGTATTGTACAATGTACAATAATAAAAGCCAAATAATAAATTAGTTAAACAATATATTAGTCTCCCAATGAGACGAATATTTAAACAGTACATAGTTAATAACACAACAATAACGCATAGAGCTCGACGATAAATGTGGATAACCTATATCTGCAATAAGAGATAATATCTATGAATAAATTGAGATGGTGTAATATTGACTTTGTTTTAAAACTAATGCAGATAAAAATATTAAATTTTAAAGTGAAATTATTTTAAGTGAACCTATGACAAAGTAAGGCAAGCTGTACATATCCAGAATTTAAAAGTGTATTTGCATTCACATACAAAGGCATATAATAGTTTAACTTAGCTGTGGAATTATTCCTGTTGTTGGAGTAAGTTACAAATCTTCATGATATTCAGTACTATTAATTAAGGCACTTTCCAGTCAATGTGAAAATTCACCAAAAGTGAGAAGCAGTTAGCAATCTATCCAATTGTGTATGTAGTTATTGAACGAGTAAAAATACATTTATGCTATTTGAGCTATCCCCAGAGTTAAGTAATAGTAGAAATAAACGTAGAAGTGAAAGTCAAAGTCAAAGTCGGAGTTTGAATACATTACCTTCACGAGGTTTACAAAGTAGAAATTCCGAGATAAACTTATATTTATAACCAAAGTATAGATATCGAGATGTTTAAAGTATTTTCTTTACAGTAGGTAGTTTTAAATCACAGGATAGCAGTGGTGATGGCTGAAAGTAAAGCAATTTTTAAATACAGAAACAAAAAAGGAAGAGAGGCATACCTGAACGCTTTTAATAACATTTGCATCTTAAAATGCGTAGAAATAAATAATACCAATTAATCATTTCTTATACTACAGAACAAGTATAAATCCGACTTTCGTCGATGGATGAAATAAATCCAGAAATTATTTGATTCTTCTAGGTATTAAAGCATGGTTTGCACCAATATGAAAACAGGAAGAAGAAACGTTCTTTTAAGAACTCACTAAATAACATTCAATGTTACCAACTGTAACCAGTGGTTCCAAATTCTAAAAATGTGTGTTAAGTAAGAGTCACTATCAACAATTTAGAATACTAATGATTTGCTTTAGGTAAATAACATAATGAGAACAACGCTAAATAAGAAGATAATAGGAAAAACACTGAATATGCTTAAATAATGGATGTTACAGTTTCTTAAAGATTTTACTATTTAATGAGGACGATAACTGTAATTGTTCGAAACGTTTAATTTATATAAAATATAAATAAAAATCACCATTTAAACCACAAAGATAAGTATTTTTTACATAATTTGTTTGTATTGACATTATTCGAAAGATGTAGATATTTTGATGATGATGAACGTGATTTTGAATATATACATATTTGTAATTATGTTTAAATTGAGAACGTTTAAATTTACCTTTTTGCAGAGCTTCCAGGTTGTAAAAGCTGTAAATGCAAAATGAATCACCATTTAAATTGCTTGCGTTTATGATGCAAGAGTTTCCTTGAAAACTATGAGCTATAAGCGAAACCTGTTATGAATATCAATTATTATATGTTGATAATACCTAGGATGTCATAGTATGTTAGATATGCATTTAAATTTATTTATCTATGACCACCTATAATGAAAAATGTAATTGATAAGTTTTCATGTGTAAAGAGCTACATTTAATAAATCGTGCGTAAATGAATTAAATCGTGTCTAAATGAGCAATGTAAATTAAATGGGACTATCATTATTAAATGATTTCTGATGATCAACCAGCCAAACGACAACAAACAAAACAAAAGTTATTTGTCAATTGTAATGTGAAGACTCTAAATTACAATTTGTCAGTACTGTTAGTGAGAAACGGCTAATTTTATTCTAAATTCAATGGTATTTTAACCCAAATTTTAATTATTTAGAGAGATCATTATGGATGAAGAAGAATTTGTAGAAATCACTCAAGGTAGACCCAACTCAAACTCGTTACCAGATATGTCAGAGATTATTATGGATGAAGAATTATTAGGGACACCTCCAGAAATCGCGAAGCAGCCAATAACATAACTTCAAACTTGTTACCCGTTAAATCTAAAAAGTTATATATGAATACGTACAAGATTCCTTAGATTGGTGTAACAGAAAGAACGTAAGAAACTATACAGAAAACGTCTTCATCGCTTACTTTTCGGAAGTCCAATACTTCAAAGCTTCGACCTTGTGGTCACATTATTCGATTCTCAAGGCGACTTTCAACATAAATAAGAGAATCGATATAAGCAAGTTTACAAAACTGATTGCCTTTTAAAACGTACATCATAAACTTATAGAACGAAAAAATAAAAATATTCACTCTACAAGAAATTGAAAAATTTATCTACGAAGCTCCAGATAACCAATTTCTATTGATGAAAGTAAAGATTATAAATTTTAATTGATTAAGTGTATTTATAAAATAACTTTCTAGATTGTGGCACTATTTGGAATTTCTGGAGCATGCCGTCGTCGAGTTGTCAGAGATTCAAACAGATGATATTCACGATGCAGAAACAGCTTTAATAATAACTATCCGGGAATGCAAAAATAAAATACCTAGAACTTTTACTGTTGTTGACAACAAGGATAAAAGTTTTTACAAATCTATCGAAAGTATGTTTCTTTGCGTCCAGCGGTAATGATCACAAACGATTTTTCGTCTTTTATAAAAATAATAAGTGTACAAAACAGCCCGTAGGTATTAATCAAGTTGGCAAAATACCTTCTCTAATTGCTAAATGTGTCAATCTAACTGATCCTAATGGCTATACAGGACATAGCTTCAGGCGTTCATCCGCTTCCTTATTAGTAGATATTTCTACAATTAAACGGCATGGAGGATGGAAATCCTCCACCGTTGCAGAGGTTATATGAAAATTCCTCCAAAATAAAAACAAACAACCAGAAGAATCTTTGGAATAGAAAATCAACAACTGAAAACTCAGCCATCGGCATCTCAAACACACACTATTACGAAAAGTAGTGTACAAAGAAGAAAAGAAAATATTCCGAATGTAATAATTAATAACATTAATAATTGTACAAATTTGACAATTAATGTAAATTTGAAAAAGTTGACCGAATAAAAATTCTTTCTAATTAGGTCATAGATAAAATATTGTATGATACATGTGTGAATGAATTTTATGCACTCCTTGCATTAAAACACTCGCCTTCGGCTCGTGACTTTAAACTTCGTAATTCGTGCATAAAAGTCAGCGTTCACACTTGTATCATAAATAACTATATTTTTTCTTTAATGTATTCTTTTTTTGCAGCTCTTCACGATCTCTACCCAATTGTCCACTGCTGCATTGTAGACCTCTTGTGTGACAAAATTGATAGAGTTGTAGTTTGCTGTGTTGTAGACTGCTATGTTAAAACAGTATAAACCAATTTAACATATTTTGGTTTGTCGTTTTATCCTTATACAATGCATTCCTTGATTAAGTTTATGGATAATTCCATGTATTATGTATGTAGAATGATAGATATTAGGATATGTAAGACAAAAAATCATTGGGAAGCTAAATGGGCCAATCAAAATTATTATCCTGGAACTGTTATAGCAAAACATGGTAAGTTGTTTTATTATCACATGTAAAGTTAAAAGTATACAGGTATGTTGAAGTATCTCCCACTAAAATATAAACTTTGTTATACTTGCATCAAAGATGGTGTGACATTAAATCTGGTGGAAATGTACAGAAGAGAAATGTTATTCAGTATCTTTTGTGATAGTTTATTAAGCAAAATAGTTATAGCTTAGTAGGAATTCTATTAATCTAATAAAAGTATTGTGTTAAGCTACTCAAGCTTTTGGAAATCTTTATTTCCTTATTCAGGAGCTAGAACTGTACAGAATAATAATAATGTAATCATTACTAAAAAATGCAATGGGTGAATTTACTACAAATTTAAGTGTACAAACAAGACATCTTATGGATTATTCTAAGATTAAAATTTTACACATGGAATAGAATTTAATGTAGATTTTAAGTTCTTCAGATGTTTGAAATGAAAAAATGTAATAGTAGCATGAACATAAAATTGGACATTGAAAGTTTAAGCAAAATATATTCTCATCTAATAGCTTTCACTGCAGGCAGAGATCATTCCGTTGCCAGGAATGAAACTGGTTGTCGTATAGTCAGCAGTTCTCATTGTGTTTTGTTCTTTGTCCTTTTGGTTTTTAACTTTACTACGTTGGATACTTTTCCTTTTAACTGCAATTTGCAGTAAATTTACACTGTATTTTTTGTGATTTTTTATGCTTATCTCCGGCTCCTGAATAAGGTAGTAAACATTTCTGAATGCTTGGGTAGCCTAAAAGAGTATTCTCATTAGATTGATTGAATCACTAAACTATATTTTATTTGTTACTAGTTACCTATAATTCTATAAAACTTGTAAATTGTACCCTTTATAACACTCTATAATGATTTTGATATAAAACCATATGAAGCATTAGTGATGAAATATGTATCCCGTTGAGTATAATAATTACTAGGGGAATATGGTGTTAAGTATATACAACTTTTATAGTTAGTCAGCAAAATCTTCGTAAATACCATAATCAAATTTCATCGGCTTAACTTACTAAATTATGTTTAGTATATAGTTATTGCGATTGATTGCAGACAATTCAAACATTTTAAAGGAAATTTGAAACTAATATGGCAACTGGAGTGCCAACAGTCGGTTAATATACATTAAAATTTTGTTAGGTTAGTACTTTCTACTGAAACAGTTTCTTTTCATACTCAAAATACACGAACGTGTAACGCAAATGAGCATAATATGGTTAGTTCAAACGTTAGTGTGTGTGATCTTTTGACAGAAGCTCTTGATAAACAACAAAATGGTACACTTACCGATCTTAAAAAGAATATTTCTGCAGATTTGAACTCTGCCGGTTTGTTATTGTCAACTACTATTAAATATCGTTCACTATATGTATGATTATTTTCAGAATTTCTAAGTGTAGTATTCACTTATAATAATGACGCTGATTCTTTAGAAGTGGCTCTTAATCAGCATCAAAAGGATAACGTTTCAGAAGATTTGCCAGCACTGGTTACACTAACCAATCTTCCAAAGCATTTTTCTTCAAATCTGAAGTATTCTGGTTTGTCATTGTCTATAAGTTAAAACTAATCTACTATAACATAAAAATACTTCATATGCCATTTCTAATAATTCTGACATAGATACTGGCTGTTTTGCAGTCAGCACATTATCAAATAGAGTTGAAGAAAATAGAGGTCAATTCAGAAATTTTAAAATCCTGGATTTTAGCATTTTTTAATAGATATGCAGACTTCTTCACGAAATAGACACAAATGTTGATGATAGAAATGAAAATTCCGTGATGGATACAGTTGACAACAATTATACTTCTACATTACATACCTGAAAATATTTGTTTCCATTACAATCTTTTCGAAATAATATAGGTAGATTTAGCAATCCAAGATTCATTCAACATTTGTTGTTTTTCTTTGTAGATGTACCAGTTCCTTTAGAGGAGACAAGTAGCTCAAATGATGTTCATGTGGATGATGAAATTATAGCTAATACTAAAAGTGAAAAACATGTTTTGATAGAATACAAGTAACCATGCCATCACCAGGTAAAATGACATAATTAGATAATATTCTAATTTTAATTTTGAGTCCACTGACTGAGAAAAATTATTGAAAGTATTAGAGGACGTGGTGATTTTATGCATAAACACTTGTTTTATTGCTCAGCGTTTTTAGTAAGCAAACTTTGCACATGCAGGTCAAGTTCTGTAGATCATCAAATAATGACACAGGCAAAAACGCAACGGTACTAGGTCGTGAACTTCTTTTTAATGTTCATGTGAATGCATGTGCAATTTTAAAGTCTAGCGTGTTCCCTATTCTACGAGATTGTGCATCTATCATCCGGTTTGGTAGTCTAGCTATTTTGTTAGGAAATTACTGGTGTGGCAAGTATCCCCAGCATCAACGTGATATGATCAGAAATAAGTCACGTTTAATTGGATGTTTAATAGCAATCGCTAAAACAATTAACAGCACTGTTACTGATTTTCAATCTTTACTTACACCAACAAAATATGACGTCATTGAATCTAAAAAAGACTGTGGATTAAATACACAACATACAACTCATAAATCTCACTGTAGTACTTGCTTTATGCACTGTATGTAAACAAGTAGTAGTGGTGTAAACAATGCATTAAAAGTCCTATAAGTAGCACAACAGAAAGTGGAAAATTCTCTTTCTTGTGGCATTTCCTGCTGAATTAGGTAGAACGGTAATTTAAAATCGTATACAACACCAAAGACATAAAGACATTGGGTTACCACCAAAAGCAGACATAGAAAATTAGTTGCATTTCTAAGACAACATCACAGAGAGTAGTTTAAAAAGTGAGCAACTATTCTGAAGATCTTCCTAGGTCTTGGAAATAGTTGGCATCCTACACTAGCATCTATCATGGTATTTAACCCGCCAGAACGGGCGCTATAGGTAAAGATCACCCACTACTAATTAAAAGCATTGTAACTTTTACGTTATGGGTCGGTTGTGCCGCCCTTCAGTACTTCATATTGAACTCCCCAAATCTGATTTGGGAGTCGACGAGATTTTCATCAGTTACACAGTTCTGTGATATATTTTGCAGTTGAATTACGTAAAAGTAGAAAAAAACCCAGTACGCGTGCTATCGTTGCCCAAATATGGTAAGTTTTCTATTATCTTTATAAATTTACAAATATTACAGTATTTGTGATTGGTAATACATTAACGAAAAACTATTTTAGACTTATATTCAACGATTATGTGAATATGGATGACGCGCAATCATCTACGAGTAAAAGATACGATGATTTTCGACCGTTATCTGAAAAGAGCTAGAACAAATGATGTATGATGATAGGGATGAAGAAGCGAATATTTGTGAAAGTGATGATTTTGAGATTATGTATCAGAAAGTAGCCATAACTGTTTTCGAGCAGCTCGATTCTGATAGTACCGTTGATATAAACACTGATTCGAAAGATGACATTCCTTTAGCCCGTTTGTCTTTTACATTGGAAAAATGGTTTCAAGTGGTTCAGAAATATACCTCCGGAAAATTTCAGAACACTTGCGTACAATATTTATACGGAAGCTCCTGGACCTAAAGGAATTGGAAAAATTTCGCATTCGATACTTGATACTTGGCAACTTATGATAAGTGAAGAAATTATAGATCTAGTAGTAAAGTACACCAATATGTGCATATAAAATAAAAAACTAAGTTTAGTAGACATCAAAATTCCGTACTACTACTAAAGTAGAAATAAAGGCTCTGTTGGGATTACCTTAATACGCTGGCTTTTTGAAATCGGCACGACTAAATACGATGGACTTATGGGCTAGGGATGGCAGTGGTATTGACTTATTTATAGCAACAATGTCAGGAAAACGATTTTTGTTTCTTTTACGTTGTGTACGTTTCGATGATTGAGAAACAAGGTCTGAAAGGCGACAGCTTGATAAATCGGCGCTTATAAGAGAAGTTGCAGAGATGTACAAGAAAAACGTCAGTCAATCATATACAATAGAATAGTTTGCTACCATTGATGAAAAATTGGAACATTTTAGGGGCGGTGCGGATTTCAATACATGAAAAGCAAGCCGTCAGATACGGTATAAAATATTTTACTTCCTGATGCAAAACATTTTATACCTGCAATTCTGACATTTATGCGGGTACGCAACCTGAAGGAAACTTTAAATGCGACATTTCTCCAAGTGCAGTTGTTCTCGATTGATTGAACCCATTGATGGAACTGGAAGAAATCTTACCATGGACAATTGGTTTTCAAGTATTCCCTTTCATAAAAACTGATTTGTGACTACAAGACAACATGAATTGCTACCTTGCGGAAGAACAAACGAAGTACCTCACTCTTTGGATTTACAGAAACTATGGCTTTATTGTCATATATACCATAACCTGGCAAAACTGTTTTGATTATTTCGACTCTACGCCGGATAAAACATTGATGAAAGGTCTTGTGAATAGAAAAAACCTGAGTGTATTCGCTTTTACAACAGTACCAAAAGTGGGGTTGATACCGTTGATGAATTGTGTGGTACATATTCAGTTTCAGAAAACCCTTTCGGTGGCCACTAACTGTGTTTTTGGTTTTCTAAATATTGCTGGAATAAATGCATACGATATTTACAAAGCTAATAATTCATCTCAAAATTTGTATCGTCGGAATTTCTGAAACAATAAGCTTAGGAATAACAAAGGAGCAAATAGTAGCGCGTCCTCAAATTCAAACTTTAGCGATTGATGTTAAGACCAGAATAAATCTGCTTGTACCTACCAATGTAATAAATGAGCCAACGCCCAGCAAACAGCAAAGAGCAACAGGAAGATGCGAAGGTTGTGGCTACAAGAAAGATAGAAAAACTCAGACATCCTCTAGTGCATGCAATAAACTTATTCAGAAACACGTAATACCGTTTGTAAATCTTCAATGAGGGGCAGAAAAGTTAAATTACATATATTTGCCATAATTGAAATACATTTATAATAAATAATAATTTAATAAAGTAATAATTTACTATTGTGATGTTATTTCTTTATTTATGGAACAATTGAACTATTTAATAACAACTTTAATAATATGTATATTGTCAAAAAATAGTAATAAAGTTTAGTATCTAAATCAATGAGCTCTTTAAGAAATTGGAACGTATTACTATTACTGACTACTCTAAATTACACTCAGATAGACATCTAATTGGTAGTGTAGGTGGTATGGGAAGAAAAGAAGAGACTTGTCTGGAAAGACGATATAAATCATTCGAAATTCGTGAAAGTTGAGCCGTGCACTTTCAGTGTTACTTAATTTTAAAGTTGAGTTATGCATAAACCTTGTGCTTAAATAATGAGAAGAGACAGGTTCCATCTGATAATCCATATGTGTTTGGTATTCCTTCAATAGATCACCAACATAAGTATTTAAGAACATATTCTTTTAAGGAACTATGCTAATTGGTGTGGTACTAAAAGCCTCATCGTTTACGAGGAACACAGTTGAAAACAAATTGATACATGGTCATTATTTATCTGACAACGTAATTAAAGATGTTGCTAATCTGTGGGTATGCTATTGATATCTATATGTATTATATATATATATATTATATATATATATATATATATATATATATATATACAGGGTGACCAAACTCGATGGCCAAAACGAAAACAGCTGATTCCTCTGGCCAAAAGGAACAAAAATTGTTAATACAGGGTGTGTCTATTGTTGATGGTTTCCAAGTATTTTTTTAATTTTTCTATTTCGTGGACTTATTTTTAAATCACGCTGTATCTTCCAAACTAGAAGAGTTACAAGAAAACACATTAGGAGAAATTTGTAGAAGATGAAATTGCCTTAAAGAATATTGAATTCATTCGAGACAAACTCATCATTCAACATTTTAATGACATAATGAATTCAGAAATGATTTTTTCAAATCCCAAGACAAATTTCCAAGAGGAATATTTTTCCAATAGAGATGGATTTGATACATGGCCGATAAAGGAAAAACTTCCTTTTTCATAAGCTTCACAACGATATGAAAAAACTTATGGTTGACGTACTAATTACTGAATTGTTACAGGAATACACCTCAGGAAAAACTTTTAGAGCATAAAATTACCTTCAAAAATATGGTAGAGTAGATGAGAATTGACGATTTGTCCCTCACTTTTCAATCAATCTGTACATTTACGGCAAGAAATACGTCTCCTTTACTGATATCTTTTCATCACCGTAGCAACGACTTGACATTAGTAAGTTAGTTGTCAAAATTTGTTTGCTATTACAGTTTTGCTGATTTCAATACGAGTTCTTTCTGTTGTAGTGATATTGTAATTTAGTTTTGAGTCGTTCTTCTTCTTGTTATTATTATTGTTCTTGTTCGTGTTCGTGTTTTCCTTCCTGAGTCATGTTTTCAAATGAAGAATATGCCGATATTCATTATTATTATGGTGTTGCCCAAGGGAATGCGAGTGAGGCTGCTAGACTGTATGCAGCTGCTTTCCCAAGAAGAATTCATCCAGAAAGGAGAGTTTTCTCTAGAGTACACACTGCTCTAAGGTAGAGAGGATCTTTTAGGATCCTAAGAGACAAGAGGAATTTTATAATGTTGAGAGGATTGACGACGTAATCCAGCATTTCGAAGCAAATCTTGAGACTAGCTTGCGGCGGTCATCCAATGTATTGCAGATGCCACAGAAACAATACGGAGAACTTTTAAGATTGACGGAAGACGTGCGTATCACGTGACGGGAGTTCAAGACTTTTAGATGGAGATCTAGGTCGGCGGATTGAGTTTTGCCAATGGTATCTCAATTCAGTTAGGAATGATCGGGATTTCCAAAATGCAATCTTGTGGACGGATGAGGCCACCTTTACAAGGTCAGGTATCTTCAATATCCATAACACGCACGTCTGGGCACATGAGAACCCACATACTATGAGACCAAATAGCTTTCAACACCAGTTCAGAGTTAATGTTTGGGTTGGTTTACTCAACAATCAACTTATTGGTCCATATATTCTGCCAGATAGAGTCAATTCAGTGAATTTTTGAATGTCCTTCAAGAAAACCTCCTGAATTGATGGAGGAGGTTTATTGGCAACAAGAGCAGATATGTGGGTTCAACTTGATGGTCCACTACGGAAGAGGTGTGAGAGATTGGCTAAACGAACATTATCCCCAACGTTGGATTGAAGAGGTGGTACAGTGGCGTGGCCTCCAAGATCTCCAGATCTCACCCCTCTGGATTTCTTCCTCTGGGGATCTCTCAAGGAATTGGTCTACAGCACTCAACCAACAACCAGGAAGAGCTTATTGAAGCAATGCATAGATCAAGTCGGCTGATAACACAGAGACAAATTGCTTCAGCGACAGCTTCATTACGAAAACGGTGTGTCAGTGTATAGCAGCAAACGGCAGTCATTTTGAATCAACTCTTGACAATTGAATAAAAGGTTCGAAAGTACTTAATTTTGGTCACAGGAATCAGTAGTTTCAATTTCACCATCGAGTTCTGGTCACTCAACATTGTTATTATCTATTAATGGATTGTGGTACCTCGATTAAATCAGAGATTTGAAAAAACTCATTTGTGAATTCATTATGCCATTAACAACGTTGAGTGACGAGTTTGTCTCGAACCAATTCAATATTCTTAAAGTTAATTTTATGCTCATTTCTGAATTCATTATGTCATTAAAAATGTTGAATGATGAGTTTGTCTCGAATGAATTCAATATTCTTTAAGGCAATTTCATCTTCTACAAATTTCCTAATGTGTTTTCTTGTAACTCTTCTAGTTTGGAAGATACAGCGTGATTTAAAAAATAAGTCCACGAATTATGTAGAAAAGTTAAAAAAGTTAACATCTTGGAAACCATCAATAATAGACCCACCCTGTATTAACAATTTTTTATTCCTTTGGCCAGAGAATTAGCTGATTTCGTTTTTTCATATCGTTGTGAAGCTTATGAAAAAGGAAGTTTTCCTTTATCGGCCATGTATCAAATCCATCCTATTGGAAAAATATTACTCTTGGAAATTTGTCTTGGGATTTGAAAAAATCATTTCTGAACTCATTGTCATTAAAAATGTTGAATAATGAGTTTGTCTCGAATGAATTCAATATTCTTTAAGGCAATTTCATCTTCTACAAATTTCTCTAATGTGTTTTCGTGTAACTCTTCTAGTTTGAAGATACAGCGCGATTTAAAAAATAAGTCCACGAATTATGTAGAAAAAGTTAAAAAAGGTTAACATCTTGGAAACCATCAATAATAGACCCACCCTGTATTAACAATTTTTATTCCCTTTGGCCAGAGAAATTAGCTGATTTCGTTTTTTTCATATCGTTGTGAAGCTTATGAAAAAGGAAGTTTTTCCTTATCGGCCATGTATCAAATCCATCCCTATTGGAAAAATATTAGAGATTAAAAAAGTTAGCATCTTGGAAACCATCACAATAGACACACCTGCATTAACAATTTTTGTTCCTTTTGGCCAGAGAATCAGCTGTTTTCGTTTTGGCCATCGAGTTTGTCACCCTGATATATATATATATAATATATACATATACATATATACATATATACATATATATATATATATATATATATATATATATATATATATATATATAGGTTTTAGTTTAGGCAATGTCGTTCAACAGGTGATCTTTCATATGTGACAAGTTTGGAACAATACAGTAGACAGTCCGGTGAAACAGTTGTAGTCGATTTAGATATCTCAAAGGCATTTGACCAAGTTTGGCATAAGTGTTTACTTGCCAAACTCACTCTTTGGGTTAAATGATACGCTCATCTGGGTTTCTAGTTTCCTTGATAAAAGACGAATACGTGTCGTAGTTGATGGCTTTTTTCAAAAGTTAGCATTAATGCGGGCTTACCACAGGATCCGTTATATCGCATACACTTTTCTGCTGTACATATGACCTTATTTCTTCAACTAACTTCATTACTTTGCTGACGATAGCACTCTTCACTGTAGTTCATCTCAGTCTGCTCATAGTGATAATCCACCTTCTATGTCAAATCAAGAAATTAAAGCTGAAATGCAAATTCAATCAACAAAGACATTCAACGTATTCTCGAATGGGAAGCAATAATCTAGTTAAACTTAATGCTAACAAAACTCAGTGATGCCTTTGTCCGCCAAAAGATCGATCATTTCCTGTTGTAAGTATGAATGGCTCAGCTCTTAAATTTTCAGACTCTATTACTCTGGGTTTATGACTGTTTCTTCAAATCTCTCATGGGTTGCCATCTTCTGTCAACTACCAAAACATGCTCGAAAAATAGGCTTTTACAGATCTAAAGTACTTTTGACAACTCCTTTTTTAAAAAATTCCTCATCTAATATAATTCTCACCTCTGGGTTTGTGCTAATACGCTCCGATATCGTTGATCGTATTCAATAAAACGATTAGGCTTATAAATGAGCCGTCCTTAACTTCCATACATTCCCTTAGCATAGAAGGATGGTTTAGTTATTTCTTTTTTTATCGTTAACAACCATTGGCTTTTGAATTATATTCTTTGATACCATCTCGGCTATCTTTGCGAGAAAATTTCGCTCATTCATTCGGTATGCAGTACAAATTACTTGTCGTACCAAACAAACCACATTTTCACGGCTCCTAACTCTGGAATGATCTTAGTTTCTGCTTTCCTCTTAATAGCTGTTTATAGGCATTATTGGCAATTCATTATCCCTTATCCATCCTCCTAAGTTTTAGTGCTTTAGCCGTAGGTTTAGCCTGTTCAGGTCCACAATCTTAAAAAATAACAGAAACGTCAAATTTTGGAAACGACACAAGGAAGTAATGATTTGTCTGATGAAAATTAATAATTATGATGTTGAAGAAATCTTCATCTGCTCTTTCTCTCACTTAAAAAATGATTAAAGACGTCGGACTTTTGGGATGTCAAATGTACAACTCAATTTTCATTATTTCAGTGAGAAATATTTGTTCGACTCAAATAAATGTATATCCGTCTGATGATGATGCAATTGTTGAAAACCATATCATCAATTGCAGCTTATAAGGGCGAATATACAGCCCATCAGAAAAAATTCGTCATAGCATAGGTAAATGTTCCTATTGTTTTTAATACACATATATCTATAGGTTTAACAAAAATATGTTCCACTAAAACACCATGGACTCCATCTGGAAAAAGATGCCCTTTGCAGTCCTGCAGTTCAAAAATTGAAGCACATTACAAAATTAAATTACAGGTTTTAATTCATTTAAAAAGGAATAGTTTTGGAATGTACTTTTGATGAAAATGTTATCTTCTAAAGTGGATTTTCTAACATTTATACTTTTGAATAATTTTACAAAAAATCTTCTAACGGAAAATGTCTTAAAAAGTAACAATTGGGATAGATCTCAAAAGTTAATCCCTATTCGGTTCATTGGTTTAACGTTTACACTGGAAGATTTTGGAGACTATATAAGATTATTGGTGAGTAAATGTTAAATATGTTGTGGTATAACATCTTCAAATTTTCTGGTTATAATTATTATGTTTGTTGTTCTAATTGTTTTCTTTTTTTTTTTAGCTTATGATAAATTATCTGAATTGATCTACAAGATTGCATAAATATAGTAAACTCCTTATAAGTTTGTAATTAATTAAAACTTTATCTTTTTTTCTTTTTCCTTATAAGTTTCTTTTCTATTTGTAGTAGTTTTACTTTATTATAAATTTTGCTGTTGTAAATGTTTTTTACTTTTAAATTGTTTGTAAACATTTTATTTTATTGATGTTGTGTATCCGGACTTTAATTTCTAGTAAATGAAAAATTATCTAAACTATTTTATACTTCCTTTGCAAAACCTTTTTTTTTGTTTATTACTAAAATTGAATGCTACTGTTTTTAAAGACAATCGGTTTGGGACTTGAAGAAGATATTCTGGATATTGCAGGCAATTGCAGAGATGTTTCACCGGATCTCACTCAAGTGCAAATAAGTGTAACGAATGGTTTTGATAATTTGTTATGTGTTAATGCTATTACTTTATTTTTTGTTTTCTTTTTTTTTGTATAAAATTTTCTTAGATTTTAAATTCAATTAATAAATTTGAAACAAACAAAATCAGGCTACAACATAAAAATTATATTGCTTATTTTTGCCTCCTGGATATGTCCTTAAAATTTTCCATTTGTTCTTTCCACTTGGTATGTGGAAAACCTTTGATGTTCAATTTACTTCTGACCCCATTTTCTTGATTTAAGGTCCACCCGTGGTGATGAACTTTCTGTATCTATTTATCACCTTGTTCTTTAAGGCTTTTCAAACGTTGGGTTATGTTATACTGTAAGCTTCTTTTTACTTTTGTTTCTGTATAAGGAATAAAAAGACGATGGGGCAACGGATCGTGTTACCATCGACAAGAAGTTTTAAACTTTAATTATGGTATATCTATTTTGTGTGGTAAATCAATAATTTACTAAGATGATGATTTGTTATCAAACGTTTAAATTTATAAATGATAAATAAAGAAAATACACGATTTAATTAAAGGATGGTATTTTAATTATAAATCACCAATCTTAATTGAACATTTATAATTCTGTTTTCCAATGTTTAATTATTAACATTCGATTTAAAATTTGAATACTAATTGCAGTATCATTTATACTTATTGTTCGATTCTTAAAATTTATTCCGTTATACGTTAAATCGATTGAGCATTAAAAAATATTGTTCACTTTAGTTGGACTTCTTTTTAACTTAAATTAAAAAATGACCCAAAATCAAAGGGAATTTTTAAAGTAAAATTGGAACTTTTAAAAAAAATATAATAATATACTCTTTATTAAACTTTCATCTTTATAGTTTTTATAACATCAGAAAAAATTCAAAAAACCATTTCTAATGTTTAACATTCAAAGAAGATCAAATGTTGTAATGTTCTTTAAGAATGTTCATCAATGTTTTTAAAAATATGGACGATATTATGTCAAACCATTTTCGTTTAGCAACGCTTAATTTGAGCGGCATAAAATTTTATTAAGTTCGTGCTAATTTGTGATTTCTTTAAAAAAATTTTCAGATCTAGACCAACAAAAAATCATTTGTCTGTTCCATAAGATTCAGGGGAAAAGTTTAAAGGACCTTTAATAAAAAACTTACTCAAAATTATTAAATGATTAACTACGTTTTTAAATAAAAAAAAGTTTAAAAATTTTTAATCAGTTACAATATTTTTTAATAAGTCCAAATGAGTAATTTAATAAATTTCTTTACCATTTGGTAATTAACATTTCGACATCCTGAAACGTATAATTGTAAAAATTTTAAAACAAAATCTTACCCTCGTGAGAAAACAATATTTGAATAATAAATAACTGGAATAGTGATTTACTGAGGTTTACTATTGTATATCTAAAGTTCTCTAAAAAGTTACATTTCAAACTCTCCTGATGGAAAAAGTTATATTAATTTTCTTTCAAATATTCCTAATTGTGTAAATTAATTCCCTTGCTGGATTCCAGCAAGTGTTACTTTATTACTATTGCCTCTAACAAAAAAATTGTTTACATGTATTTCTATTTTATTTTTACCTATTCAAGTTAATGGCCACCTATAAAAGAAACTAGCAAACACATGGTTGTAATAGCCTCATCGTTACATAAAACTTGACAAAAACGTAATTATATAAAGTATTTGTAAATATTATTTTCAGGCTAAAATTATTAAATTTGAAACTAATAATATTACGTAAAAACGTATTTTAATAAATAAATTTATAACCATAAATTGAAAACAATATATAAATTACTACCTGAATTTCTGCAAGATTGTTTTAAAGAAAAACATGATGTATTTAAATTTTTGTGTAAAAAGGTAACGAGAATAGTTTTACTTTAAATTTTATTCTGTTTTTTCCTGTCAATAAAAAATCAGTTGTACCTTGAGAATGCAATATAGAACAATTTTTTAAATTACATTTAATAAAATCGATATTTGGGGTACATCGTTTAGACCGATTTCTTGAAAACTGTAATTAAATTTGTAATCATTCAATTGATATTACATTTGTCCTGAAATCAAAAATCCTTTTATTTTCAACAGGATCTAAAGTCTATGGTTTCAGAATGTTGTTTATAATTTCTAACAAAATCATATTTAAGCTAATATAAATCCTATTTAAAACCAGGTCCAAAGTTAAAAAGTCTGGGAAAGTACTCCTAAGACAAAGTTCTCTTGGTTTGCATTAGCATTATTTACACCATAAGGTATATATGTTGTCAATATATAAAAATAATGGAACTTCGTGGTATAATTTTATTCATTTTTTATAAATGTAGGAATAACCATATGGTAGATTTTTATTAATTTTGTTGAATAAACACCGGAAGTAAACCAAAATCAGGATGTAATATGATTTAGTATTCACATTCGCATTTGTGATGAAAGAAAATAAAAGTAAATATGTTTTGTTTCCATATTGTGGGAATCAAAGGCAAAAAAGTATTTCTTTTTAATTGTTTAGCTTTCCATATATAATGCGATTTTATCTTTTGATAACCAATGTACTTTAAATGATTAAAATAAATAGCATCAATTATATGTTCTGTGTGAATTATGTGTTAAAATTGAAATTAAACTTACGATTATGACACGTAATTAAGGTTTCCATTAATTCGTTTACTTTTTGTTTATCTTTCATCAAATTTAAACGTTTCGATAACAATTTTATATCGTCCTCATAAATGGCAATAACTTTAATAGTTCAGACGTCAAATAAATTTATAAAATAAAACCAATGCTATTAATATAACAGTTTGATAAACCATAAAACCAAATACAGAATAAATTTTATTGTAAAAATAAGATATTTAATAAAGTAAATATTATTAAACCGCCTTGAAGATGACAAATCAGAACAATTGGTTTAAACTTTACGCGTAACTGATGGTACCAACGTTGCCGGTGGTAGCGAAGTTCAAAATTGGTAGATTCTAAGAATATCAACAACGAAAAGTATCATTTTAAATAAGTTTAGAATTCCCTCCTGGCGCAAGAATTCATGCGACCACTGTTTGTTTTGATTTAATCAAAAAAGTTAGCGAGTTTTTAAATACGTTAGTGTTAATAATATTAGGACGTCAGATATTTTTGTATATAAAAATGGTGAATTGCTGTTGTGTACAATTGTAAAAATAATTGCAAAGACAATAAAATGGTTTAAAAGCAAACTAAAAAAGTCTATTCCTTTTTATTTTGCTGTAATAACGGTAAGTTCAAAGTTCATAATCAATTTTATTTAAATAACCCATTTCACCATAATTACATTCTTTAAAGCATGTGTTATTAAAACCGAAGGTAAATTTTATGGCAACCACACAAGTTCAATTAATTTAATATAAAAAAGTAATCTATTTTTATGCAGACATTTGATTAATTTTACATTGGTAAAATACTTACTGGGTTATTAACCAGTAAACATATCCTACTGTCTTGGAAACAGATATGGTAAATAAACAAAAGCTCAATTTGCAAAAGTGTATTTTTAATGTTATGTAAACTTAATAAAATTACATTTAGTTTTATTTGTAATTGAGCACGGTTGTGCAGTGTCAATTTACTTGTTTTTTATTCCATTCATTTTAGTTAACTTAAAACTAGCATTTCAACAAATATAAACACTGTTTTAACATAACATGTCACGATCTTCAAAATTTTTTGTGCCTAAAAATTTAACAAAATGAAAATTTAGTTCTGAGCTACTACATAAATAATTACAAAATAACGGTTAACAAAGATTTTAATAATAGTAACCTATCTTTTCCACTTTACATTTAGCTGAGTGCCCAGGAGTTTTATTTTGGGACACCGAACAATAGATTTGCGGGAGTGCTACTTCTTCGTTGTTGATATTCTCTGATTCTACTAGTAGCGTGACGGTGACCTGCAAGTTGGCGTGTTGTTTTTATAATTTTATATTAGTGTTTTGTGACTATCAGTCAGTGAGAATAACATATTATAAAGTGTTAGCTGTCATTGAAATGGATTAGTTTTGGAAGATCTACGTTTGGTAGTTCTAAAAGCAAAGAACTTTGTGGAAAAAGGAAATCCTGTTGGTAGTCACAGATGGAGCAAAATTTTTTTGCCTTTGCCCAAACTTGTGAAAGAAAAAATCAGCTAAACGTAAATATGATGAAAAGTTTTATCGTTTGGTTTTATTACTGAAATGAGGAGCCTGTTCCACAATGTGTCATTTGTTTAGAAACTCTGTCAAATCATTCGATGAAACCATCACTTTTTAAATATTTTAACACAAAGCATAAAATCTCAAAAACAAGCCGTTAGAGTTTTTTAAACGGAAATCCGAGTTGAAAGTGATAAAAAGCAATCACTTCATTTACGGGTTGAACACTAGGGCTGTTGAAGCTTACAAGGTTAGTCTGAGAAAAGAACTAAAACCCATATATTAGACTAATTTTGCCAGCAGCTCCTTTTTCCACAATTATAAAAAAGAGGAAAACAATGTGGTTTTTGTCTGATAATACTGTTTCAAGAAGAATATCTGATATGGCTTTAAATGTAAAAGACATTTTACTCAGAAAGTGAACAATAGTAAATACTTTTTGCAATTCAAGTGGACGAAACAACAGATGTCGTTTGGCTCAACTTTTGTGTTATGTTCGCTTAAATAAAACCAGCTGGTGAAATTTGTTATTTTGTGAAACTCTTTCAGCTCATACTACTGGAGAAGACATATTTGAAAATAAAGAGTTTGTGCTCAAGAATGGAATGGATTAAAAATGTGTTGGTATATGCACGGATGGGAGCTATGACAGGAGCTCATAGTGGATTGGTGCCTAAAATAAAAAGAAGATCCACATGCAGAACATATTCACTGCAGCCTTCACAGAGAAGCGCTTGTAACGAAACGATTTGCAGAACTAAAACTGTTTTGAACGAATAAAGACAGTGAATTTTAAAAAGAGCCCTGAATTCATTTTCACAATTTATGTGAAGAAATGGACAGTATTCATAAAAACGACTGCTCCACACAGAAGTTATGTGGCTGTCAAGAGAAAGATGCTGACTCTTTTGAGTTACGTCACGAGATATTGATTTTTAACAGATTCTGGTTTTGAGCTACGAGATCGTTTTACTGATGAACTATGGCTGTGTCGGCTGGCTTTCTTTGACATTTTCTCAAAACTCAATGATGTGAACAGGAGTCTTCAAGGTATTATCCCTTTTGGGTTAAAAAAATGCATTGAAACAAAAATCATCTTTGCAGATGGAAGCCAAGAAACAAGGTTTCGCTTTTTCCTTTCTCAGCAGTTTTGTTGAATAAAATGAGCTTTCACTTAGTAAGACAGTTCTTAGTGATATCAGTGACCATTGTAACGTTTTGAAGGAAAACTTGAGCAGATACTTCCCTATGAAGCATTTGTGGATGGAAACCCGTTTTGACATCAAGAAAATGACAGTCCCAGAGAATCTCTCAGCCGAAAAAGAGCAAGGGTTTTTTGACTCAGATTTGAAGGAAGTTTTTGATAAAGTTACCCGTTGACTTTTATTCAACGACGCCAAAACTTGAAATCCCAACCATTTTTTTGCTATTTTCAATTCCTACCTATGTGAAGCTGCGTTTTTTCTCTTGTTTTAAAAAAAATACAGAAATAGACTGGCTTTGTTGAAAATGACGTTGAAGTGAATAAAATCAGACATTGCAATTTTAAGAAATTCAATATCCTTCTAAATTTTGGTTTTGTTTGATTTTATTTGGTTTAAATACAGTTCTTGTTCTTCCCTTAAAGTTCTTTCTATTCTTTCATCCTAATTTTTTTTTTATTTAAAATAAGCATTCGTTATAATATAATATAAAAGTTTACTTTTATTTTTTTATTTAAATTTACAAAGAACTAAATAAACATTGTTTTAAATTTAATACCTACTTAAAAGGCTAAATGTTATTGTTTTATTGATGTTTACAAACTTTACAATGTTGCCAATGGAATGATTTAATAATTTTTATACTGGTGGTACATGAAAGTAGGTTTCATATTAGGTGGTACGTAAAAAATTTAATGTCTAACGAAGGCAAACTGAAAACCGTAATCAAAGAACAAATTTAACAAAATTATGATGTCAGAGGAAATTTGAAAAAGTTTTTTAAAATTAAAAAGGATTCACAATTAAAAAAAATTAATCAAATCTAAAAACATAGTTTTTTATTAATGTTAAAATTTAATAGTGAAACATGTTTTACTTTTTTTTAACTATATGAATTCAAGTACTGTGGAATATTTTAATTGGTAAAATGACGTACCAAAGTCTAAAATTAAACCACCGTTGACTTTTTAATTAAAATGTCAGAACCTATTTAATCGACGATTATCTTTTTCCTATTCAAGTTTTTGTTTTTATATATATATATATATATATATATATATATATATATATATATATATATATATATTAATTTTCAAAATAAAGACGTTTTTTTCTCTATTTCCATATTACTAAACTGAATGCCAATTTAAAATTTAAAACTTACTTGCTACTCTATTACATCAAATCTAATTTTTCTTTACTTCAATCAAACTACCTTTTGAGATACCAATGGATACTTTTATACGAGAACAAGGGAACCTACACACTAAAGATGAATGAATTTTGTGTGTGTGTGTGTGTGTGTGTGTGTGTGTGTGTGTGTGTGTGTGTGTGTGTGTGTGTTTGCGACCCCTTCTTAACCCGGACCGGCGTCAAATTACGGAAAAAGGCAACTTAGAAGAAAAAATTGTTCGTTTGCCCAATTTTCAATTTGGTCTCAATATGGAAAACAGTAATGGGGCATTTCACAAATTGCAGAGTTTAAGGGTTCCCATTTAGGTAATCATACAAGGTCCAGATTTGTAATGCGATAAATTATTAATTATTTGTTAACACCGATAAAAAAAACAATGTTTTATTTTTTAGATGGGACATCAAATGCCACAACCTCAACAGGACTTCTAACCAACCACACCACCAACAGCATCACCAACCATTACAACGCTTTTTTTGGCCAAAAATCTCAACACAAAGATGTAAAAAATTACACACAATCACGAATAAAAACGCAATCCACGTGCTGAAGAGGATGAAGCCTGAGCAGCCCCCAACAATACACAATGCATCACTACTTATTTTATTTTATTGTACAATTATACAATCGTATTGTAAACCCTATATATTGTTATGTATATAAAATTTAATAAACTTTTTTGAACAACCAAGCAAACAATTCTTTTAGGTTGTCTATTAATCTATCTAACGAAAATTAACGTGTTTGACATAGATTATTATTTTGTTTTCAATTTGCCTATTTTCAATGACTTTTAAAAAGGGTTTAATTTAAAAAAAAAAAATAAAAATTTTTCATTTCTTTTAATTAACATTTTGTAGGTTGAAAGGTGTATATTCTACAGATATTTCTTATATCCATTAATATACAATTAAAAATCAGGAAAATTCACAAGGTTAAAAAACCTTTTCAAATGTGATCTAGTTCTTCAATTAATTTCACCAACCAAAGCATCAAAATTGTAGTTTCTCAATGCAAGTTTATTAAATTTTGTATTTATTCAATAACCTTGTTTCGAATAATTATGAGTACTTATTTTCTGATTTTAAAAGGCTTGCTACTAAATTTTTTATATAAAAATGGTTCTTAAATATTTAAAAATCAAAACTTTTTTTTTTTTTAGGGCTAACTTTTTCTTGTTTTCAGGAATTTTCCATGTCTTTGAACGCCCTATGAATACCTTTATTTGTAACCTCAATGAAAATTTGAACAGAGTCATTTCGGTAATAACTGCCTCAGACCTAATGGCACGAACCCTGCAACGCAAGCAAAGGTAATAACAAAACGCACACAGACAGACATCAAGTCGAAATCGATCTAGAGGGTTTTCATAATGTTTTTTTACGAAAAGTCTCGACTTTGAATTTTGATTATAAAAATTATTGACATTTTGGTCCGATTAATAAAAAGAAAAACAAAAAAAACATTTACAAAAAATTTTAAATTAAATTTGTTTCATTCAGTAATTGGTGATGCATCTTCAACGATTTTATTACTAACGTTAGCGGTTGTGCTATGTACTATTGAAGAAATATGTATTATTTTTATTGTAAATACGTTTTTTTTTCCCAACAGGAACAAACTTATAAAACCTTTTTCTGTCATTCCAAAAATCAGACGATTAAGTGTCAGGGTATTTTGAACACCCTGTATACGTATTGGTAATTTTGTTTGTAGTTCTATGTTTAGTTAGATTCCGTATATAAATATTTTTTTGTTGTCAAATTTTGTTTTATAGTAAATTTGTTTAACGTGTTTGGCTTTAGATTCTTTTTTAAAATTTTTTTTTTAATTTAGGTTGTTTTTCCTTATTTTCGTTTATTGAAGTTTGATTAACGTTTATTTGTAAATAGTTGTATATAAGTTTAAATAAGGTTTATTTCGTTTGATTTCCGAAAATATAATAGAAATTAAAATTTAAATAAGTGTGGAATTATCTGTCATGTTAGCGAATAAACGCTTAGTTATAGTTTGGTTTATTAAGGTATTTTGGTTTTGATTTATAGAGATTGCATGTGGGCCTTATTGTTCGTACTTTAATAAACATACAGAGGCTGTATTCGTTGATCTTGCTGACGTTTTTTTCAAAATTTACCGAGTCCTTACGGACGGAAACGAATTTATAGTATTGGGGTTTTGGTTTTCCTTCCGTTTTTTAATTTGGAATTAAAGTAGATAAGATTTTTTAGAGGGATTAAAAAATCCAAAATGGAAATTGTTAATAATTTTGGAGTCTAGACAGATCTCGCTTTCAGTAGTTGTACGTTGCCGCTTGTGTTACGCTTTAAGGGGTGGTTTAGAACGTTGATATTTGGACCTTGTGGTGTTTCGAACGTACTTTTTTGTGTAAAAGGGTAGTTTAACTACTGAAGTAACCTGTGAAAGGGATTTATAAAATTGTTCATTCACCAAAGGATTATACCTAGTGCCGATTTCGGTTTTACGTAAAATTACCTGGAGGACATTTTGTTTTTAGTGCGTCGATGGACTTTTGGTTTATATCGCCTTTGCGGATTTTTAAAATCATCGTTCTTGTGACCTATTTGTCATACAAAGCGTGTGTAAAGATAAAGAAACTTTAATATATTAAAAAATTTAGTTATTTAAACAAATTATTAAGGATTTTAGTGGAAAATAAAATTATTTAAAAGAACATTAAAAGCTAAAAGTTATCAAACAATTTTGAACGCTCCATTATTATTGTACAATAAGTTTTGGTTAATGCAGTAACATTTTGAGTTAACAAAATTGTTCGGTATAAAAGAATAAAGTCAACATTTATTCATCTTTTGCCGGACCTGGGAGTTTCCATTCCGTTATTTAGCCGATCACCTGGTTCCCATCCGTTGTAACACAGGAGGTGCTATCTAGACCTTAAGGTATTATAACATTGTGTTTTTATTGAAAACTTTTAAGATTGTTTGTGTTTCGAAATTTTATTTTTAATTTGAAAGCGGAGTTGTGTATCGTTTTTTTTTTTAATTTAAACTGTGTTTTAATTTAGTTATTGGAATTAATCGTTCTAACGCTCCGCCTTCACACTTTTTTTTTATTTAAAGGGCAATTGACCCTTAGTTGTGTGGATATAATCCACGGTTTATTTATATTTAGGTTAAACGATTTAGTACGGCGTAAGCAATTCTGATCAGACCGCCTAATAAGCCTTTGTATTTTTTTTTTTTTTATCGTTTTTATTTATATTTATTTTTTTATTATTTTATTATAGGTTTTGTTTTATAAATGTGTTTTATTCTGAAACCCTTCTGTGTTTAAGTTTTTGTTTTTCAAATTTACCGAAATTTTTTAACGAAGTTAGTTTTTTTATTATAATAACGTAATTTTTTTCTATTTTATTGAGTAATAGCGTTCTTAATATTTAGTGTTTTATTTGAATTTTTTTGTTTTGTTTTGATTATTAGTTAACGTCAAATTATTTACACGAGGTGTATTAACGTAACGTTATTGAGTGTTATCACGCTTTTATTTGACAAGCGTGTAGTGTTTTTTTAAGCCCGATTTTAGGTGGTTTGCTGAATTGCTGTCCAGCACACCTGGGATTGATTACGAATAGGTAAGCGCATGTTTTTTGGATGTTTAGACACACTATGTACTCGTAATTTTGGCACGACAACCCTTATTTTTGTCTATCAAATATCCTGGCGCCCTTAACCGAAACGATTTTGACTTCATCCCTATTTTTGACGTACGATTTATTATTCTGGATGTGCAAAATTTTTCAATCCACGATCCGCACGCTGACTAGTCGGGCAAAAGGCCAATTTATCTGTAATCCCGTTCTACCACCCGTTTATACCGTTACAGGTAAAGTTGGCCCAACGTGGGCATTTTAGGGTGGTTTTTTCGTAGATTTTTATTTTTTTGGTGACATCTTAGGATAGTATTTCAGTATTTTCGCTTCAGGATTATTTTATTGTTGAATTAAGTTTTTTATATACGTATCGAAAGATTAATATGGGTTATAAAATTAATGTAGATGGCTTACACCTAGTGAGGTAAGATATGAGATAGCGGTTAGAGGTGGTGATCTTTCGTTAGGTAACTGCGTTACGAGCTTTATTACGGAATATTTTAAGTGAGGAAGTAGTGGTAAAATTGCATCACGTCCCGATTATCCTTTCGATTTTGAAACAGATAAGATTGCTATTGAGGAAACGAAATTGGAATTAGGAAAATTATTAGAGGAAGTCAAAATTAATCCGTCCACAAAAATTTTAACGACCATAGAAACCAAGCTCAAATATTTGTTAGGTAGAGTTAATAATTCAATTCCGAAAACCGATATCGATGTTAAGATTAAAGAAAGTTTGTTTGTTGAAATTGCGGTAGCTCAGTCTACATACGAAATTTTGGATAAACGAGTAGTTTCAAAAAGTTCACCTTTGGAAATAGTAAGCAGTGTTTCGAATAATGACGATCAAAATTCAAATACAGATATTTCAGTACCGATTAGTAATTTAAATTTAAGTACATCACCTGTTAGGAATGTAGTTGTAAAAAGTACACCGGTTTGCAAGTGGAATTTATCATTTTCGGGAGATACTAAATCTTTATCGCTAAGTGCTTTTTTGGAACGGATTTCAGAATTACAGATTTCACGTAGAGTTGATGACGCACAATTATTTTCGGAATGTTTAGATTTATTTACGGGTAACGCTTTGATTTACGTTCGTTCCGTTAGAAGGGAAGTTAGGACTTGGGTGAGTTGGTGGAATTGTTGAAAATTCAATTCCAGCCAATAGATTATGACGATAGATTATTAGATGAGATTAAGCGTCGTACTCAGGGTACGGACGAGACTATAGGAATTTATATCGCTGTTATGCGGACTTTATTTTCGCGTTTGAACGAAACTTTGTCGGAGGATAAGCAATTACGTATTTTGCGGAAAAATATCGCGCCTTCTTATCAGGCACAATTAGGTCTAACGGAGGTTAACTCGATTAACGAATTAATTAAATATGGAAGACTTATCGAAGAAAGGGTTCAAGCGATGAATAGTTATGTACCGCCTAGTCGGAAACGCTCCGATCTAGAAGTAGATTTAGCGTACGTGGGAGAAACCCCACCGGTTGTCACGATCAAGAATAAGGAAGTACCGATCCAGGAAGAAAGATAACGCCGAGTAGAGTTGAGGGAAGATCATGTTGGAATTGTCAGAAGACCGGACATCTAGCGTCGAGTTGTAAGGATACCATTAAGAATCGTTATTGTTATCGTTGTGGAAAGAAGGATTTTACGGTTAAGAATTGTCCTAAGTGTTCGAATTCGGGAAACGGATTACGGAGACAATAAAGAGCCGCGTATTGTCTTCTAGAATTTTTGTTAAGTCGGCAGTGTATTATAATTCATTAAGAGCTAGGATGACGCGAAATTTTAAAGACTAAAGTTGTTTTGGATTACGTTTTTGATTCTAAAGATTCAGATGAAAGACCATTTGTGAACGTTAAAATTTACGGACAAGAGTTATTAGGTTTGTTGGATAGTGGGTCAACGAAGACCATATTAGGAGAAAAGGTTGGAAAAAATTAAGTCATTTAGGAGTTAAATTAGATAAACGATTTACGTCAACGTGTGTTGTAGCAAACGGTCAGTCAGTTAGGAGTATAGGTACCGCGACTGTACCAATCGAAATTAAAGGAAAGGTTGTCATTATCAGTGTTCTTGTCGTACCGGATATACCGCATCATCTTATTTTGGGAGTAGACTTTTGAAACAGACTAACATCATACCGGATTTACGTAAAGGCGAGTGGAGATTTGAAAATTTAGAAACAATTGAAGCTTTGGAGAATGGAGAGCCTGGAATACAGTCCCGATTAGATTTGAGTAGCGATCAATTGCAGAGATTAGACAAGTTAGTCACCGATTATTTCACGTCTATCGAAGGTAAAGAAATTGGATGTACTTCTTTAGTTCAACACCATATTAAGACCAATAGCGAACCAATTAAGCAACGATATTATCGTGTGTCACCGTTTATTCAGCAACAAATAGATCTCGAGTTGGAAAAAATGTTGAAGATGGATGTGATTGAGAAATCTAATAGCGCTTGGTCAAGTCCGATACTACTAGTAAAGAAGAAGGATGGGAGTTATAGGTTTTGCGTGGATTTTCGAAAAGTAATAAAGTTACCGAGCGAGATGCATATCCGTTACCGTACGTTTCAGCAATTTTAGACCGTTTACGTGACGCAAAATACATATCGTCGTTGGACATTAAGTCAGCGTATTGGCAGATACCAATGGCGGAGGACTCTAAGCAATATACCGCTTTTACTGTACCCAACAGGGGATTATTTCAGTTTAAACGACTACCGTTCGGTTTGGCTAACGCACCAGCCAGTTGGCAACGATTTATTGACCGAGTTTTGGGACCAGAGTTAGAACCTTATGTTTTCGTTTATCTTGATGATACGATTATTTGTACACCTACATATGAGAAACACCTAGAAGTTCTACAAGAAGTTTTTCGTCGATTTACCGAGGCAGGAATAACGTTAGGCAGGGACAAATGTACCTTTTGTCAATCGGAGTTACGATATTTAGGTTACGTAATTAACGCGGATGGGTTATCGGTCGATCCGGACAAAGTTAACGCAATTTTAAAGATACCGACACCTAAGAGTGCTACGGAAGTAAAGAGAGTTATCGGAATAGCTAGTTGGTACCGTCGTTTTATTCAAAATTTTTCTACGATTATAGCGCCTTTAACGAAATTATTAAAGAAATTTGCAAAATTTGTTTGGGATGAAGATTGTGAGAAAGCTTTTGGAATTATTAAGGATTGTTTAGTTACCGCACCTATATTATCGTGTCCAGATTTTTCGCTACCGTTTACTGTGCAAACTGACGCTTCAGATTATGGCATTGGATCAGTACTAACGCAGACCATTGATGGTGAAGAAAGAGTCATTTGTTATAACAGCAGATCATTGACGAAAAATGAAAGAAAGTTTTCGACTACCGAAAAAGAGTGTTTAGCAGTACTTTGGTCAGTAGAGAAATTACGTCCATATTTGGAGGAGCAGAATTTACGGTTATTACCGATCACGCATCGTTAGTTTGGTTACATAATTTAAAGGAACCTACCGGTCGATTAGCGCGTTGGGCTATACGCCTTCAGCAGTACAGTTTTGAGATCATTCATCGTAAAGGAAAGGATCATGTTGTACCGGATACATTATCGCGTTCCGTACCAGTTATTGACGCACTTGAAGTGACGAGTAAACCCGATGTTGACTTACCAGATGAGACTATAGTAGGAGACGAAGAAAGGAAGTAGAAGATGTAAAAGATGACGATAAGTGGTTGACACGGATGAAGAAGAATGTTAAGGCAAGACCTATCGCGTACCCGCAATGGCGGATAGAAAATGGAAAGTTATTGAAGCATGCTAAGTGTAGTTATCCGAAGTTGAGAAACGATGAGGAACAGTGGAGAGTTGTAGTGCCGAAGGAGACGTTCCCAGATATTATCGCGGTGTCATGATGACCCTAGAGCAGGACATGCAGGTATTTTTAAGACTTATGAAAGAATTTCACGACAGTATTATTGGCCAAAATTAAAGGCAGATGTAGTACGTTACGTTCGACATTGTGAGACTTGTATTAGACATAAACCGGAACAGAAGAAACCGGCCGGCCTTATGGCAAAACATCCCGTTATCGACAAGCCCTGGCAAATGATTGCCACGGATATTGTAGGACCGTTACCGAGATCATCTCGAGGTTATTCATATGTTTTAGTAGTTGCCGATTATTTTTCGAAATTTGTACTTTTCTTTCCGTTACGTGCCGCTACCGCTGCGAGTGTAGTTAAGAATATCGAAGAGAATGTTTTTCTTATGTTTGGAGTACCGTTATACGTTTTGTGTGACAATGGATCACAATTTAGGAGTAAGGAATTTCAGAAAATGGTTACGTCTTATAACGCCAAAATTATATTTAACGCAAATTACCATCCTCAGGCGAATCCATCAGAACGTGTTAATAGAGTTATGAAGACGATGTTAGCGTCGTATATCGAAGATAATCAACGTAATTGGGATAAGTATTTAGCGCAAGTTGCCTGTGCCATTCGCACAGCAACTCATGAAGTTACCGGCCTTACGCCTTATTTCGCGAACTTTGGGAGAGAAATGATCATAGACGGATCACAGCAGGGTATACCGACGAACAGTACCGATCTAGATAATGTAAATTTTGCCGACAGAACACCGTTGTTAGAAAGAAGTGAAATTTTTCGCGTTGTTTATAACGATATTAAGAAAAGACTTAATGCCGCGTATATTAAGAGTAAACAAAATTATGATTTACGTAGACGTTTAGCGAATTTTGAAGTAGGAGATACCGTATGGCGGAAAAATTATGTTTTATCGGACGCGTCTCGTTATTTTGCAGCTAAGTTAGCGCCTAAATTTATCGGTCCATTTTATATTAAGAGAAAGGTTTCGTATCAGACTTACGAACTGTCTGACGCTTCAGGAATTTCGAAGGAGTGTGGAATGCTAAAGATCTTAAGCCAAATCCTAATGTCGTTTAAGTCCTCTTGGACGTTTTCTCTGTGTAGGGACGGAGTAAGAATTTTCCTACAGCAGATGCCACTGCTTGTCGTAAGAGGCGACTAATCAAGTAGGCGTAGCGAGTTTGGTTGGAGGTGTTGCGATTTTGGGTCTTGCGTATACGGTTGTGGAATAACGGAAAGCGGGGATCTCGTGAACCGTGGCCCGGCCTCTTCCGTATGCTCTCGACGCGGAGTTTCAGTGCACCAGCCAAACGCGTGTACCGTTGTTGCACCTTGTTGTGCTTTTCGGATCCTTAGCGGATCATTTTTGGGTTTGTCGTTTATCGTGGATTTGATCCAATTTTTTTTGTCTTCTCGACTTTGACTTATTTTACCGAACGTGACTGTGGAAGTTTTGTTTTGTAGTACCAAGGAGGCAGAACTCGAGTTCGGGGGAGGGAGTTGGAACCACCCTCTTGCCGCCTCGAGGGACGCGTTGAGTTTGTTGAGTTTATGGAGTTTTGTGGAGTTTTGTGGAGTTTATGGAGTTTATGGAGTTTTGTGGAGTTTTGTGGAGTTTGTGGAGTTTTGTTGACTTTGTGGAGTTGTCGAGCTTTAGTTTCGATGTTTATATATACAGTTATGCCGAGTACCGGTTCCCCACCCTCTGCCTATCAAAGGTCATGGTTGGTTTCGTCGTCCGTTTTGTTTATCGTAGTTTTATTTTTTTTACCGGATTTTCATTTGCGCCTCTGTTGGTGGTTCGCTTCACGGACCCCAACAGTTTAAAGTTTTGTGTAACTTTGTTTTAGGTTTTGGGCCCTATAGTCCCAACTAGTGGTGTGCGAGCGGTAGCACATCACTAGCTTTTGAGGGTGTTGCGAGGGTCTTTCCTGACCAGCACCACCGCATTTTCCGTACTTCTTCGTACATTTAGTTTGTGGAGTTAACGTTTGTAGTTAGTGTTAGTTTTGTTTTGTTCCTGGCGTAGGTTGCCGGTAGAGTTAAGTTGTTTTCGGATATATTTTCCGAAGGAAAATATTTTGTAAGGGGAGTGTCAGGGTATTTTGAACACCCTGTATACGTATTGGGTAATTTTGTTTGTAGTTCTATGTACTTAGTTAGATTCCGTATATAAATATTTTTTGTGTCAAATTTAGTGTTTATAGTAAATTTGGGTTTAACTGTATGGCGAGCTTTAGATTCGTTATTGTAAATTATTTTTTTTTGTAATTTAGGTTGTTTTTCCTTATTTCCCGTTTATTGAAGTTTGATTAACGTTTATTTGTAAATAGTTGTATATAAGTTTAAATTAAGGTTTATTTCGTTTGATTTCCGAAAAATATAATAGAAAGTTAAGTAATTTAAATAAGTAGTGTGGAATTATCGTGTATTACGTCATGTTAGCGACATGAGACGCTTAGTTATAGTTGTCCAGTTTATTATTAGGTATTGTGGTTTTGATTTATAGAGATTGCATGTGGGTCTTATTGTTCGTACCTTAAGGTAAACATACAGAGGCTGTATTCGTTGATCTTGCTGACGGTTAGTTTTTCAAAATTTACCGAGTCCTTACGGACGGAAACGAATTTATAGTATTGGGGGTACTTTGGTTTCTCCTTCCGTTTTTTTAATTGGTGGAATTAAAGTAGATAAGATTTTTTTAAGAGAGGGATTAAAAAAAAATCCAAAATGGAAATTGTTAATAATTTTTGGCAGTCTTAGACAGATCTCGCTTTCGAGTAGTTGTACGTTGCCGCTTGTGTTACGCTTTAAGGGGTAGTTTAGAACGTTGATACTTTGGACCTTGTGGTGTTTAACGAACGTACTTTTGTTGTGTAATAAGGGTAGTTTAACTACTGAAGTAACCTGTGAAAGGGATTTATGAAAATTGTTCATTCACCAAAGGATTATACCTAGTGCCGATTTCGGTTTTACGTAAAATTACCTGGAGGACATCTTCGTGTTTTTTTTAGTGCGTCGATGGACTTTTGGTTTATATCGCCTTTGCGGATTTACTTAAAATCATCGTTCTTACAGTGCCACCTATTTGTCATACAAAGCGTGTGTAAAGATACAAAGAAACTATCGCAATATATTAAAATATATTTAGTTATTTAAACAAATTATTAAGGAGTTTTAGTGGAAAATAAAATTATTTAAAAGAACATTAAAAGCTAAAAGTTATCAAACAATTTTTGAACGCTCACATTATATTGTACAATAAGTTTTGGTTAATGCAGTAACATTTTAACGAGTTAACTTAAGAATTGTTGTGTATAAAAGAATAACAGTCAACATTTATCTTCATCTTTTGCCGGACCTGGGAGTTTCCATTCCGTTATAGCTGTAGCCGATCACCTGGTTCGTACCATCCGTTGTAACACAGAGGAGGTGCTATCTAGACCTTGTAAGGTATATAACATTGTGTTTTTATTGAAAACTTTTAAGATTGTTGTGTGTTTCGAATTATTTTATTTGTTGAAGGTTTGAAAGCGGAGTTGTGTATCGTTTTTTTTGTTAATTTAAACTGTGTTTTGAATTTAGTTATTGGAATTAATCGTAACTCTAACGCTCCGCCTTCACACTTTTTTTATTTTATTAGTAAAGGGCAATTGACCCTGTAGTTGTGTGGATATATAATCCACGGTTTATTTATATTTAGGTTAAACGATTTAGTACGGCGTAAGCAGATTCTGATCAGACACCTGACGCCTAATAAGCCTTTGTATTATTTTTTTGTTTTGTTTATACGCATTTTCGTATGTCTATATTTATACTGATTTTATTATTTTATTATAGCTTTGTTTTGTTTTATAAATGTGTTTGTAATTCTCTGAAAACCCTTCTGTGTTGCATACCAGTTTTTTGTTTTTGCAAATTTACCGATAATTTAAGTTATAACGTAACGAAGTTAGTTTTTTTTATATTTGGGTAATAACGTATTTTTTTTTTTTTTTTTTTTAGGTAATGCCTTTCTTATTATTTCGTGTTTATTTGAATTTTTTTGTGTTTTGTTTTGATTATTAGTTAACGTCAAATTATTTACACGGAGGTGTATTAACGTAACGTTATTGAGTGTTGATCACGCTTTTATTTGACAAGGTGTAGTGTTTTTTAAGCCCGATTTTAGGTGGTTTGCTGAATTGCTGTCCAGCACACCTGGGATTGATTACGAATAGGTAAGCGCATGTTTTTGGATGTTTAGACACGCTATGTACTCGTAATTTTGGCACGACAACCCTTATTTTGTCTATCAAATATCCTGGCGCCCTTAACCGAAACGATTTTGACTTCATTCCCTATTTTGACTGACGTACGATTTATTATTCTGGATGTGCAAAATTATTAACATCAATCCACGATCCGCACGCTGACTAGTCGAGGCAAAAGGGCCAATTTATCTGTAATCCCGTTCTACCACCCGTTTATACCGTTACATAAGATTACCGCGCGCATGATTTACCTGTTTTCGATATGTTTTTCATACCTCTATTATAAAAGCAAAAGAAAACCTTTTGCTTTATTTGTGCAGTTATTGTGTTTTAAAAAGTGCGATTTTTAAGGTTACTATAATTAACGTAGTTTTTTTAATCAATCCCAGCTAGGGGTTTACGGGTGGCTCTAAGTGGAATTTCCTATTAATGACCAATAACTACAATCTTCTTATTATTTTATTAATTTTTCTAGAGAAGCCCATGTTTCTGTTTTTAAATCACGATTTTGTTCTAAACTTTTTCAAAACTTTAAATTTTCCTAACAAGTGAAGTCACATCCGCGCAAGTAACAACGCGACTACTATTATTAATTTTTTATTTCAAGAAATATTCAAAATGTATTTCCTCCACTTTTAAGCACTTCGAATGAGGAAATCATGTCCTAAAGGTGAAAGTTCCACAAAAGCAAAGATACACTATAAAGTATCAGTTTTCTTTATATTTCACGTACTCATTCGCTGATTGAAACCGTACTCTTATCTTTTGTATTTAGGGTGCGAAATGAAGTAACAGTTACACACAATGTAGCTACTGACGTTAACAGTATGTACGGTGATTGTGCATTAAAATACTTTGATAACAATTTTGCACATATTAGAACGCCAGATGGACGCAAAAGCTATTGGTGCTTAGTACAAAGAGAAATGCCCGAAAAGCAAACACAAACTGATAAACAGGCAGGCAGGCGAGGAGTTCACTAAACTACTTAGGACTAAGGAAACAGAGGTTGACAAGCCAGAGTTGTCCCCAGCTGAAGCAGTCCCAAACTTAAATAACAAGGAAACGTCGAGAAGGTACCTGTAACCGATAATGACAGAAATCTAGTAGAACCTACTCCGGAACTTCTAAATAGATACACAAGCTGTGATTATCTTAGATTCCGATGCAGGATTTGTCAGGCGCTGAAAAATGTTTTGTCGTAAAAGAGAGGCTACCTAAGCCATTAAAGTATCCATTTGATAACACTGGTGCGCATTATTATACGAAAACACTAAGAAACGGTGTAAAGATTGTAAGGAAATAATTTGGGTTTTGGATATTTAAAAGTTACTTTGTTATTTTACTATAAATGTTTGTACAAGTTGTACATATTTACTCAAACCTTCTTTCTAAGAATGCTTACGTTGTTTCTGTTCATAACTTGAACCACATATATCCAAGTAATTTTACTCAGTCTAATATAAATTTTCGTACCTTTGGTTATTCAAATGCTATAAATTCACATTTATATATTTCATTTAAAATCTGCATTGCTCTAGTGACGTATCGTAAAATATAGGTAATTAAGGGGAATTATATTACAAGCTTTTAGAATTCCTCTCTAGATGGCGTTAGTGGAGAAATCACAATTTAGAATTTCTGGTTTTATTTAGATAAAAAGGGTGATAACAATGTATTGTGTTGAATACAACTTTAACATAAAAATTATGTCTTCTTTCTTTCCTATGGCGTCCATTTTGCCAAGCTGAAAATTTTTATGTCTTTTGAAAATTACTTATACTAATATACGATTAAATAATCGGATATATCTTCAAGAAGCATAATTTTACAACAAAACAATTGGTGCTTTTCTAATTATTATCTGCAAGTTTTGTTGGTCGCTTACATGCGGTTTTAGAAAAATTTTCTTAGGCAAGATCGACGTTTGAAGATGTTTTAAACCAAACACAAATTATTGATGCTTTCGTAAACAAAGGAAAGCTCTTCGATAGCTTCTCATTTGGCCCGTTATATCTAAGGGGTAACGAATAAAGATTATTTACTTACATAATGTTAATTACCTTCTCCTTTTAGCTTCAACGAATTACCTGCTACTTTTAGCTTGCACGAATTACCTTCTTCTTTTGGCTTCAACGACGTACCTTCTACTTTTGAATTCTACGATTTAACTCCAACTGTTATCTTCATATTATCTACATTCAAGTACTATTTTGGTTTACCTTCTGAGTCGTAACTAAAATCAAACAGGATCGTGACAACTTATGCCTATGTTCGTGATCCGAGATCATCAACTGAACGTAACTACTACCTGCGTATAGAAAGGTTAGATCGTTCCTTTTCTTTTGTTTTCTATTGTTACATGAACGTCAATTGAATAATGATAAAGTACATCTGCTAAAAAATAACGTAATCAATTAGTCAATTAAAATAATACCTTAACCTACATTTAATACCTGTTATCACTATATCCTTGTTGCTGTATCTATAAGTAATCTTTCACTTCACAACCACGTAACCTTCCTTATCTGTTCTTTTACCATTATTTACTTCCCTCATTTTGTTTTGTAATTATAATAGTAACGTTTAACTGTACTTATTTTGGCTGCCAGTTTTGTGTGTGCGCAGCATCACTTTAATTTGGATGCGTAAAAGTAGTTTCACTACCGTTAATTGAACATATGTTTGTATTGCATTGGTGTCGACATTAACTACTAATCTTTTTTTCTTTTCTCTCTTGAAACTTACGCATTTATTAAATTCCCATGATATTGGATTCATTATTGTTGTAAAAGATAAAATGCTTTCTGAGCTATAAAATTTGTACTCATTATAAAAATTTATTTCTTTTGTGTAAACCACCGTAAGTTGTTTGTTTTTTTAATTATTTGGTAATAATTTACGCTTTCTAAAGGCGTCAAAATATATTCTCTTTAGTTTATACAAAGGAAGGCCTTCCCTTGAAAAGGGAATTATGTAAGTTTTGTTTTCTAGGGCTAATTAAACAATTACTGGTTCGCAGGTGTCGAACACCAGTAGTTTACTTGCGAACGGTATTTACTATTTCTTTTGGGTACATTTAGGTTATTTACATATATTTTTTAGTGGTGGATTAATTGGATCCACATCCTACATTATTTAGTTTTTTTTGTGTTGAACAATAAAATAGACATTTGTTTATTTCACACTACAGCACATAAAATTCTGGCACCCTAAAGGTGCGGCCTCGATTTCCTTCACTTCATTCTCCTTGATTCCTCCTACCTATTTCTTCATTGACTTCTAGTTACTTATCCTAACCCTTCCTTTTATTCTATCATATTTGCTTGTATTTACCTGTACCTTTACTTTTAATTATGGCTGTAGTGTGGAAATTAGATATAAACAGATTAAGTAAATCAGAACTCCAATTAATTTACTATTTCTTTTGGGTACATTTAGGTTATTTACATATATTTTTTTGTGGTGGATTAATTGGATCCACATCCTACATTATTTAGTTTTTTTGTGTTGAACAATAAAATATACATTTGTTTCTTTCGCACTACAGCAGTGTTGTTATTTCTATTTCCTGGTGTCCTTCCCTTTTCCTAAAATCTCCTTGTTCATTCCTTTCTGCACCCCTGTCCAAGAGTCGGGACAGCTGTGAAGTTTTCTATATATGGGAGCGGCTCTGGGCGCCGGCATACTTTATCATCCTTTCTTCTCTCACCCGCCCTAATCCGACACATTTGAGCTAGTTCGATGTGCTCACTATCTGGGAATGAGCAGAGAATCCTTTCCTTCTTCCTTTTCTTCCAGCTCCCCTGTTAGTCACGTAACAAGATCCAGAAATTTGTACATAGATCTGCAAATTAATTATTCTATTTTGTCCGTTTATGTTACAGAGAAGTGTTCCGGTGCAGTTAAAATAATAAATTTTTACCCCTTCTTCAGTAATTCAGAAATCGTTTTAGATTTCGACGCAAGAAACCCACCATTATCTCCTGCAATCACGTTAAACTGTGGACTATAGAGCAGAACCGATGCGCGAAATTAATTATCCTGTTGCTTCCACCCTGACGTAACTATCCTATCTTACCGATTCCGTCCTGAGATCTTCACCGATCTACCAAGACGCCGAATCTATTTTACTTCTACCTGCCGGTCTAGCTTCCTTCTATTTAACCAATGGAGCGTAGGCCCGTTTGGCTAATTAACCTTTTTCTAATACACATACCCAACATAAATACGACCGAACTGGTAAGCCAGTAAAGTTTACAGACCTAATAATCCTAATAATCTCCAGAATCGCGCTTCCTGCCAGATTATCCTGATTAAGACCGTTGCCATCCTGTATTGCAGTCGGTAAACACGAGAAATCCTGCGTCTCGTGCCCAGATACAGAATGAAATCCAGTCACCGTCCTTAATACGAACAGCCGGTAGTTTGTATCCAGAGTACTTATTAAAGGATTAAAATTCACTTCCGAAAAGATAAATAAATTTTTTTAAAAATTAAAACAACTTTCTATAACGTAGAAATTCCGATATCACGCACGCGTTTCTGTATGGTTTCTGAGAAGCGATCAAAGTTAATCGCATATAGTTTTCCCGAAAGGAGAAATTTAAGTTCCTTAAATTTATGCGTGTTTTACTGTAAAGTAAAAATCCTGATCAAATTTATCAGAATCCCGTTCCGTGTAATATTTTATTTCCATTAAGCGATAAAAGTAATTAATCGCATAGAAAATACAATATAAACTCCTGTCATCTATTTCAATAAGTACGCAAGCATACAATTTCGTAGAAGTAATTATTGCAAAACCACCAGATTACTAAGTAAATAAAAGAAATTAATTTCAAACAATCAGACATCAATAACACCTGCTGTCCCAGTGACCGACATATAAAGTCATTGTACTCATAAGCGCGCGTTATCAGCCTTTTGTAAAATTCCCACAATATATTTATAGAAATATTTTTTATACGAGCTCTCGGATCGTTTAAAATTAAAGTCCGTAGAACATAAAGTAAACCGAAAGTAGTGATTCTTTTTGAAAAACCTTTCACTTTAACTATTAATTTGTGTATGATTTTGATCCTTTAAAATTATATAACCTCAACCGGGGAGTTGCTATCCTAAAGAACGTTCTGTATAATAATCATGTAATCCACAGACACCTGGATATCTAGAACCCTGTTTGCCGCCGCCGGTCTTTACGATGCTTTTGAGGACTACCTGATGATCTCGCTTTTCCTTTCAGAAATAGATTTTTAATTTTGTTATTTGTGTTATAAATAAAGCAAGAGAAGTATTTTAGATCTAAGTGAAATATTTAGATTTATAACAAATAGGTAATTAAATAGTGTATTTTGTTACGATCTTTGTTGTCAGTGATTCTGAATTCATCCCATCTTAGACGAAGCTATTCCGGGCCAAAACAACTAGCTTAGTAAACAGTAAATGTAGCACCTTTTGTAAATATAAATAGGGGTTTACAAATTTAACACCTAAACGTGGGGCTCGACAAATTCAGTTTGAAAATTTATTAATAATTCTGTTACAGGTTCAGCATCCAGTTCAGCGTAATCACCGATTGCTTTCAGTGTTTACTATTTCCAAATAAACACAACGAAAATGTCGACTCCCGGAGAAGAGAGTGACATCCGAGTTGGATGGATCTACAAACTACAGAAAGAAGAATTGAAAAAAATAGCTCTTAAGTACCGATTAGATACGGAAGGAAGCGTCGATACCCTTAGAACACGAGTAGTTAAATACCTATGGACAAGAGAAAGACAAATTCCCTTCCCAGTGAATTAATTCCGACACCTGCAGGTACATCCACACCCGCCGCTATACCAGTCAATGATCCACCAGTTACAAGTATAAAGAGAACAGACATGTGCAATCGAATTCGCAAATGGGGAGAAATATACAGTGAGTATGAACATTATATACTGCAGCGCGACTTCAACAATTTATCCGAACTACTAGAAAAGGCTACTCAGTACGAAATGCTACCGCCAAACAACTTGTCACTTGTACTAAATGCCAGCCATCCAAAAGTGCATATCAGTGGCATCTCCACCCCACCAGAGCCCGCACCGATTTGTACCAAACGTAGGGAGACTTGTAAAGACCGGCTGGAAGTCAAGAACTTTACGTCACGAGATGCTAAACCGCCGCCCGCTGCAAATTCCGTTGGCGACAGATTTTTCCTTTCTGTGTCAATTTTTCAACTCCCGTATTAGTGTTAATTGACACCTGACCGTCCCGCCCTTACGTACAACTAAAGGTAAAGAATTTACTAATTAAAAATGAAATATATCCCGAATCACTGAGTACGATTAGTATTCGTTTAGCAGATAGTTCTGTGGAGGAAACGCGAGGCGTGTATAACTTTCCAGCAACCTTAGGCGCCAAAACTTACAAGATACCGGGATACTACCTACTACAGTTGTCCACTGACACGGTCCTAGGTTTAGATTTTTGCAACATGTACATGCTACGACCCACTGTCTGTACAAGCAATTAAATAAAGTAAATAAAGTAAGGAGTAGGTTAAACCAAAACTATCACGTATCAGTGTTGTTGTTGACAATCGTATTGAAAGAACTCCTTGACAGGTTGACACGAGTGTGCTATATATATATATATATATATATATATATATATATATATATATATATATATATATATTGATGTTAAATGATAAGGCATAGATGATATGGAATTGACGACAGAGGGTATAAGATACATGGCAGAGATGATGGGTCATAAACATCTTAAATCTTCCTCTTGTCATTGTTTTGGTGTTAAATCAAATAAGCTTAGCAGAAGCTGATTTAAAATCTAAATCTTAGACTTGCATCTTATTTTGTTTTTGTATTAAATCAAGTAAGGTTGAAGAAGCTGATATCAAATCAACACCGTAGACTTGCATCTTGTTTTTGAAATAAATTGAGTAGGGTTTGCAAAAGCTGATTTAAAATCAACATCTTAGACTTGCACCTTGTTTTTGTTTTTGTAAATCGAATAAGATTGGGAGAAGCTGATTCTTAAATCAAGACTTTAGACATTAATTTTTTGTATTAAATCGAGTAAGGTTGACAGAAGCTGATTTCAAATCAACATCTTAGACTTGCATCTTGTTTTTGTTTCGGTACTAAATCGAGTAAGGTTTGCAGAAGCTAATGTAAAACCACTTGTTTGTATCTTGTTCTTGTTTTGAACTAAATCGAATAAAGTTTGCAGAAGCTGATTTCAAGTCAACGTCTTAGGCTTGCATCTTGTTTTTTATTAAATCGGATAAGGTTGACAGAAGCTGAAAAATCAACTTTCAATTCAAAATATTGGTTTGATTTAACTTTCAGCTTGCAAACACCAGCATTCAATTCTAAAATGGTGATTTGGTTTAATATGCAGCTTGCAAAACCAACTTTCAATTATAAAATACGAATTTGATTTAACTTACAGCTTGTAAAAGCCATCCTTCAATTCTAAAATACCGATTTCATTTAACCTACAGTTTGCAAAATTTAACTTTCAATTCGAACATACGGATTTGAATTAACTTAGTTAGCAAAACCAACTTTCAATCCTAAAGTACCGAAATGATTTAACTTACAGCTTGCAAAACAAACTTTCAATTTAAGATACCGATTTAATTTATCTTGCAGCTTGTAAACACAAACTTTCAATTCCAAAATACCGTTGGCTTTTGTAAGCTGTAAGTTAAATTAAATCGATGTTTTAGAAGCGAAAGTTGGTTTCTGCAAGCTGTGTTAAATCAAATCGTATTTTAGAATTCAAAATGGGTTTTGCGAGCTGTAAGTTAAATCAAACAGTATAATTGAACTGAAAGTTGGTTTTTCAGCATCTGCCAAACTTATTCGATTTAATACAAAACAAGAACAAGATGCAAGTCTAAGGTGTTGATTTGGAAGCAATGCTATATAATATCGCTACTGAGCGTGAAAAGGTGACAAGTCAAAACAATTCAATTGATATAAACTAATTTAAAAACGAGCATGATAAGTTAGGCGTTAGTATGAATGTTTGCAAATAGTGTTGTGGGTTATTTCAATTGCAGCAGTGCATGAGCAACTCACAGAAGACATGTTAAATTAGAAAAAATGATGAAAGTGACTTTCGATCGACTTATCCCTTTTCACTAATAGTATTGCTTTTATAACTCGTTTAACACATTATTAAAGTTAATGAAAACGTTACTTTTGTAGCACTACTTTACTAACTTAATCATCGTTCAAGTGAAAAGATTCTTATTAATAGCTGAAAATAAAATGTAAAAACATGGACGCTTCTAAACTTAAATTTCCTCTTCATCAGATGAGGCATCTGGAAATACGTCAACTTCATCATCTGATGTATGTTTTCCATTGAGTTTCTTTCTCTTATTTTTGATTAGACTGAGGTCTTTATCGCCTCCATATGGGTATGACCCGTAAGCAAGAATTAGTGATCTATTATTTTGAGGCTCTCAGAATTTTGTGAAGCTACAAAACATGCTGCTACCATATGGCTATTTTTATTTTGTCCGCCGCATGAGTCGGTATATACAATTAGGTGACTAATTTCAACTTCTAAGTGGCTTGTTAAAAGCTGTAAATACAAGAGCTAATATCATTTCCACTCCTTTTGTCACTGATTCATACCGTAGGTAACATAATACGTGAGAAGTGTCACAATCATGTACCCTGTAGGTCTGGCGTTGAGAGGCATTGTTGGAGGTCAAAACTTATCGTTTTTTCAGGATCAGTTGTTGATCAATTTTGTCTGTTTTTAATTGTATATCCTGCATCGGCTTTAAGATGACGTAAATCCAACTCCTTCATAAAATTCTTTCTTTCATCTTCAGTTTTCAACATTTTTATTTTCATTACTAACTTGTCATATGTGCAACATGTGTCTTTTTTTCGATGCTTTATTTTGATGTTCAATTTGTTAAATATTTCTTCGTTAAGATTGCGATTTATAAAGTACTCAGATTTCTCCTTGTAAGCTTGATACAAACTAGCGATGTTCTTTTGTCGTGTAATGGCTCTCATAAGATGGAAGAGAAAGAATGTGTTGCCTCGCAAATTTTATTGTCTTCTACCGAAATTTTTTTCTTGTTATCGTGGTTACCTTTTTACCAAGAGCTATGAGGCCACATGTATTAATTCGCTTCTTCGGCATTATAACCTCAATAAATTTGTTGCTTATGTCAAACGTTTTAGTTAAACATCCTTTACATGTAAGAGCTAGGGCCATATTTATTCGAAAATAGTGTACTGCTGTACTAATCCTTTGACGCTGTTTGCTGCCATCATTGGTACGATTACGGGTACTTTTTAATCGTTTGTTTCGATCAGATCACCTATATCTGAGCAATTCTATTGTAATCGCCAATTTTCTAAAATTCATTGAACAAATTCAGACGAAACTCATCGTTATATTATTCTTTGCATCTGTTTCGGCAGACCGTTAGTTCTTTCATAGTTTTTCACGAAGAATTTTATTTTTTCTTGTAACATACTTTTTCCAAAGTTTTGTTTAACCTTTCTCTCAGCTCTCATCTTTCTCGTCTTTTGTTTAAATATCCTATCATCATTCGCGCATGTTTCATCTAGTTGTGAAATTTTCGCAATTTACTCCTGATCTACCACTGCGTCTTCAGATTTATCTTCAACAAGCATATCATTTGGATCATCAATACTATCACCTCAACCAAAAATGTCTTGCAATTCATGTTGGACATCTTCTGGTAGATACAAACCTTCACTACTATTATCATTTCATTTGTATTTTACTTATATCTATTGTTTATATCATACTATTTATTATCATCGTGTATATTATTATACCATACCTTCATTAGGACGTTCCCAGCCCATGATCACATCTTTGGTTTTACCATCATTACACACAAGATTTGTTCGAGTCGCGCCTAAAAATTATCTAATTAAATTTAGTTAATCATTTAGAGTTATTTTGAAAATACCTGGCAATAATTCTGTGTGTTTTATTGTATGGCTCAATATAATTGCTGAAGAAGGCTCAACAATACCATTTTGGATAGAAGAGTTTTCAGAACGTATTAGTAGTTGTTGAACTGCCTAAAATCATAGAACATTAGCATCAATAAAGGAAAAACCTATATAAAACTTACCATTAGTACTAGTAGTTGGTTCGAAACACACTAAACGAGGTAAATCAACATAGTTCCTTTTACCACATATATTGTAATATCCGAAAACACTAATACAAGCTTCTTTGAGACATTCCTCCTTTTACACAATGAAATACCATCACATTTAGATGCAATATTTAAGATAACCCCATTTTCAACAGAAACTGACATCCACTTTTTCACGTGCAGTAGCGATATATCATCTATCATCTCTGCCCTGTATTTTCTATCCTCTATCGTCAATTACATATCATCTATGCTTTATCATTCAACATCAACGCTCTAATGCTTTATCATTTACCCTCTAACCATAATTATCAATTCTCTACCATCTATGTTCCGTCATGCATCATTCCGTCATCAATAAATGTAAACGTCATAATTGTATTTTCAAGGTCTGTTTAACTTTTATGTAATTACTTAATTAGTGTTTTCCCAAAACACGTTATAGGTTTTGGGCACTGAATAGTAAAGTATTATTGTAGTTACATGACCGTTAAGTGCTTTATGTTGTCCATTTATAAACAAAACACTGAAAACTGTGTCATGGCTATATATATATATATATATATATATATATATATATATATATATATATATATATATATATATATATATATATATATATATGTGTGTGTGTGTGTGTGTGTGTGTGTGTGTGTATAGCCACGCCCACAGAAAAACACCAAAACGGACCAAATCAAAAACCAGGCGCACGCCAGTCCTCCAATCACAGCCTGAGGCTATACAAAAATCAATCTCAAGTCAAGTTCGTCCAGTGGTGTGGCATTTTAGGGGTCATAATTAACCTCGAGTAGTCGCGCAAATGACTATTGCCACCTAGCGCATGCATTTTCGCACAATTGCATTCGTGTAAATCTAGAAAGGATAGTGTCTTCTCTTGTTAAGGAAGCATACTGCAAGTTTTATAGTAAACTAGTGCACGTGGTACTTTTATAAAGCAACAAATCTTGAAAACGACATTTGTCATCCGTGCGACTATCTGTATAATTAAAATGTTTTTAAATTATTATTATAAACCCGTTGCTTTTAGATAGCAGGTATTATACAGTGGACAATATTACTACTTCGAAAGATCCCAAACACTGGTTGCAATGGTACGAAGAGCTATGTGATTCAGAAAAGGAGATTGAAGCTAATGATTCGGACGCAGGTTTGGTAGAAGGTGGAGGTCCTGTGACGGTGTTTTTTTTGGAAGGAACATCATCCCTGTCGGAAGATAATGAAGTTGATGCCGAATCGCCCGACCTTGTAGATAATGACGAGTACTTCTTAGGCAAAGATAAAACAAAATGTTTTAAAAAAAATTGACGTGCGCCTTCAAAATCACGAGCTTGCAATGCTATTACCGAAATAATGGGACCAACTGTTGCAGTTAAACAAGTACAAAGTGAAATATATATATATATATATATATATATATATATATATATATATATATATATATATATATATATATATATATATATATATATATATATTATATATATATATATATATCAATTTAACAATACGACAGATGGTTTTGCAATACTTTATAGTATTTAATATAAAAAGAGTTATATAAATATTACTTAAACGTTTGAAAATATAATAAATTTAACTTCAGGTTTTAAAGATTAAAACCAAACCTTTATTTTTAAAATACTCTGAAAAATACATGGATGACAACTGTACTCACGCGACTATTGATGGTTCAATTCTAGTGCGTCTATTCAAGGTTTATATATACGCAGGAAAGCAGTACGTTTTGCACAAAGCATAAAAGCAATAAAGATATTGGAATTTATGGGCAGCCTGCTCTTATAATCTTGTCCACAATGGTGGTGCAACATTTTGAGATTCAAGTTTTTCCTGTGTTCAGGCGGGAGCGTCGGAACTTATTTTAATTAAAATTAAATTAATTATTTTGCTATTATCTTTGATACGTGTAAAACTCGGTTGATGAATTTATGGTCTTTAATTTGCGACTCCTCGTGTATGTTGTTGGAAAACGGCAACATTGTCACTAAATATCGTTTCAATTTAAAATATTTCAAACACGTGATACTTTAAAATTTTGGATTGGTGAAAATAATCAGGCTATGGGTTTTTTGTTTTCTGGTACTTCGAGATAAGAAGTAAAACGCCATTTTGGGTAAAATGCGTAGTGTGAAGCACATGTAAAATTTGGAAAAGGTGTTCCTAAAATTGGATTGAATTGTTCAAGAAAATTTTAACTCAGCCTGTTGCTGGTTTTATTCTTTTCCATATAAATAAGTCCTGTTGGGGACTTCGAATTTAGTTCGGCTTTAATTTTTTGGTTGCTTCTGCTACACATTGGCTTCGATCAAGAGGTAAGCTACTCACTTTCGTTACTTATTTACAAGACATAGTTTTGAAATGCATGCGTACATGTTTTGAAATTGGTACTACAGCTAAAGATCATATTTTAAAATTGGGGTATCAACTTAAATTCTAACACATTTATCTTATATAGGTTCTTTTTGGTTCTTTACACATTCACTCAAGATTAACATATCTCGTGCTTCCATAACGAATAATTAAACCGTTCCTGACAACACATTTGGATATCACTCGTCCGAGTGATGAAATATTAGTTAGCGGTCTTCAAGCCTGAATGGAAACCATCTACGATTACTCCTTCTCCTAATATCTTCCGATTTAACAGAAGAAATCTACGTTACACCTACGACTAGTTTCCGATAAGTATTATTGTTACACGCAGACACAATTTTACCTATGGTGAGTGACTTTGATTGTTTTCTGGATAACGACGCTTCCGTTATCTGTACTTTCCTGAAGGTTTATAACCATTATATTACTGTGCTACTACTTGTATTAGTGTGTTTCTGCAATTTTCTTAATCTTGAACTTAATGCTTATGCTTTATTGCTAAACAATTTTTTCTGAGTAATCGAGAGTAATACTATACATTTGTACCTGTAAAAGATAAATTGGGTTATTCAAGTTTGGCTTATACTTACATTTAACTTTACAATAGAATTTATATATCATCTATTTACTTTTCTTGTATGCTGGCTTTGTTCTGCTAAATAACCGTAATTGTGAAACGGTTAGAATTACCTGTGTTTACTGTACATACAACCAGCTGTTTGTTTCACTGAATGCTGCTCGTTGAGTTAAATATACAATGTATGTCATAAGATTAGGCTAACTGTTGGGGTTTCAATTACTGCGTAATTAAACGGGAATATTTATTTACTAGCTTTGGGGTTGTATAACATTTATAATTTTTCTTTCGGATTACAATTTTAATATTTGTTTATTCTAAAACTGTCTGAAGTAGGAGTTACTAATCGAATTTTTTTGTAGCTTTATGCTTACTTGCCAACTTGGTAATCAACTTGGCCTTTCAAAATTTATCTAAATGCTTTATGCTTATTGATTTTTCTGTAATGCTCATGTTAACTAAATTTAATAATATTTTGTGCTTACATAAGTAAACAACAGGGTAGACATCTAGTGCTACATTTTGTTTGATATTTGGGGTTTATTTGCGTCCGGTTGATTGGAAACTGATAAGTTAATCCAACGGAGAGCTCTTTCGCTGAATTTCGGGAAACAAACAAAGAAGTCAATTTCGGATAATTATAAATATGTTTTGGGTATTATTTTTCTTTAGGGTCAACACTAGATGCCGAACCGCATTGTGGCTGAGTAGGTAAAGTTCAAGTAAATTTTATAGTTTGTTTTCAGTGCTGTCGGAAAGGTAAGTTGATTGCTGGTGGTTTATTTCATGGAGACATGGTCTCTGATTATATTTGTGTTAGATATTTATGAACATTTGATTGTTATTGTAACATTTATGCTATTTAACGTTAGGGTATATTAAATAAGTGGTGTTAAACGATTGTATGTTCTTTCATTAATCCTGTGATCTACGACTCCATTCCTAACCAGTTCCTCCTCAGTGTGGACTTAGTTCACCACTTTCTTTTAGCTGTCTCTTTTGTCCTAGGTGGCCGTAGCCCTTTTCTTGATAGAGGGCGATAAAGAAGTCAATCAAGTTGTGCCCTTTTTAAACTTTATGTATTTCCTTTCTCCTGCCAAAACGCCCATGCATCCAAGTGCTGAACCGACCGACTGAGCTTCCGGCTAATTCCTCTTTTCCTTGTTACTGCACCTTGGTCACCAATTTCTACCAATATCCTTTTGTGCACGTAACAAAGAAAGATTGGCACCCAACTTTGCGATTTGTTTTGAATATTCTTTATGTGTACCAGTGCACATACTTTTAATCAGTACTTTATTACTTTAAGATTTTGCCCTTATACTTTAAGATTTTTGTATCCTTTACTCCTTTTCTCTACGATAGTTTAACACAACTTAGTTTAAAATTTAATTGATCAATTTAACGCTGTAGCTTTAATTGGGATTTACTTTAATAAATTTAGACTTACGTTCATCAGTTAGACTTTAACATGGCTATTATTTGGAAAATAGATGTTAATCGATTACTAAAAGCGGAGCTTCAATAGAATTATCTTCAAGGGTTTTCATGCGATGTTTCTGTAGAACAGTTACGTAAATCAGTTCGTAGTGCATTAGTACTAGACGGGATCAAACTCTTTCGACTGTAGATTATACTATTGCGTGTGATGTTGATCTATCGGCTATACGAAAAGCTAATGAAGAGCTTTCTATTCTAACCTCTTTTCGGGTGGTTGGTTGGTTCTCTTCGTAGGTGGCTATTTAGGGTTACACTCACCTCTGTCCTTTCCATTCTTCGAGTGTATCCTGCTCGAACATCAGAGCCCTTCACTTCCTTCTTTTATTTCTTTCGGTGGGTTTCTTAGCACGTCTGTCTCTTTGTGCTGGGGTTGGATCTCTTGGGTTTTAAATTTTGTACGGGGTTTCAAATTCTGGGTGGGTTTTAATTTTGCTAGGGATTTGATACGTGTAAAACTCGGTTGATGAATTTATGGTCTTTAATTTGCGACTCCTCGTGTATGTTGTTGGAAAACGGCAACATTGTCACTAAATATCGTTTCAATTTAAAATATTTCAAACACGTGATACTTTAAAATTTTGGATTGGTGAAAATAATCAGGCTATGGGTTTTTTTGTTTTCTGGTACTTCGAGATAAGAAGTAAAACGCCATTTTGGGTAAAATGCGTAGTGTAAGCACATGTAAAATTTGGAAAAGGTGTTCCTAAAATTGGATTGAATTGTTCAAGAAAATTTTAACTCAGCCTGTTGCTGGTTTTATTCTTTTCCATATAAATAAGTCCTGTTGGGGACTTCGAATTTAGTTCGGCTTTAATTTTTTTTGGTTGCTTCTGCTACACATTGGCTTCGATCAAGAGGTAAGCTACTCACTTTCGTTACTTATTTACAAGACATAGTTTTGAAATGCATGCGTACATGTTTTGAAATTTACTACAGCTAAAGATCATATTTTAAAATTGGGGTATCAACTTAAATTCTAACACATTTATCTTATATAGGTTCTTTTGGTTCTTTACACATTCACTCAAGATTAACATATCTCGTGCTTCCATAAGGAATAATTAAACCGTTCCTGACAACACATTTGGATATTACTCGTCCGAGGGATGAAATATTAGTTAGCGGTCTTCAAGCCTGAATGGAAACATCTACGATTACTCCTTCTCCTAATATCTTCCGATTTAACAGAAGAAATTACGTTACACCTACGACTAGTTTCCGATAAGTATTATTGTTACACGCAGACACAATTTTACCTATGGTGAGTGACTTTGATTGTTTTCTGGATAACGATGCTTCCGTTATCTGTACTTTACTGAAGGTTTATAATCATTATATTACTGTGCTACTACTTGTATTAGTGTGTTTCTGCAATTTTCTTAATCTTGAACTTAATGCTTATGCTTTATTGTAAACAATTTTTTTCTGAGTAATCAGAGTAATACTATACATTTGTACCTGTAAAAGATAAATTGGGTTATTCAAGTTTGGCTTATACTTACATTTAACTTTACAATAGAATTTATATATCATCTATTTACTTTTCTTGTATGCTGGCTTTGTTCTGCTAAATAACCGTAATTGTGAAACGGTTAGAATTACCTGTGTTTACTGTACATACAACCAGCTGTTTGTTTCACTGAATGCTGCTCGTTGAGTTAAATATACAATGTATGTCATAAGATTAGTGCTAACTGTTGGGGTTTCAATTACTGCGTAATTAAACCGGAATATTTATTTACTAGCTTTGGGGTTGTATAACATTTATAATTTTCTTTCGGATTACAATTTTAATATTTGTTTATTCTAAAACTGTCTGAAGTAGGAGTTACTAATCGAATTTTTTTGTAGCTTTATGCTTACTTGCCAACTTGGTAATCAACTTGGCCTTTCAAAATTTATCTAAATGCTTTATGCTTATTGATTTTTCTGTAATGCTCATGTTAACTAAATTTAATAATATTTTGTGCTTACATAAGTAAACAACAGGGTAGACATCTAGTGCTAAATTTTGTTTGATATTTGGGGTTTATTTGCGTCCGGTTGATTGGAAACTGATAAGTTAATCCAACGGAGAGCTCTTCGCTGAATTTCGGGAAACAAACAAAGAAGTCAATTTCGGATAATTATAAATATACGTTTTGGGTATTATTTTTCTTTAGGGTCAACACTAGATGCCGAACCGCATTGTGGCTGAGTAGGTAAAGTTCAAGTAAATTTTATAGTTTGTTTTCAGTGCTGTCGGAAAGGTAAGTTGATTTCTGGTGGTTTATTTCATGGAGACATGGTCTCTGATTATATTTTTGTGTTAGATATTTATGAACATTGGATTGTTATTGTAACATTTATGCTATTTAACGTTAGGGTATATTAAACAAGTGGTGTTAAACGATTGTATGTTCTTTCATTAATCCTGTGATCTACGACTCCATTCCTAACCAGTTCCTCCTCAGTGTGGACTTAGTTCACCACTTTCTTTAGCTGTCTCTTTTGTCCTAGGTAGCCGTAGCCCTTTTCTTGATAGAGGGGCGATAAAGAAGTCAATCAAGTGGTGCCCTTTTTTAAACTTTATGTATTTCCTTTCTCCTGCCAAAACGCCCATGCATCCAAGTACTGAACCGACCGACTGAGCTTCCGGCTAATTCCTCTTTTCCTTGTTACTGCACCTTGGTCACCAATTTCTACCAATATCCTTTTGTGCACGTAACATCTTTATACGCTACCTACTTCACAACAAAGGTATTGGTATAACAAAATTACTTCATCTTAAAGAACAATCGTTTACCTAACGGTTTAATTGTTAATTAAGGAAAATTCTGAGAACTCAGAATTCAAAATTACAGAAGTCTATTGCCTAAATTTTTAGATATGTCAACGTTTGAATGTAATTTTTAAAGAACATTGTATTGTACGCAATAACGAGTAGATTACCTGACAAATTTTACTTGTACTATCTTAGAATTGCTTTGTTACACTTATAGAAATTATTCAACATTTTAACCACATTGTTAATATTTAACTAATTTAGGAAAACTTGTTTTGTTTGACAATATATGTTAACTGAAATGATTATGAGAATTATGACACTCATACACAATGGTAGTTGGAGATGGTTAATAATACGTTAATATTATCTTTGAGATTAACATGTGTTTGTTACCTTTCAGCAGTTTATCCAAAAGGCGTATTTTATAGTTATATCTCTTACAACAAAACTTAAACAATATGTTCGCAGGGTTCTAATAGGTTTTGGTAATTGAGTATTGAGTAATTACTCTCATCGGAATCTGAATTACTATGAAAATTTGCTTGTAATTTTTCAATTCAAGATGTACATTAAAATACAAAAGATATGACTCGTCATATTTTTAAACGGAAACAGCAAAGAAAATCGGTGTTTTCATTTAACGGTGTAATCTTTCAAATATTTTAAGTTTGTTTATTACCAAAACACCTTTATTTCAAACACAAAAGATATTTGAAGTTACTTGTCTTCCGCAATTCGTTTTACGGGTTAATTGTTTACATTCCTTATGAAGTGACATCAATATTTTACGTCTAATGTGTTAATTAATTTAAGTGATTAATTATTTTAGTAAGTGGACAATTTCTTTGCCATAATCCTCTCCTAATACTATATCAAAATTTTCTCATACTGTGTGTTAAATTAATCTTAATTTTGTTACGGAATATTAGATATTTTATGTTTATGTCTAGCTTTAAAGACTTTTATATTTCACAACTTTGTCGTTTGGCGTCTTTTGTGTAGTTTCCTATTTGTGGACTGGTTATAACCAAAATTTGAGTTCTTTAAGTAGTTACTATTAATAATGCTGCAAGTGTGTAAAAAGCGTTATAAAAAATTTAGCATCCATGTTTTTCACAAAAGTAGTACTTGTACTTCGCACGTAGAAGCAAGACTATAGTTAACATATGTTTCTAACATTAACAATCTTTGCTTTACATTTTCTCAACATAATTCACAACTACAACCTGTGAATAAACTATGTCGTTGTGGGACAGTCTGTGTAAGTAACATACAATTTTGGTCGTTGTATAAAAAATCGTTAAATCAGAGGTAGTTTTGGCAATAATTATAACGATACTGCATCATTACTTGTCAATTAACAAATAAGTAGTTAAATACTAGATGTACTTTGGTCAAGATAGTAATAACACCTACAATTCGAACGTGATAGATATGAACCGATAAGTTCTGATTTTCACCTATTGTTTTCAATTGTCCCATGCTTAATAATCTCTACACAAAAGGAAATACGCAATTGAATTATAACCGTCAACTATTTGTCTAAGTGTGTTGTAAATTTGCTGAAGCTGATTGAAGTCCACATACAACTTTTGTTCTATTACACATTATTATTTGGCAAGAAAAGAATATGTACGTTTCTAACGACGTTTTTGTTGTATTTATTAATAATTAAACGTAATAACTGAAAAATGCATGTACAACTGCGACCAGAGACCAGTTACCACTATCGTGAACACGAAAGCGAACGAAGAAGAATACGCAGACGCAGACACAGACGCGGATGCAGACGCAAACGCAGACGCAGACGAGGACGCGGACGCGGACGCGCAAACGCAAGACGCAGACGCAGACGCAGACGCAGACGCAGACGCAGACGCAGACGCAGACGCAGACGCAGACGCAGACGCAGACGCAGACGCAGACGCAGACGCAGACGCAGACGCAGACGCAGACGCAGACGCAGACGCAGACGCAGACGCAGACGCAGACGCAGAAGCAGAAGCAGAAGCAGAAGCAGAAGCAGAAGCAGAAGCAGAAGCAGAAGCAGAAGCAGACGCAGACGCAGACGCAGACGCAGACGCAGACGCAGACGCAGACGCAGACGCAGACGCAGACGCAGACGCAGACGCAGACGCAGACGCAGACGCAGACGCAGACGCAGACGCAGACGCAGACGCAGACGCAGACGCAGACGCAGACGCAGACGCAGACGCAGACGCAGACGCAGACGCAGACGCAGACGCAGACGCAGACGCAGACGCAGACGCAGACGCAGACGGAGACGGAGACGCAGAGGCAGCCGCAGCCGCAGCCGCAGACGCAGACGCGGACGCGGACGCGACGCGACGCGGACGCGGACGCGACGGCAGACGCAGAGCCGCAGCCGCAGCCGCAGCCGCGGACGCGGACGCGGACGCGGACGCAGACGCAGACGCAGACGCAGACGCAGACGCAGACGCAGACGCAGACGCAGACGCAGACGCAGACGCAGACGCAGACGCAGACGCAGACGCAGACGCAGACGCAGACGCAGACGCAGACGCAGACGCAGACGCAGACGCAGACGCAGCGCAGACGCAGACGCAGACGCAGACGCAGACGGAGACGCAGACGCAGACGCAGACGCAGACGCAGACGCAGACGCAGACTCAGACGCAGACGCAGACGCAGACGCAGACGCAGACGCAAGTAGTAATATGGGGCCGGTTCTTGACCAGTTTAAGGTCTCGCCCTCTGGTGTAGAAATGTAAGCTTTTGGATCTCTTCAAGGTCAAACATCTGGCGGGAAATTTAAATTTTAGGAGCTCGCTAAAATAGAAATTGCAATATCACCATCCTCATCATATTACAAGGTCATCGCGGTCAAACGTTTTGGGAAATTTGTATGTCAAGGTCAGAAGCTAAAATAGAAATTCCAATGTCATCCTCATATTAAAATTATTAGAAATCTAAAAATAGAGTGGTCAAGGTCAAAGTTTATTGACCTGTAGTGGCATCGTATGACATTTATAATAAAAGGATTTCTTTGTGTGTGCATGATTCTGTAAACTTTTTATAGGCAAAGGTTTTTCTAAGTTCAGCCTTTTCAAACAAAAATCAATTTTTCTCGAAACCAGAATTTGACAAACACAAATTAAAAAGATCCCCATCTCCCCTGTCGACTTTACCACGTATCTAACACATATATCATCTTTGGGCAGCTACCCAATGTAAAAGCCACTTGTAGGTGATATAAATATTTTTAAGCAGACTTTACAAAGTTCAGCCTTGTCAAACATAAAATTCAATTTTTCTCGAAAACGGCCAGAACTTGCCAAAATAAATTTAAACCCCATCTCCCCTGTCGACTTTTCAACGTATCTAACAATATATCAAATTGGGGCAGCTACCCAATATAAAAGCCATTGTAGGTGAGAAATATTTTTAAGCAGATTTTATTAAGTTCAGCCTTTTCAATCAAAAAATCAATTTTTCTCGAAAACGGACCAGAATTTGACAAACACAAATTAAAAATCCCATCTCCCCTGTCGACTTTACCACGTATCTAACACATATATCAAATTTGGGCAGCTACCAATGTAAAAGCCATTGTAGGTGAGAAATAATTTTAAGCAGATTTTATTAAGTTCAGCCTTTTCAATCAAAAAATCAATTTTCTCGATAACGGGCCAGAATTTGACAAAAATTAAAGCTAAAATAGAAATTACATTGTCATCATCATCATCATCATGATCATATTACAATTCTTAGAAATCTAAAAATAGAGTTTTCAAGGTCAAAGGTAAGGACCTGCAGGTATCATATTAAGTTTCACAGAAATCTAAAAATAGAATCAGTTCATGGAAATGTGAAGAATGATAGGTCGTTATGTATGTATGTATGTATGCTAAAATGTAGATCAAGGTCAAATGGTACTTAGGTTGACTAAATGGTGTGAAGGTGAAATAGTTTTCTAAACTAAAAGTAGGACAAGGTGGGTATTTAACAAGTTTGAACATGTAGAGGTACTCAAGTCAAGGACGCATTTGGACCAAAATTTAAAGCTAAAAATAGAAATTGCTAGGCTATCATACTACAATTTTAGAAATCTAAATATAGGGCTTTCAAGGTCCAAGAGTAATTAATGACCTGCATGTGTATCATATTACATTTCTTAGAAATATAAAAATAGAATCAGTTTATGGAAACAAAAGAATGAAAGGTTGTTGTCTAAAATGCTAAAATGAAGCAGCAATATCACTCCTGGAGCGATATACAAAATGGACAGCATCTCCCGATGGTAGCAGTTATTCATCATCAGATGCAGATTAGCTTATTGATGTAATTATCAAAGCACACTCTCCTCTACCATAAAAATCGTAATGTAGTAATACATAGAAGAACAGTTCGGTGTCAACTCAAAATTCAAAAGCAATCTCGAATCAGTAAAGATGGATTGCATTGAACAGTAGCACTTTCTGTAAATCCTTCACGAACGTAAAAGACTTGGAGGTGGGTGCAAAATATAAAGTGATTGGTATGAATACCATCGACACAAAATATGGTAAACATATTGTCATTGAAACCCAGAACTTTAAGTGCATACTTCTTACGATTTTATGAATACTTCAAAAAGATCGCATTGAAAAGTTTAAACAATATCTGGTTGAGAATGACGTGTACATTACCAGCACCGGAACTGTAGGAAAGACAACTAATTTAACATTTCTGTAAAAAAAATAATAACAAATATCTATGTATAATTGTTTAGAAATAAATTATATATTTTTGTTGCAAAAAATGTCTTCTATTTTTTTTATTAAATGAAGAGTAGGGACATCATAATGAAGAGAGTTCCTATTGGTGAGAGTAAAAAAATTTACCGTATAAAATGGTGTATGCAGGTTTTTATATATTGGCTAAGATCTTCAAGGTTAAAATTTATTGGTGTCATGTTACAATTCATACAAACCAATTTTCAAGGTTAAATTCTATTGACAAGGTATTGAGAAGGTATCATATTAGTTCTTATGTTTGACTCTTCAAGGTTCTTATGAATAGCAAAATAAGCAATCTTAACCAATGACATATGTAACTGGATTTGTGAGTAATGTCAGACTTTGTGGATGCTCGGTATTGGTCGGGTATCCTCGTGGAGTCCACCATTCTATATAAGTTGAAATTTTATAATCACATATCATTCGCTTCGACATGTTTTTCTAAAAAGTATATATTTGAAAGCACTGTTTTTGCACAGTAAAATCGCTTACGTATTTACTATTGTATTAGTGTGTATAAGCCTAATCAGAAAATCAGATCTATTTGTTTAAATGTAGCATGTAGAAATACTGCACGATTGCATTAGCGCATATACAACGCGCTAACGAAGACAACCAGACAAACAGCAAGAAATATATTTACACCTAAGGAACTAGCGATGTATAATGGATAACAAATTGCTCTTTATGTATTCAAGCCTCCATTTACATGGCACACCTTGGATAGTGAATTTCAAAAACAAGCAAACTGGTTAATTCACAAGCACCACTTTATCAAGTGGGAATATGGATATACTTCTCCACATCTATTCCCTCGTATACTTAGTGATTTCATATCAACAACAGATGAGGTGTACGTTAAAGGACGAGAGAAAGCTGATTTTATTCAAAAATTTTAAAACAACGTATTACGGTGTTTGAAGAACAACCTACTTTACCCAAACTTAATTCATGCTGTTTTTTTCATACACAAAACACTTGTCACTGCGCTTTGGCTCATGTATATCATTTATATGAAAAAATTGTAATGAAATCCTAATAAATAAAGATTTATTAACTGACATCTACATACATATCTTATTTGCATGTATTACCTCAACTCTTTTATAAGTATTTTAAAGAAGAACTGAATAATTTTTCTCAAATACAGATAGCTGTAATTTTAGAAACAAGAAAAAATTATTGGGGTTGTTGAGAGAGAGTGATGAAACTTATCATCACTTTGTGTGGATGCTTATACCGTGCACATTAGCACCAGGCGTGTAAGCAACTCATTTTACACAAATGCTTATTCTTACATAACATTTATTTGATTGTACGCTCATCATACATCAATACATACATATATATTTGGTCTCCTGAAACGTAAAATTGACATTGCAATCTTGTGAACGCCAAGTGTAACTTCATTTTTACGCACACTATTGTAAAAACACCGCTACAATGCGGTAAAATGGTCAGTAAATTGTAAGCTTTCAGAAACATAGCGAAAATATATGAAGTATAAAATAATAAAATATGTTTAAGGAAACTTTACTTTACACTTTCTGATGAAATACATGTCCAAGACAACGTTATTTTTACATTTTTGGTTAAAATTGTAAGGTACCGCCATCTTTCGATAACTTAAACAGTGATATCGATAATTGACAAGCTTGACAGGAGTTAGTAAAATTTGACATTTTAGCAATTTATTAATGTTGGTTATGTTTAGCGATATCACCGGTTGTTGAATTTACAAGAAAATAATTTGAAATTGTTTTATTCGATACGATTAAACGGAGCATTGTTAAGGACAGTTCATTTTTGTGACATAATTAAAGTGTTTTTTCTATGTTTTATACAGTACCTATACTAATAAAAGTTTCAATTTATGTGGCTTAATAGAAATATCCTTAATTTAGTAATTAAGATAAATTCAATTTTAGTATTGCGAAAATTTGGAACGTTTATGCAGTGAGTTGGCTGAAGCCAACAACAATTTGTAAATTGTTCGGCAGTGCATTGTAAACACCGAAAATGTAAATAGTATAAACTTTGATGCAGTCAGCTCAAAACAGATACCTGTTTTTCCAGCAACAGGCAGAAACAGCTCAAAACAGCTACCCGTTTTCCGAAAACAGCTCAAAACAGAACTAAAACCGGTATCCGTTTCTCAAAACAGGTAGCCGTTTCCAGAAGCGGTAACTGTTTCCACAGAAAAGCTCAACGCAGCAGACTGAAAGTACTTTAAGTTCTCATTATCCAAAAAATTTTACCACAGATAAAAAAAATGTGAACGATAGTTCAATTGGTGCTAGAAAAGTGAAAGGATCTACGTTAAGGAAAAAATTGAAAACATCTGGAAGTCTGACTTAGCCATGTACTCATGTATGAATTTCTACATCAAAGTAAAGCAGTCATTTTTTAGAAATTTTAAGTGCATGTTGTGTTACAAATTGATTTATTGTAAAATATCATGCATATAAAGAAAGTGGGAAAATATAGTACAGTTAAAAGTTAAAAAAAGCTTGCGTTAAATAAAAGTCAAAACAGTTGGAGGGAAAAACTTGGAAAAAATCACACCAAGGGTTCACCACCACAACCACCCATAGCTCAACACTACCCTCCAAACGCAGGATCCACAAACCTGCATGAATTTAAAATCAAAAGTGTTATGTGGTTGCAGGACATTTTGTGAACATACATAGTCTCTGAAAGTGTCAAAAGTGCAACGTTTAACCAGTGAGTTAGCTGAAGCTAATAAAAATGTGGAAATTGTTCGACAGAAGTAGTTTTCTTATTGTTTAGTTTTAGTTTTTGTAGGGTAGGGAACTTAATGTAATTATAATTTTTTTTACAAATACATTTACGGATTATAATAAATAAATAAATGTGTAATTGTTTTATTTCTTATTAAATATCTCTATCACATATATAAAGAAAGAAACGGATAACGAGAGTGAAAATATTTAACAGCTGTTTTATTTAAAAGGTTAAAAAGTGAAAACAAATAAGTTAAGGGAATTGAAAATTATTAATTTTGTTAGATACTTAAATAAAAAGTTTACCTACCAGTCATAGTAGTCGTATTTAATAAAATTAATAATTTTCAATTACATATTTACTTTTGAACTCATTCATTCATAACAAAACTTATAATAAGTTAAGGAAATAATTGAATCCTTGAGTAAGTGTTGAATGCAAAATGTTAATTTCAAATAATTTTATAATTATATGAAATGATAACTTAAAAATACACTAAGGAGGTTATTGTAAAATACCATGCGTATAAATAAAGTGTGAAAATATAGTACAGTTAAAAGTGAAAAAAGTTGCGTTAAATAAAAGTCAAAACAGTTCCCAAAAGCGTGTAAATCTGAAAACTTTACACCATGTATTTATGCAATACAAATGACATAATTGCATTCATACATTTGCAAATCCGTTTCAAAATTATAATGTGAATTGGTGACTAAGATAAAATAGAATGTTCGCATTCACACCTGCATAAAATGCTTTCAAAGCAAAATAACTGCAGTAGTAATATAAGGCCGAGCTACTCCACTTCAAGGTCACGACGATCTCGTAAGCTATGCATAAAAGTAGGTCATGAGTTCATTGAAGGTGAATACTCCACTTCAAGCTAAAAATAGAAAATGCAATGTCAGCATCCTCATCATATTAGAAGGTCACTCTGCGGTCAAACGTTTTGGCGAAATTTGTATGTCAAGGTCAGAAGCTAAAAATAGAAATTGCAATGTCATCATGATAATATTACAATTCTTAGAAGTCTAAAAATAGTGTGGTCAAGGTTAAAGGTTATTGACCTGTAGGGTATCGTATGGCATTTCTTAGAAGTATAAAATGGAATCAATTCATGGAAACAAGAAGAATGCGTTGTCTATGTTAAAAAGTAGACCAAGGTCAAATGGTGCTTATTAAATTGGGTCAAGGTACTAAACTAAAAGTAGGTGTGTATTTAACAAGTTTAAACATGTTGTCATAGGTACTTAAGTCAAGGACACAATTTTGTGATATAAACCACAGCGAGGTGTGAATAGAAATTGCAATGTCATCATCATATTACAATTCTTAGAAGTCTAAAAATAGTGTGGTCAAGGTTAAAGGTTATTGACCTGTAGGGTATCGTATGGCATTTCTTAGAAGTATAAAATAGAATCAATTCACGGAAACAAGAAGAATGCGTTGTCTATGTTAAAAAGTAGACCAAGGTCAAATGGTGCTTATTAAATTGGGTCAAGGTACTAAAGTAAAAGTAGGTGTGTATTTAACAAGTTTAAACATGTTGTCATAGGTACTTAAGTCAAGGACACAATTTTGTGATATAAACCACAGCGAGGTGTGAATAGAAATTGCAATGTCATCATCATATTACAATTCTTAGAAGTCTACAAATAGAGTGGTCAAGGTCAAAGGTTATTGACCTGTAGGTATCGTATGACATTTCTGAGTTTATAATAAAAGGCTTTTGCGTGTGCATGATTCAGTAAACTTTTCGCGTCTTTGGTTATATCATAGCTAAAATGGTCGGTTCATGTCTTCACTAAAAGGTGGTCGCGTTATAGCTAAAAGTATAGTGACAGCATCATCGTTGAAAGTAGCTTATGCGCGTAACCAGATATGTGTGGTAATCAGAGAGATGGTTCATATCTTCACTAATGTAACATAGTGGGGTAGTTTAAAGTAACAATATAAGGAAATAGTGTAATAGGTAGTGAGTGTTGTAAAACATGTGGATGGCATACGCCCAAGAACAATGGACCAAAGCAACTGACCTGAGAACAGCGGTGGAACGCTTGAAGCAAGAATTTTCGGCATTAGTATTCGATGCCGAACATGAGGCGGTTTACGGGCGAGATGATTATAGTGAAGCGGAGTGTAACGTCTTAGTGAAAAGTATGAAAAAGGAGTAACGATATGTGAAAAGTTATTAAATTTAAAGAAAATATGTAGAACATGTTTTGTAGAAGAACTGAAAGCTGTGCAATTGCATCAGTTTTGCAACGATGTAAAAATGGACAGCATCTCCTGATGGTAGCAGTTCATCCTCATCAGATGCAGATTAGCCTATCGATACAATTATTAAAGTACACTCTCCCTCTACCATCAAAATCATGATGCATTAATGTATATATATATATATATATATATTTTAAATAAGACAATTTTTCTTTAAAACTTGTGTAAATAAACGTAAAAATTAATTCAACGTCTCGGGAACGTCCTTTGTTCCCTTTGTCAAGAATTGTATGAGATACCGTGCAACAACTGTCGAAGAACTTATATAGGACAAACTAACAGAATATTATATGCAGAGCCGATGAACACCAACTAGCAATTAAACAGCACAATCCTTCATCGTCTTTAGCTACACATCATTTAGATACAGGACACCAAATTAATACCAACAATATCCGTTTAATTGCACCTCTATATACCTTACAAGCAAGAATTATTAGAGAAGCAGTTGAAATTGAAAGAAGACCAAACGCCCTCAATAAACGAGATGACACTTCTAGAATGCCACAAATTTGAAGAATATCATTAAACAAGTTGATTCTAAATTTCAACCAACTCCAAATCTTCCAGCAATTTCAAACACTTATGCTGCAACTATTCCAGGCGTCCCCACTTCTGCACCTTCTACATCACATACTAGACCAACTACCCGAAGTCAAACACACTCGTCCAGATTAAAATTAAATTAGTTACCTTGTTTCATATTTTGTACTTGTTAAAAATAGTTACCTTATTTCAATTTTTGTAATTGTCAAATAAATTCTTGACAAAGGGAACAAAGGACGTTCGAAACGTTGAGTTAAAGAAAAAAAAAAAATGTATAGTTCGCCTCGTCTTCGCTAGTTATTAGACGTTTATCTGGTTCATTCATTATTATTAGATCATAGAGACCGCTCGTACCATTATACCGAACTCCTTAATAACCAAATCCTTCCCGTCTATCTTTACCGGTGTCTTGCCAATTGCCCACTTATCGCTTGAAATGTCGTAAAGGACTCCATAAGTGGTATCAATTGCATTAGATGCATCGCTTAGCATGCGCTCTATGTATATCCGTGGTAATGGATCATATTGTTCCAGAAATTCTCTCGATGCAGCAGTATTGAGTACAATAGAATCGGTCGTAGTCGCTACATGTTCTTTTTCTTCTTCTTCCACTTGGGGTGTAATTTCTCCAATCACACTAGTCTCGAGGAACGATGGTGTCTCTTGACGCAGAGGATTTCTTTGAAAATACGGAAGTTGTGCGAATGGACTAACATAATTACTACTACTACTAAAAGAAGATGATCTTCGTTTGTTAATTCCTCGCAAATGATAAGGTATTGACGGTGTGGTACCATACTGCTGAATCGGCGACCTTTTCTATTTGATGGGGAGGAATGACATTTTGGTGACGGTTTTGTGAACACCTCCTCCTCCACATCCTCCGGCTGTCTTTACTAGCGGTTCGATTTTCTTTGGGATGTTTGCAAGTGGTTCAATGAGTGGTTTGTAAACTTTAGTGAAATTTGCCTCTTTAGTAAATCGATCCTCCTTAAGATGATCATATTTTTGCTGTATAGCTTTACGAACTTGAATTATACGTTTCGTTAACGCTAATCTTTTGCTATCCATCGGTGCGGTCAACAATAAAACAGATAAGCAGGTCTAACAGGTAAATAAACAGCTCTGTTTAAAACAGGTATGTTATGTATCCTGTTGAAACGGGGGCTGTTTACTTGTAGGCTGTTTTTCTCAAATGATATTTTAACGATACCGCTATGGTATTATATACTGATCGAAGCCTTTCCTAAAACGGCCGTTTTGTACTTCAGCATCTTTATTTATTACCAGAAATCCGTATCGATTTCGCCAATTCTCTGAGCACATGTCTCGAAACAATTGCATGCTTATAATTGGGGCGACATGATCTTCATATATGTGACGCAAATTCAAATCATCCTGTTCGAAGAGCACTATCAAATTGGCGTTATCTCTAATCAGCTGTTTGGGGATTTTAGTGTAGGCTTGACCCAAGTAGAAGCAGTCAGTGTTATTATGGCGTCCCATGAAAAGTACGCTCTAATATGGTTTTGTTTTTCGCAAGCGATATCGTCAAAGATAAACACTGAATTGGGTTTTGCCACGCTCGGTTCCATAATGTCAGTATTATTGCTGAAGCAATAATTACCAATATCTTTCATGGGATCTAGAATTTCACCCAAGAGTCGATATTTTCTTGATTCAACGATTTTGAATAGACATACACGTGTTTGAAACGAAGACTGTTCGGTTCAGTTAGGAGACTCAGCATGGTGTTTGTTTTCCCACAATTGAAGGACCACAAATTATAGCGCGTACGCTGTTTGGAAGTAACTCTCCATGCCGTTGTATCTCGCTGTTTGCAGCTCGAGTTAAATCATCGAGATTTACAATAGGTAGTTTTGAGTTTGAACCACTACTGCATGTTGTTGTAGTAGTTGATCAGTGTCTACACCAAATAAATCTGCACAACTTGTCAATATGGTTCTTTATTTAATACATCTAATATTACAATAAATTATTATAACATATTATAGTTTTTCACTTCTCCTGTCAGAGGATTGTATTGCACTATGGCATCATGTAATATGAGGCAATAGGCAACGATACCGGCTTCAAACACCTCCAACGCTTCCATTTCAAGTTTTACATCTACAGTCGAGTGTTTTAGTGATTCATTTTGTTTTGAGCAATCCATTACGAATATTGGGCATGTCTTGAATTGCGAATAGTCAAACAATGCATCCTCATGATTGTTGATGGTATAATAGTATCTACTAAAATTTAAATAATTTTGGTAGGCTATTATGTACTTGTTGACATTGAAACCAAATGCATCGCTTCGTATGGGTAACTTTCCGAGTTGAGGTGTAACTTTAGATTGCGAATATTTACGTTATCGAAATCGGCCGCTCTTTCTGTAGTTGAAAACTTTTCCCTTTTGAAAACCCACAATTGCCCATCGAGGCTTCTCCAATTGAGTGGAAGTTGTAATTGGCCATATATACGACTGTGTCTGTTTTAAAGCTGGCAATTCGTATAGTTCCCATTGACGAAACGGAATCGTAATGGATGTATTTTTATTGATTTTTGAACAGACTTAGTTTAGCACTGTCGCTTAGCATCACATGAGGAATCTTCTATTGAATTTTATTTAACGTTATTTTAGCGTCGTTTACGGTACCCTTATAACAATCAGCATCGCTTCTGGAACGTATTAACCAACTCCTGTCCCATGTTCACCATAACTTGTTGATAATCTTCCATACTTCCGAATATGTGTTTTAGACTTATACAGACGGTAAAATGTTTTTCTTTGTTGCTTTTAGCGTGTTCCACTTGTAACGGTTCCTCATTCTTCGGTGACCATCCCAAATGCTGCAAATCTTTGCTTTCATTCCATGTGTACGATACGTATCCTTTGTGTGCGGATGTTATACCCGGATTTCTACATGTATCCACTTTTTGACCTCCTAACTCGTAGCGTATTGCTTCGAAAAGGAATGGTGCAAAGTTGTTTGTTAGGTAACATGTTTTACGCCGGCTCCTTCTACTGCCGAACTCCATTCGATTTTACCTTCAATGTACAGGAAACTATCATATGTTGCGGTAACCAAATCCTGACTCTGTATCAATATACGGATCTCATCGGACAATCCATAATTAGAAGAACCGTACGGAAGATATGCATGAATATCAGACTTGGTGATGGTCTCATCAAAACGTGCGCTTTGAAAGATGTTTAACGAATCTGCCATTTCTATGTGGTTTTAACCCTATAGATTCCAAAAGTACTTTTCGGCAGACGTTAATTCCAGCACGCTCCCTGTTTGAGTAAACCATTGTAGGCTCACGTTCTGTATTTATAGCATCATTGAGGAAAGATGGAAACGGACCTTGGTTAATTCTTAAGCCCATATTCTTTTAGTTCTAGTCGTACCGTAAATGGATCGCTCTCCCGAAATCGATTAATTCACCGTTCTGGTTCGTTAATTTAATTGAAATATTACCGATAGTATTGGTGTTGACTTCCAAATACTGAGGATTGCTAAGATTTTGTCTAAACGATAGCCTGGTGGGACAGACACGACTATTTCATACAGCAATATTACACTCTATGTGAATATTTGTGTGTTTAATTATTTGTATATCTAATACAGAGATATGTAAAACGTTAGCTTCAATATCACCGGTTCAAAACCTAGCATACGTCCAATGGAATCCTTTTGAGTAAAATCTATGTCAAATTCACAGCTAAGCTCGCACTTGAGCGTGTTATTATTTGCCCTTAAACTAAAGAGACTTGTAGGAATGTGCGTTTTATATAGATGCTCAGTTCTTCCAACTCTTATGCGCCATGTGGAATTTCAATAGCGTTGAGTTCTGTCGCTTTTATGTAATAAAATTTATCGTTTCCAGCGTGTATATTCCTTATGCTATTACAACCGTAAAATCCGACGACACCGATTACGCAGCTTTTCTGAATTAAGTTCGATCGGGGATAAAAGTTATTACTCGCTATGTTACCAACACCCTCTACACTGAAGGTAATTGACATGGTGACTGTACGTTCCCAACTACTGAGTATGCTATTTATATAGAAACTTTAAACAGAGATGTCCACATTTGTGGTACGGAATTGTTGCTCTTGAGAGTAATTATAGTATATTTTGCAATCGCGAAAATAGTCCAGAACTTCTCTCGGTGGTGGAATATTTCCGAAACTATCATAGTACCATACGCTTCCATCACGTTTTTTGTAACAAACCCAATGAGTACCACACTTTTGATTATCTAAATTAATAATACCAGACTCGTTATTCCATGACAATTTTGGCATATTATCTCTCATAAACACATCCCTATGGTGCATCCCTTGCATGTTTTCTTAGCTCTACATCAGTCAACGGCCTTTTCGGTAATTTTTGTAGTTTGTTTTTTTTTAATTATTGGTTTCAAGTGCAAAGCATACCTCCTCCTGACCGATAGGGTTTCAAAATATCGCCCCACCGGTTTTATTTCCTACAGCGATGGCCTCCATTGTACGATTATGGTACGAAGTTTCATCTAACATTTTCTTGCACTACTAGATGCGTTAACCGCTTTTGCAATACGCTGCCTCCAACTAAAGCACCAAGCGCGGGTAATCCCGCAAGTAACGGTATAAGAAATGGTAAAAATCCACCCTCTTTAGTCGGCTGAATAACTCTGGGAACGCCTACCTTCCCCTTCCCACCTAACCTTTTTACAGTAAATTTTGCTGCTGTAAGAGCTGATTTTATAGCCTTTATGGTTCTAGGATTGTTTTTCATTTTCTTGGTAATTATTCTACGTAATTTCAATAGACTGCTACGCGGTCGTTTTGTTCTGCTAACACCCATTCCTAACTTTCGTTTTGCCTTCATTATACCTGCTACAGCTGAAGCTGCTGTGCGTTCACCTAACCTTACGTCGGATGCCTTAACACGATCCCAAGCTTTTCTTTCCAAAATATGATCAGCGTGATGTCTACTAGCCAAGTCTTTACTATCCCTATAACTGATATCGTGAGCTTTTCAATGAGTGTCTAAAAGATTGATACCGGGATCAACACGCTGAAGCCGTTTATCTAATTTAGTTCCGGGACCACAATACTGATATCCGGGAATATGGAGCTCAACGGGTAGCTTATTGATGAGAGTATTAACCAGACCAACCCCACGAGCACTTTTCCGCTTCCCAACTAACATTGTTCGCATGTAGGAGGAATTGCTATATTTATAGGTAACGATAAATGCTGCAATCAAAGCAAACAGATGTTTTACCAATATTTTATTTATTCATATATGTGATACAGTAAATAGCTAGGTCGATAATACAACAACTCCATCATACAAACTGTATTGTGAGAATTTATATCATACTTGTAATTCAACACATTTTCAAAGTCATTATAAATGTTATCATTATTGGTTGCATCATCGTCGTCGCCATACTCCATCTTACGAAAGTGTCGGTAATTGTTGACTTGCTCGATGAGATTTTGAAAAAACATGGGAGACCGTATGATTCCAGTAATTCCAACCGATAGTTAATTATATCCTTTAATTTGAAAATCTCTTTAGTGTCGTTCTTGTTCAACGTACAGTAACAGCCGTGGTTTTGATGAATTGTTACGCTTTTCAATTCCGAACTTTGCTCGTGTTCAATTTCCGTATCCTCGTTGATATTTGACCAATCAATGCGGTTTTCTGTCTCTTGGGAGGAAAAAACTTCATTTCCAGATATGTTTGACACTTGAGTAGCATCTCCCAACCTTGTCTTTTCATAACAAGGAGCCGTCTGTAGATACAATTCGTATAACTGGCGCAAGATTTAGATGCGTACTGTATCCAAATTCAACGTATTTTCTTGGAGAATTGACCTCGAATAAACTATATAAGCTACAATCAATTAAACATTCACCAGCAGTGCTGTTATGTACATTTTCAGTTGGGAAAGAGCACTCGTTAGATGTAGCTGCTGGTAGAACTATCCCATCATTACAACACGAACAAGAACATGTGAAGGAGTTATTGCAGCTATTCTTGCTATCCATGTAAAATCTTTCAAATTCATTTCATTGGACTTGCGTTGACCTCAACAATTGATGAATTTGTAACCGCAAATATATATTTTTATTATTATTATTATACTCCACCTCACAACATTATTATGATGGTAGAGGAGAACAGTTCTTAGAATCTATCATGATATATCTCAGCACGGTGTTGTTGTTCTTGTAATATGGGTGGTAAAATGCATCCCAGCCAAACTTTCACAACTTTTCTTGCATTACGATAAGCAAAGGTCCACACTACCATATTATAAACTACGTTTTTGTCTCATCAATAACAACTCTTCATTATGATGTACCTACTCTTCATTTAATCAAGAAATAGAAGATTATTATTTGCAATTAAAAATATATAGTATTATTTTTCAAACAGTTATACATGAATATACATTATTATTTTTCCAGAAATGTTAAATTAGTTGTGTTCCTACAGTTCTGGCGCTGATGATGTACACGTCTTTCTCAGCCAGACATTGTTTAAACTTTTCAATGCGATCTTCTTTTGAAGTATTCATAAAATCGTAAGGGAAGTATGCACTTAAAGTTCTCAGTTTCAATCACAACATGTTTCTCATACTTCGTGTCGATTGTATCCATATCAATCACTTTGTATTTTGCACCCACTTCAAACTCTTTTACGTTCGTGAAGGGTTTACAGAAAGTGCTGCTGTTCAATGCAGATAGATCCATCTTTACTAGATTTTGATGGTAGAGGGAGAGTGTAGTTTAATAATTGTATCGATAGGCTAATCTGCATCTGATGAGGATGAACTGCTACCATCAGGAGATGCTGTCCATTTTTTTACATCGTTGCAAAACTGATGCAATTGCACAGCTTTCAGTTCTTCTACAAAACATGTTCTACATATTTTCTTTAAATTTAAAAACTTTTCACATATCGTTACTCCTTTTTCATACTTTTTCACTAGGACGTTGCACTCCGCTTCACTATAACCACCTCGTCCGTAAACCGCCTCATGTTCGGCATCGAATACTAATGCCGAAAATTCTTGCTTCAAGCGTTCCACCGCTGTTCTCAGGTCAGTTGCTTTGGTCCATTGTTCTTGGCGTATGCCATCCACATGTTTTACACAACACTCACTACCTATTACACTATTTCCTTATATTGTTACTCTAAACTACCCCACTATGTTACATTAGTGCAGATATGAACCATCTCTTTAATTACCACACATATCTGGTTACGCGCATAAGCTACTTTCAACGATGATGCTGTCACTATACTTTTTAGCTATAACGCGATCACCTTTTAGTGAGGACATGAACCGACCATTTTTAGCTATGATATAACCAAAGACGCGAAAAGTTTACTGAATGCACACGCAAAGAAAGCCTTTTATTATAAACTCAGAAATGTCATGATACCTACAGGTCAATAACCTATGACCTTGACCACTCTATTTTTAGACTTCTAAGAATTGTAATATGATGACATTGCAATTTCTATTCACACCTCGCTGTGGTTTATATCACAAAATTGTGCCTTTGACTTAAGTACCTATGACAACATGTTTAAACTTGTTAAATACACACCTACTTTTAGTTTAGTAAATTATCTCACCTTGACCCAATTTAATAAGCACCATCTGACCTTGGTCTACTTTTTTAACATAGACAACGCATTCTTCTTGTTTCCATGAATTGATTCTATTTTTATACTTCTAAGAAATGTCATACGATACTACAGATCAATAACCTTTGACCTTGACCACACTATTTTTAGACTACTAAGAATTTTAATATGATGATGATGACATTGCAATTTCTATTTTACTTGACCTTGACATACAAATTTCGCCAAAACGTTTGACCGCAGAGTGACCTTGTAATATGATGAGGATGGTGACGTTACAATTTCTATTTTTAGATTGAAGTGGAGTATTCACCTTCAATGAACTCATGACCTACTTTTTATGCATAGCTTACGAGATCGTCGTGACCTTGAAGTGAGTAGTTCCGGCCTTATATTACTACTAACTGCGTTCATTATCCTACAATTCTTGATGCAGTAATATCCACGCTCCATCGAAAATTGTAAATTTGAGTCCTAATCAATATAAATTAAAAACAAGTCATGGTTTAAGTGCTGTTTGTTGTTTCAAAATTGAATTGGTTAATTTAAAGAGCATTTCGATGGAACTGCTATCTTTGATGCTATTTGTTTAGTCTACATGCAAGAAATTGGAATTTTTAAAGGACTAGCTAACATTATCTTAGCTATTATATGAAATATTGAAGTAAACAAAAATTTTATGTGTGTGAAATGTTTTAAAATACATAAATATACTCTTTTTATCATAGCAGTTAAATCGTTAAGTCAAAAATTCTGAATTTTTTTATATAGACTAAAGAAATAACAGCGCAAAAGACAGCAGTTAAATAAATTGAATTTAAGAAATTTCATGGTCGTGAAAGTAGTACATAAACATTGATACTTGCATATATTAATAAATAATAACGCTAGTCCTTTGCCCAAAAATTCCAATTTTTTGCATGTAGACTAAACAAATAACAGCGCAAAGATAGCAGTTGCAAATTTTCTCAAAAAAATTTCAGGCGTTTTTAACTGTGAAAGATTACTATTCGATATAAAACGTACATTTTTAATATTTTCCAAACTAATTGGGCATCAGCATGAAATATGATATAGTATAACAAAAGTTTAACATATTTGTAAAGTATTTGCAATATGTTTTTTTTTCTAAAATAGATTTTAACGATTTTTTTATGAAATAAAGTAATACTAACTCTCACAATGCATCTTTGGACATTTTACATTTATATACGCAATTACAACTTATTTTAAATGGATTGTACTCGTAATGAGTAATAGTATGCAATTGCAAATGCATTACCCATATAGTATTATCAGTATGATTTTAATATTATATCTAACTTGAAATACAGGTATTGTAATAGAATGGAATGCATAATTGCAATGATTGTTTGTAAACAACGATAGACGTTACTTGAACTATAAAAGTGATGTATGTTTGAAGGTGTGTGTGTGTGATGTACGTAAAGATATATGTGCATATCTATGGAAAGAGATAAAGACGACTGATGAACGTCATTTTCTCAGTGTAGAATGTCAGGGTGAAAATAAAGTCCTAGAAAAGATGCGCTCCTGAAAATTTAAAATTTGCACATAATTCTCAGAAAAAAATTTTTTTCAACGCAGTTGTGTTTTATAAGTGGCAATGTATCAACTTCATGTATAAATTTATCAAAATGTGAAAAATGACTTAAATTAATCAATTCCATTTTGAAACAACAAAATGCACTTAAAACACAACTTTTGTACTTACGTAGGCTCAGAAGAAATATATGCATGAATTTATCCATTTCATACATACATGTATCGAAATGCTCTTTAAATTAACCAATTCAATTTTGAAACAACAAACAGCACTTAAAACATGACTTGTTTTTAATTTATTTTGATTAGGACTCCAAATTTACAATTTTCGATGGAGCGTGGATATTACTGCATCAAGAATTGTAGGATAATGAAAGCAGTTAATTTCCTTGAAAGCATTTTATGCAGGTGTGAATGCGAACATTCTATTTTTATCTTAGTCACCAATTCACATTACAATTTTGAAACGGATTTGCAAATGTATGAATGCAATGTCATTTGTATTGCATAAATACATGGTGTAAAGTTTTCAGATTTACACGCTTTTTGAAATGTTTTGACTTTTATTTAACGCAAGCTTTTTTTTCACTTTTAACTGTACTATATTTTCACATTTATTTATAAGCATGGTATTTTGCTATAACTTTAGTATATTTTAAGTTATCATTTCATATAATTATGAAATTATTTGAAATTAACATTTTGTATTCAACGCTTACTCAAGGATTCAATTATTTCCTTAACTTATTATAAGTTTTGTTATGAATAAATAAGTTCAAAAGTAAATATGTAATTGAAAATTATTATTAATTTTATTAAATACGACTATTACGACTGCTAGGTAAACTTTTATTTAAGTATTTAACAAGATTAATAATAATTTTGAATTTCCTTAACTTATCTATGTTCACCTGTTAAATATTTTCACTCGTTTTCTGTTTCTTTCTTTATATATGTGATAGAGATATTTAATAAAAATAAAACAATTACACATTTATTTATTTATTATAATCCGTAAATGTATATGTAAAAAAAATTATAATTACATTAAGTTCTACTACAAAAACTAAAACTAAACACTACTTTAAACAATAAGAAAACTACTTCTGTCGAACAATTTCACATTTTATTAGCTTCAGCTAACTCACTGGTTAAACGTTGCACTTTTGACACTTTTAGAGACTATGAACGTTCACAAAATGTCCTGCAACCACCTAACACTTTTGATTTTAAATTCATGCAGGTTTGTGGGATCCTGCGTTTGAAGGTAGGTGTTGAGCTATGGGTGGTTGTGGTGAACCTTGGTGTGATTTTTCCAAGTTTTCCTCCAACTGTTTTGACTTTTATTTAACGCAAGCTTTTTTTCACTTTTAACTGTACTATATTTTCACACTTTCTTTATATGCATGATATTTTACAATAAATCAATTTGTAACGCAACATGCACTTAAAATTTGCAAAAAATGACTGCTTTACTTTGATGTAGAAATTCATACATGAGTACATGGCTAAGTCAGACTTCCAGATGTTTTCAATTTTTTCCTTAACGTAGATCCTTTCACTTTTCTAGCACCAATTGAACTATCGTTCACATTCTTTTTATCTGTGGTAAAATTTTTTGGATAATGAGAACTTAAACTACTTTCAGTCTGCTGCGTTGAGCTTTTCTGTGAAACAGTTACCGCTTTAAACGGCTACCTGTTTTGAGAAACAGGTACCGGTTTTAGGTCTGTTTTTGAGCTGTTTTCGGAAAACGGTAGTTGTTTTGTGCTGTTTCTGCCTGTTGCTGGAAAACAGGTATTTGTTTTTGAGCTGACAGCATCAAAGTTTATACTATTTACATTTTCGGTGTTTACAATGCACTGCCGAACAATTTACAAATTGTTGTTGGCTTCAGCCAACTCACTGCATAAACGTTCCAAATTTTCGAATACTAAATTGAATATATCTTAATTAATTACTAAATTAAGGATATTTCTATTACCACTAAATTGAAACTTTTATTAGTATAGGTACTGTATAAATCATAGAAAACACTTTAATTATGTCACAAAAATTAACTGTCCTTAACAATGTTCCGTTTAATCGTATCGAATAAAACAATTTCAAATTATTTTCTTGTAAATTCAACAACCGGTGATATCGCTAAACATAACCAACATTAATAAATTGCTAAATGTCAAATTTACTAACTGTCAAGCGTGTCAATTATCGACATCACTGTTTAAGTTATCGAAAGATGGCGGTACCTTACAATTTTAACAAAAATGTAAAATAACGTTGTCTTGGACATGTATTTCATCAGAAAAGGTGAAATAAAGTTTCTAAACATATTTTATTATTTTATACTACATATATTGCTATGTTTCTGAAAGCTACAATTTACTGACCATTTTACCGCATTGTAGCGGTGTTTTTACAATAGTGTGCGTAAAATGAAGTTACACTTGACGTTCACAAGATTGTAATGTCAATTTTACGTTTCAGGACACAAATATATATGTATGTATTGATGTATGATGAGTGTACAATCAAATAAATGTTATGTAAGAATGAGCAGTAAAATGAGTTGCATACACGCCTGGTGCTAATGTGCACGGTATAAGATCCACACAAAGTGATGATAAGTTTCATCACTCTCTCAACAACCCCAATAATTTTTCTTGTTTCTAAGAATTACAGCTATCTGTATTTGGGAAAAATTATCCAGTTCTTCTTTGAAATACTCATAAAAGTGTTGAGGTAATACATGCAAATAAGATATGTATATAGATGTCAGTTAATAAATCTTTATTTATTAGAATTTCATTACAATTTTTTCATATAAATGATATACATGTGCCAAAGCGCAGTGACAAGTGTTTTGTGTATAAAAAAAAAACAGCATGAATTAAGTTTAGGTAAAGTAGGTTGTTCTTCAAACACCGTAATACATTGTTTTAAAAATTTTTGAATAAAATCAGCTTTCTCTCGTCCTTTAACGTACACCTCATCTGTTGTTGATATGAAATCACTAAGTATACGAGGGAATAGATGTGGAGAAGTATATCCATATTCCCACTTGATAAAGTGGTGGTTGTGAATTAACCAGTTAGCTTGTTTTTGAAATTCACTATCCAAGGTGTGCATGGAAATGGAGGCTTGAATACATAGAACAATTTGTTATCCATTATACATCGCTAGTTCCTTAGGTGTAAATATATTTCTTCTGTTTGTCTTCGTTAGCGCGTTGTATATGCGCTAATGCAATCGTGCAGTATTTCTACATGCTACATTTAAACAAATAGAACTGATTTTCTGGTTAGGTTTACACACACTATTACAATAGTAAATACGTAAGCGATTTTACTGTGCAAAAACAGTGCTTTACATATATACTTTTTAGAAAAACATGATGTCGAAGCGAATGATATGTGATTATAAAATTTCAACTTATATAGAAGGGTAGACTACACGAGGATACCAGCAATACCTGAGCATGCACAAAGTCCGACAATACTCAAAGCCAGTTACATATGTCATTGGTTAAGAATGCTTATTTTGCTATTCCTAAGAACCTTGAAGAGTCAAACATAAGAACTGTAATATGATACCTTCTCAATACCTTGTCAATCAAATTTAACCTTGAAAATTGGTTTGTATGAATTGTAACATGATACCAATAAATTTTAACCTTGAAGACTTGGCCAATATATAAAACCTGCATACACCATTTTATAGGGTAATTTTTTTTTTTACTCTCATCAATAGGAACTCTCTTCATTATGATGTCCCTACTTCATTTAATCAAAAAATAAAAAATAGAAGACATTTGTTTTGCAACAAAAATATATAATTTATTTCAAACAATTATACATAGATATTTGTTATTATTTTTTTACAGAAATGTTAAATTAGTTGTCTTTCCTACAGTTCCGGTGCTGGTAATGTACACGTCATTCTCAACCAGATATTGTTTAAACTTTTCAATGCGATCTTTTTGAAGTATTCATAAAATCGTAAAGTATGCACTTAAAGTTCTGGGTTTCAATGACAATATGTTTACCATATTTTGTGTCGATGGCATTCATACCAATCACTTTATATTTTGCACCCACCTCCAAGTCTTTTACGTTCGTGAAGGATTTACAGAAAGTGCTACTGTTCAATGCAATCCATCTTTACTGATTCGAGAATGCTTTTGAATTTTGAGTTGACACGAACTGTTCTTCTATGTATTACTGCATCACGATTTTTATGGTAGAGGAGTGCTTTGATAATTATCAATAAGCTAATCTGCATCTGATAATGAATAACTGCTACCATTGGGAGATGCTGTCCATTTTTGTATATCGCTCCAGGAGTGATATTGCTCTTGCATTTTAGCATTTTAGACAACAACCTTTCATTCTTGTTGTTTCCATAAACTGATTCTATTTTATATTTCTAAGAAATGTAATATGATACACATGCAGGTCATTAATTACTCTTTGACCTTGAAAGCCCTATATTTAGATTTCTAAGAATTGTAGTATGATACCTAGCAATTTCATAGTTTAAATTTGGTCTAAATGTGTCCTTGATTTGAGTACTACATGTTTAAACTTGTTAAATACCCACCTTGTCCTACAGTTTAGAAAACTATTTCACCTTCACACCATTTAGTCAACCTAAGTACCATTTGACCTTGACACATTTGCATACATACATACATACATAACAACCTACATTCTTCACATTTCCATGAACTGATTCAATTTTAGATTTCTAAGAAACTTAATATGATACCTGCAGGTCTACGCTTTGACCTTGAAAACTCTATTTTTAGATTTCTAAGATTTGTAAAAGATCAAGATGATGATGATGACATTGCAATTTCTATTTACCTTTAAAGTCAAATTCTGTTCCGTTTTCGAGAAAATTGATTTTTGTTTGAAAAGGCTGAACTTAGACAAACCTTTGCCTATAAAAAGTATACAGAAGCATGCACACAGCAAAGAAAGCCTTATTATAAACTCAGAAATGTCACGATACCCCACAGGTCAATAAACTTTGACCTTGACCACTCTATTTTAGACCTCTAAGAATCTTAATATGAGGACGACATTGCACTATGTTTAGCTTCTGACCTTGACATACAAATTTCCCGCCAAAACGTTTGACCGCAGAGTGACCTTGTAATGTGATGAGGATGGTGACATTGCAATTTCTATTTAGCGAGCTCCTAAAATTTAAATTTCGCCAAAAGTTTGACCTTGAAGAGATCCAAAAGCACATTTTCACACCAGATGGCGAGTGACAATGAACTGGTCACAGAACGGCTCATATTACACTGAGCACCAGACAGACCAGACCAGACAAGAAGGCCAGACGCAGACGCAGAC
>JARFJB010000400.1:0-62500 GCA_036346205.1 Vesta saturnalis
TTGTTTCTTGTCATTTGACATTAGTTACTTAAGCGTCAATGCTAAGCATATTTGTAAGCTTAATAAGTAAACACATTAAAGTTGAAATAATGCCTACTGTACGACATCGTGCAAATTTTCATCAGTTAACCGAGTTTGAACGTGGCAGAATAATCGGTCTAAGAGACGCCGGATTATCAATTCGTGATGTTGTCGGTCGCGTGGTATGCAGAGTCGCCACAATTTCCTTATGTTGACAGAGATGATCAGAAAATAATAAGAAACGACGACGTTTGCGTCTCGGACAAGTTATCGTACTCTTTGGCTTGTAGCTCTTCCGGATCGTTTTTCATCAGCAAGGGAAATTGGTGATAGATGGAGAGGATTAAGTGATCATCAAATCTCCTTACGATCGACGTATCGGCTATTGCTTTGTTTACCTCTAACTCCACGCCATCGTACTGCACTGCGGCAATGCTGCATTGGAATGTGCAATTGCAGTTTTCTGTACAACGATATACTAAAGGTTTGATGGAGGGAACATTACATGCAAGTCGGTGCATTAACAACGTTCTTGAACCAGTATTACTGCCATATCTGCCACAAGTAGAAAATCAAATTTTTTAGCAAGATAATGCGCGGCCGCATACCGCAAGGGTTGCTATAGGGTTTCTAAATACTGGTAATGTTGATCTGCTTCCACGGCCTTCTCATTCGCCACACACCAATCGAACATTTGTGGGATATGGTAGGATGGAGTATAAATGATCTACAGCCACTCCCAAACAATGTGGACGCCGCTCAACAAAGGATTTTAGAAGTGTGGGTTAGTATACCTCAGGTTATCATACATTCACTCATTTCAACTATGCTTAATCGGCTAGCTGAATGTGTGAGAAACAGAGGAGGGTCGACGCATTATTAGCGTTAACAATATTTGTATCTTACTAAAATTTTCACCGTTTATTAATATGTATAAAATACAAATTTTTTGAAAATTTCATTAAAATACATCAACGTTTACTGTGCGTTCATTTATTTAGGGCGACCAGTATAATTATTATGGAAATTAATACAACGATATAGTACTCGCCTACAATTGTCATGGTTACCAAAGACGTGATAAGGTGCACTCCTTAATTCATCACGATAAATGTTAGGGTCACCTACATGATTTTCTATTGATGTTCTAATTCTTTTTACCAATCGTTCTGATCGGGTTACACCACATTCACTTTTTAACAATAACAGTTTTCGTGCAGGAAGATGATAGTACGTATTTACAGATAGTTTATGTAATTTGTTACTCATGCAACGAGTCATGTGATGGACGCATTTCATCTTGATAACCTGACGCCCATAATTCACACCAGTAATTTGGTGCAAAATAGAATATTCATTACCCCAAATAACTCTTCGCATTGATTTCGCCCTATTCCTATCCACAAACTGTCCCAAACCGCACTTGTGTTTAAATCTTTTTCAGGTTGTAGTGGTTCAGACTTTATAATGAAGATTCACAGTTATCGCAGTAAAAGTGGAAATAGAAAATCTAACCGACCCTTGTCTCCTTAACAACCGCCTCCTCCCCACTGTATATTTTAATGAATGTTATATTACCTTTTCATACTCTTTTATAATATGAGCTAAATTAACAATTTTGCGAACTTCCAACAATTTACTCAAAGATCAAAAGTTTTGATCGTTCTCTCGCTCAAGTTACGGTAGATCCGAATCGTTACAAACCTCTAAGTGGCTATACAGAAAATTGTAGAGTGACAGAGAAGTTATATTTTAAAATAATAAATAGCATGATTGTCATTGTTTGTATGTATACTAATTGATAATTTACAGAACATTACTATCTGTAGAATATTTTTGAAAAATTATAGGTGCACTATACACTATGTTGTAAAATATGTATATTACTGAATTTAAAATAGAATTCTAACCATAACAATTACAAAGAAATTACGAAACGTACGTACGAAATGTGTATTTTAAATAATACAGCCTAAACGTTTTGATAACACTTACAGTTATCTTCGTTAGTAGTAATATCTATTAAAATTGTTAAAGATGTTGAAAGCAATTTTGTCAAAGTTGAAAAATTAAAACATAAACACCAGCCTGCTATTAATATAACAGTTTGAGAAACGTATAAAGCCAACTATAGAATTAAATTTTATTAAAGGACAACTAGGTCACTAAAAATTAAATATTGCTAATCTCTCTTAAAGATAACAAATCAGAACAGCCTCTAACGGTCGAAGGCTAGCAATGAAAAGTGTCAGCCAAAAAATACATTTCACAAAATTTAATCAAGTTATGATGTAAGTGTAAAGTTGTGAAAAACTTCAATTTGAAAATGATAGAAGCATTCACAAATATAAGCATGACATCAAATAAAATAATCCAGTTAAATCTAACAAAGAGATAGCTTTGTGAATAATTGCAAGTGTTTTTAACAATGAAAAGCATAATGCAGAATGTTTTTTGTAATTTTTTAATTTTAATCTTAATTTCAACTACTTATGTTAAATTATAGTATTGTTGTTGTTTGTTTATTTGTTTGCCGTTTGGCGTAAAATATATACAATAATAGAAATGTGTAGGTACATAAATTATAGATATCACATAATGGTATTTAAATTCTTTAACAAACTTTGAACATACTATTACCTAAGCTGCAACATTGACAAAAGGATCATCCAATTAGTACAATACCGTTTTATTGAGGATTTTTGAAACTTCTTGTTTGAATTGTTTATATATCGTTATATACTTTATATGTTGTGGAAGAGCGTTGTAGAATCTTAGACCCATTTGTAAATATGAGGTGTCATGTGCTATATTGTTTGATGCGGCTAAAGTAAAGTTGTTTTTGAATCTCGTGTTATAAGAGTGATCATTGTAATTTAGAGAGAATTGCGATTTATTTTTGAAAACAAAACACAGACATTCCAGAATATGTAGGGCATAGATAGTTTTAATGCAATGTTTTTCAAAAAACAACCTGCATGTGTCTCGTTTTCGTAATGAAAACATTGTACGAATGGCCTTTTTTTGTATCTTAAATATGTCATTAATTAATTTGTTGTTTGCATTTCCCCACAAGATAACGCCGTACCTCACCTTTGCCTCTAACCGCGAGTAATACACTTTTTTGGCCACAAAAATTTTTACATCGTGACAGAGCAAATATAGATTTGTTCAACATTAATTTTAAGTTTTCTATGTGATGCCGCTAATTAAGATTTCGATCTAAAGTAACCCCCAAGAGACTACAGGATTCACACGTTTCGATGTTTTTTGATTCAAACTTTAGGCCTCTAATACTAACTGTTGAGTTTTTACTATATATTAAAATTCTTGTTTTGTCTACGTTAATTAAAAGTTTATTTGCATTAAACCAGTTTACAAGAGTTTTCATTATGTTATTTAGATAACTTTCTAGTTCATCGTTTCTACAAGCAACAGTTACGTTAGTTTCGTCTACATAAATTAAGACGTTGCACGGAGATGTAAAATTAATTGGTAGGTCATTAATAAATATTATAAAAAGTATGGGACCAAGGGTAGAGCCTTGGGGCACCCCATATTCTACTAAACTTAACTCTGACGTGGCCTCTATTATTTCTCCAGAACTGAGAATTTTTTCACTTGCAACATATTGATACCGTTCACTTATAAATGATTTTAACAATTTTAAGGCAACCCCTCTAATTCCATAGTAGTAGAGTTTAAACATCAACAAACCATGGTCAACCATGTCAAAGGCCTTGGATAGATCGCAGTTTATGGATGCCACCATCTTACCCTTATTATATGCATCGTGGATATAACTTAACAAAGTTTGCAAAGCTGTTGCTGTTGACTTATTTGATCTAAAGCCGTGTTGTGACTTATTGAAAAGATTATGGAATTCGAAGAAAGACATCAACCTGTTTTTTAAAACCGATGCAACTATTTTTGAAAAAGAGTTTAAAATTGATATAGGTCTATAGTTCTGTATCTCCTTTTTTGATTTGGATTTATGTAAAGGCTTTATTTTCGCAACTTTACCGTGCTTTGGAAAGACCCCAGCAGTGAAAATTAAGTTTATTAATGAAATTAGTGGTTCCTGTATAAGATCAAAAACTTCTTTGTAAATATTATCGCAGCCACATGCGTTTGCCTTCTTTAGATTACTTACTATATTACACAGTTCGTTCTTTGTTACAGGTGACAAAAAGAACGAATTCTGTGACGATGCAAAATCTCTTGTAGAATCATAGTTTTTAGGAATTATTTTTATATTTTCTCGTGCTAAGGATGCAAAATATTCGTTAAATTGACTCGCAACTTCTTGAGGGTTGTCAATTACATTATTATCTATATTTAGCGATATGTTAGTAAGTTTATGGATCCGCTTATTTAAGTTATTATTAATCAATTGCCAAGTTGCTTTAGCTGTATTAGTTGAATTCATAATAACGCCTTTCGAATGTTTTTTTTGCGTTTATAATAACCTTTTTAAAAACATTAGTGTACAGTTTGTAATGTGCAATTATGTTTGGCTGAGGGTTTTGCCGGATTTTTAGGTAAAGTTCTCTTTTCGTTTTACTAGATTTATGAATCCCTTTAGTAACCCAGTTTTTTTTACTACTTGTAATGTACTGCTTCCTAAGGGGAAAGCATTTTGCGAATATTGGTCGAAGTATGTTGAAAAAATGAGTTACAAACAAGTCAACATGATTTTCAGAATACAATAAATTCCACTTTACCTTTTTAAGATGATTTTTAAATGAAATTAAGTTGTTTTGATTAATTATGTACCTCCGTGCAAACAATCTTTTACTTTTAGTGTTAGATTTAATAAATAACATTTGGGCGTGATGATCAGAAAAATCTATTGACACATTAAAAGTGTCGTACAGCGTATGTTGTAGATTTGTAACAATGTTGTCAATACAAGAGCTTGAAGTATTTGATACTCTGGTAGGGGCTGTGATTGTTGTGCGTAAGCCGCAAGTACTAAATATATTACATAATTGTTTCAGCAGTAGAGAATCTTGAGCAAAGTTAACATTAAAATTTCCACATAAGATTAAGTTTTTGTGATTACTTACTATGTCTAAAGCCTTTTCCATATTATCGAGGAAAATTTGTTTATCACGATCAGGCCTGTATAATGAAATTGTTGATAACGAGTGATGAGTTAATTTAACACCACATATCTCAAAATACATCTCCACAGATAACTCTCTTATTCCCGGAATTGTTTCAAATTGGATGCCCTTTCTTATCAATATTACAAGTTCCGCCGTGCTTGTTGTGTATTCGTGAAAAATGTGTGGCAATTACATAGTTATCATTGTCTATAGTTAACTGTCGTTAAGTTAACATGTAATTGGTAAAGCATTTGCTTCAAGGTCTAGGAAACACAGCAAAAAACCTAGACATACCTAAAGTCAAAATTAAAATCACAATCAAGACGTATCATTATGCCTTTTTTTAATTGTAAGATGCCAAAACCTATTTAAATGGAGATTTTCTTCTTCTCTATTAAAATTATTAGGGAGTTTATATATCTCAATAGCTTCACGTTGTAAACAAACATAAAAATGAGTTTGTTTTGACAATATTTCCATATTCTCAAACTAAATGTCATGATTTAGATTATTTAAGGCATGGTTAGCCACCGCAGACTTCTCTGGTTAACCTAATCTACAAAATCTCATATATTCTTTACGTCTTGTATCAAAGCAACGTTTTGTGGTCCCAATGTATACTTTTCCACATGAACAACATAACTTATACACTTCGGAAGATAATAATGGGATTGAAACATCTTTAGGTGTCCTTTAATTTTTCTTGTAGGTCTAAAAATAGTCCTAATGCCATATTTAATTAGGATTTTTTCAATTCTATCTGTAATATTAGCTATAAAAAGAAGAAAAGCAGTACCAACATTAAGAACTGGTTTTTCTTTAAGGTTATGTCTAGAAGGTGTAATAACATTATTAATATCTTGTAAGTGAATATCCATTATCTTGTAATGCTGTTAAATATTTATATTCATCCTTCAAGAATTCAGGGTCACAAATTTGTTTTGATCGATCTAATAAAGAATTAATTACACCAATTTTTTGACGTGGATGGTGGTTGGATAATTTATGAAGGTGTGTCGGCTTTCTGTAACCTTAAAAGATAGTGAATTATTTTTAGATATTAATATGTCAAGAAATGGTAAACTTCCATTAGTTTCTTTTTCCATGGTAAAATACTAGGATGTATACCATTTATAAAAACCAAAAACTCATGCAGTGCCTCTTCTCCATGTCTCCAAACAACAAATGTGTCATCTACATATCTATACCAAACTGAAGGTTTTTTTTAGGTGTATTTTGTAACGCTAATGTTTCAAATTTTTCAATGTAAAAATTAGCTATAACAGGACTAAGGGGACTGCCCATTGCTACACCATCAATCTGTTCATAAAATTTACTATTCCACTGAAAATAAGTTGTAGTAAGACAGTGCTGAAAAAAAATGGTTCCAATAATTGTTCTATTTTAATGTTATAATAGTTCATATTTAATATAACAGTTGCATTACCTTTATCTGATTTTAATATTATTATATTTTCATTAAGTTTAAGATCAAGTAAGGCACGTCGTTGACGAAAGGATAAGTTGCTCTTTGGAGGTTTTGTTTTACGTAATATGTTAACTTGATTAGTAGCATCAAAAGGTAATGATTTAATGGAGTTTTCGATATTGGAAATTATATCTTCAAAAGGTATTACTCTTGGTGTACTTATCTTTTTTGGGTTTTTTAATGCTGTACTTTAAATTATACAATCTAAACGTTTCGATAACACTTACAGTTATCTTCGTCAGTCGTAATGTTAAAAATTGTTCAAGATGTAAACAATTTCGTCAAATTTGAAAAATTAAAACATAAACATAAGCCTGCTATTAATATAACAGTTTCAGAAACGTATAAGCCAACTATAAAATTGTAGTAAAGAATAACTAGGTCATTAAAATTAAATATTGTTAAACTGCCTCAAAGATGACAAACCAGAACACTTTCTACGGCGAAGCTAACAATGAAATTTGTCAGCCAAAAAACACATTTAACAAAATGTAATCGAGTTATGATGTAAGTGTAAAGTTGTGAAAAACTTCAATTTGAAAATGATAGAAGCATTCACAAATCCAAACATTACATCAAATAAAATAACCCAGTTAAATCTAACAAAGATTGGAAGTGTTATTAACAATGAAAAGCACAATGCAGAACGTTCTTTGTAATTTTTTAATTTTAATTTAATTTCAACTACTTTTTTTTTAATTTTAATGACCTAGTTATTCTTTACTACAATTTTATAGTTGGCTTTATACGTTTCTCAAACTGTTACATTAATAGCAGGCTTATGTTTATGTTTTAATTTTTCAAATTTGACAAAATTGTTTACATCTTTAACAATTTTTAACATTACTACTGACGAAGATAACTGTAAGTGTTATCGAAACGTTTAGATTGTATAATTTAAAGTACACCATTAAAAAACCCAAAAAAGATAAGTATTTTATTATGAGTGTTAATGGTGAAAGTTTACATTTTCACATTATCAGAAAGGTTTATAACTGTTTTTTTTAATGATCAATAGATGGTATACTAATTTTTTGTTTGTATAATTTATTAAATTTTTATAATTTAAAATACACCATAAAAAAACTCAAAAAAGGTATTTTATTATGTGTGATAATGTTGAAAGTTTGCATGTTCGTATGTCAAATAATTTATAATGAACAAAATAGAAATATATGTTTAGGTTCATTTTGTTATATACAGAAGAAATGCACCCTTCCTGTAGAGCATTACAAGAGGCTATTTGTATTTACCAAAAGCACTTATGCATTTCCTAAGAATAAAAAGCCTCAAACCTTTTTCTGTGTCTATAAACAAGATTACTATTCTAAAACAGAATAAATCTGATTTTTAACAAAAAAACTAAACACTTATTTTACAAGACGATTGGGGAAAATCAGTATAAGCTGTGTAAATAATTATGTAGTTCTCATTAAACGCAAAAATTGACTTTTTCAGGATAATGATTTATTTATTGGGAAAATCAGCTAAACTCGCTATTTAAGGAATCTGATAGAAAAACTAAAATATTGAACTACTATAGTGAAATACACAGTAGTAAACATTTAGCTGGTAAAATTTGAATCTTGCATGCTATTCACTCATTGGGTATTTAATAGTTGAACAAAATTAGAAAATTATACGTAATTTAAAAAATACTAAGTATGTTTAACGTAAAAACGCAATTATAAAAATTTGAAGCATGACATTGTAATTAAATTAATCTTAACTATTAATTATATGAACCTCTAAAAGAAATAAGAAATTTAATAATTTGACTAGTCGTTGCGTGCCCATAAAAAATTAATAAACTTATAAGGAATGCTAATAAAAGTATATTACATGACCATTATAACACTCGTAAACTAAATTTATTGCGAAGCATTACAATAAATCATTATTTTAACACTTCCTTCAGTTCTAATCTACGAGATCTTTGATATACGTTTATTAGTTGTATATGCAGCTTAATTAAGATAAATGTGGAAAGTTTTCATTACAGTAGCGTAAAATTTTTTTATAAGAAAATTATACGTTTGAGATTTTCCTTTTACTTTTTCATTAATTTTGATTCAATCAATTCAAGGAAAATTGGGTAACGTTAGGAGTAAACTTCGTTACAGCAATATGCAAAATCTGTAAGTTTTATGTGGAACTGCTCTATTACATAATAATTAAAACATGTATATTTTTTAGTACACAAACATAGTTTAAAACATTAACAAATAAAGGTCTTAAAATAATATTACTTTCTTTATGACAGGAACATTCATACACGTCATAAGTTAACAGTTTTCTGAGTAAAGTCGCCATCATACAGAAGAACGATTTTTGCGAAACCTTTATATAATGGATTACCTTTCTGAGAAATTCAGTGTCTCTGATTCAGCATTGTGACATAACTACTATTTAATATTAAAAGTCGTCTGTCCTTTAATGAAGATTTTGTTTCAATTACAACAGTCTCCCAAAAAACCTCTATATAATTTACTTTTTATATCTTATATAACCATTGTCTCATATTCTCGTGTTCGTAATAAGACTAATTTTGTGAATAAGTAATATGAATACTCGTTTGTGTTCAAATTAGGAATAAAACAAAGAAAAATACTACAATTGAGTTTTAATACCGTATGCAGAGCGTTCCTTAATGATATGCCGATACTGAAGGAGTTCATTGCACATAAAAAATAAGACTTTTTTTCTTTATATACACATCACAAACCCAACGTTTTTGAGATACAGGGTGTCAAAGTTTAATTTTTTTTGTCAATATCTCAAAAACAGTTTGTGATACAGCGCCAAGCTTTTACCCTCGTTTTTTACTTGAAGATACTCTTAATTTGATTACCATTTAAAAGTATTTGGAAAATTCAGTGGCGTAAATTTTAGGTACAGGGTGAGTTTAATCCCCCTAACTTCTGAGCTACCGAAACAAATACAATTTTAGCATGCGTATTTGAACTGCCAATGTTTTTTACATAAAAAAGGTACATTAACCATTTTTGAGAAAAATGGCCATTTAAGAAAGGAAAACACTGTTTTGTGTTTAATACATAATGTAGGTTTTGTTAAATTTTTATATTAACTGTAGTCTTAATAAATTGTTAATACATTCTAAAAAACAGTGTTTTTTTTTCTTAAATGGACATTTTCTCTAAAAAACGGTTAACTTTAGCGCCTTTTTACCAAGGGTACCTTTTTGTGGTTCAAATATCCATGTCAAAATCTGATTTGTTTCAGTGGCTTATAAGTTAAGGTGATTAAAACTCACAGTGTACCTAAAATCTACGCCACTGAATTTTAAATTGTAATCAAAATAAGGGTATTTTCAAGTAAAAAATGTGGGTAAATGCTTGGCGCTGTATCTCAAACTGTTTTGAGATGTTGACAAAAAACGAAAAAAGATAATTAAGCTTTAACACCCAGTATCTCAAAAACGGTGCGTTTGAGTTGTTTAAAAGAAAAAAAGTCTTATATTTTATGTAGAATCAACTTCCTTCAGTATCAGCATATCATTAGGGAACAACCAGTATATAACAATTTTTTCTGTTTATTGAAGCCAAAAATGTATATCATTACAGCATTGGAAATAAATGAGATGTCTCTGTTGCATGTTAATGTTTTGGAATAACCCTGTCGAGATGCAGCAACCATAATTGAAAATAATTTCACAATTCATTCCTTAGGTGGTACTTTTTTTACATCATGTTAACAATTTCAGTCGACTGCTCAGGCGAGGTAGCCTCTGCAGCCGGTTGATTATATAGTTTTTGTGACATAATTACATTTCATTTTTTTAAATTTATAACATGTTATACTTCATGTCTAGACAAAAAAAAAAGAAAAAAAAACATGTTTAATTTGGATTTTGTCAGGTTGCGATGACGCACCCTGTATGTAGGATGTTATAATGACGTGTATTATGTGTTTTGAGCACGAGTGTATTGAGTTTGAACGAAAAAAAAAATTTTTTTTGTGTGTATATAATGTATGTGGGTGTATGATACGCCACTGGAAATTTAGGAGAAATATAATTCTGTGTGTAGATACGTGTATTTGAATGTTATAGAGACTTTAGTGTTGGAATAATTAGATTTTGATGAAGGTAAATGTGAAAAGAAATTTGTCCATGGGACGATAATGCTTTCCACTGTATCGCTACTGTTTTGCTGCTGATAAAGAAAGGAATGTCTGAAGATAAAATGAGTAATCTTAGTTAGAAAATGTGAAGAATAAGTGTAGAATGTTTTAGAAAATATGTAGAGGAAGATTGGGTATGTTTAAGTATTAATTTCCGAAGGGTTTCGTAATGTTGTGCAATTGTTTTGAGAATAAATGTGTGTATATGGAATTTGAGACATTAGACTGTACTTATTTGTGCAAATGTTGCGGAACGAGATCGAGCGCAAGTTGGAGATACGTGTTAAAAGTTGCGTAATGGTTCAGAGTGGCTACTGAATGAATGTAATGACGAAAAATGATTTCTTCATGAAGTAATTGTAAAATTTGTAAGTGAAAACAAATATGGCGATCTATTGTAATTACACGCGTGCTTGTATAGAGGGAAGCAACTATCAGAACTATGACATTTTGAGTGAATATTATTGGAGAATATAACGCGGAAGGAAGACATGTTTAAAGATGGATGACTGAAGTTATAAATAGGGAAGTCAGAGATTGACAAGTTAGTTAAGCTTTTTCGTTTTTGGCTGTTGGTGAAACGCGCGTGCGGAGTTAGTGTGGGATAGAATGTGATGATGTTGGAGTATGTTTGTGAATTTTAATGAGGCAGTAATTGTTTAAACAACTGCGTAACCCGAACCGGGGATAAATCGAAAAAGACATTCATAAACAAAACAATAATTAAATTGAAGTTGAAGATAAAAATTAGTTTGTTTATTTTCAAGAAAATAATAGTGCGTAAGCAGATTTGAATAAAGATAACAGATGTTATGTTAAAGTATTAAGTGCAGCGCGTGTCCTTGTAACGAGATTCAGCTAAAAGTATTTATGAGACCACCTGTTAAGTAAACGAAGCGTTCGTTATATATTAAGCCAAAGTTTAAATAACGTTATATGACATTGAAAGTTTTATTTGTATAAGGGTCTAAATTGGTGTAAAGGGTTGCTAGAAATTTTAAAGAGGCAACCAAACGTATACAGTTTATTACGTGTTATTGGACTGTTTGTGAGTGCACAGAGGAATAAGTTTTGTTGAGCATTTGTAATGTGCTTCATGCAATTTAGAGGAGTACCAATGGACTACATATAATTGGTTTACGGAAGAAAGAAGAAGGAAAAGCCAAGGATTAATGGACGATTTTAAGTAAGGTTTATATTTAAGTATTTTAAAAATTTAGTAAAGCACGATTATCTCTTTGGTTTAGTTCATTTGTGTAATGTGATTAAATATTAATTAGCTTAGAAACGAAAAGATAATCGTTCTCGAATTATGTTGTGTTGGGTTGTATGGTATTAAGAATTTTTGCAGAAATTGGTAGTGACGTGTGGTTTTGATTTTCAACCACGTTGTTGAGGTATATGTAAATATCCTTGTGTATGTAAACATTTGTTTTTGATTATTTTATGCAGGACAATATATATTTATCGTTATTTTTTTTACTTTGTTGTTTATTTAACCAGGTATGAAACACAGATGTAACATTTACTTAATTGGTGATCTTGTTTTGACAATTTTAAAAGTAAGCTTTGCATATTTTAATTTTTCAAATTTAAGGAACAACCTGAAAAGTCTTATTAGCCAGGTTGATTGCAAAATTTTCCTGTTTGTTTTAATAGCGCAATGCACTATTAACAGATCAGCTGTTAGTTTAAATTTCATTAAGTATAATAAAAGTTGGAGTTTTGAAACCTTAAATGTTTACGAATGTCAAATACGATTCAGAAGTAAAGTAAATCTAAAAGATATCGTTCATGTTAAGAATTTTACAAATTAATTACCGTTCATTGAATGAATTTGAGTGATAAATTTTATTTTGGAAGTTTTGGTATACGAGGTGTATTCAAAAAGTTTTTAATAACCTGGGTAGTACTAAATTTATTTGAGTTTGAGTTGAATTGTTTTGGACGAGTGTTTGTTTTAGAACCTTCGTATATGAGTTTACCGAGTAAGCACAATCCTACTTTCCACAATCAAGTAGGGTTAATTAACATCCAGCTTAAGACAATTATATTAACAAAGTTTCGATTGTGGTGGCGCCTAGAGACATATTTTCCCGAATTGAGCTATTTGAGTATAAGTGTAAGGTGTTTGAGCTTATTAATCATTCATTTTACTTATTATTTCGACCACGCCCATCTCCCTGTTAGCTGGCTTGGCAACCCGCTTACATTAGTAAGCCTACACGACGCCTAGTGCGGTTTGGACGTGTAACAATTTACGTTACTTAATTTAGTAGTTTCTCATTTATTCTATGAGGATCGTTGTGGACGGGACTCGTGGGCGGGTGGGTGGGTGGTATTTCTTTAGAAGCAGGTGGGCTGGTCCCTCGGAGCACCAAAATGGATCGGTATAGCTTGTTATGGGTGTTAGCTGTAGTGAGTAGAAAATATTATTAGTATTAATTATTCTTGTGCTTGTTAATTAAATTTTATGTGTTGTATAAGTGATTATTTGATATAAATTTTGAGTAGCGAGTGGTAGATTGTGTTAGAATGTAAAATTTATTGATACTGTCAGATATACTTATCCCGGCGTCCCTACTCATCGCCCTTCCGGAGGTATTTACACGAAAAGGGCAAACACCTCCTGACCGTGTGTGAGGATTACTCGCCACAGGTCAGTCGCAGTTTGTCCCGAAGCTAAGGCCGCTGCCACCCGCTGGATGACAGGTAGGACCTTCGCCATATCTAAGCCTCCGAGGAAGTCGAGAACAGCGCCGAATCCTAAAGCGGGTAAAGCGGGCTTCTTTACGTGTGCGGCTTTCATCACATCCGCTGCCGCCATCGCTCGCCGTCGCTTTGGCGTAACTAACGCCGGTTCGGACTAGAGAGGGTGCTGCTGTGGACGGTGTCCTCTTCTATCGCTGTTGAGGTGGATCTTCTGTCTTCTTCCGCTGCGGGACACGTGATGGTGGAACTGCTGTCTTCTTCCGCTGCGGGAGACGTGGGTTACTTTGGACAACCCTTGAAGTTGGCCGGATGACCACCACCACAGTTTACGCACATTGCCCGGTCCGTACGGGGTTTGGTGCATTCACTGGAGTGGTGGTGTCCTGCACGCTTAACACAGCGTGCTGTCGCTCTAAAGCGAAGCTGTGCGTTACGGAATCCCTGTCATTGGTTACACTTCCCGATGCCTGGCTTCCTCCTCAAGTCTTCAATGGAGACACGAAGGCGAGACATGTACTCCACCAGTGGAACTTCGTAAGGTCCTCTTCGGTTGGTAACTGGACCAGCAGAAGCGGGATCGGTCTGCCTTGTTTATTAATTCTGAAACAAGAGCTTGTACCAAAATCATGATTTTTTAGCTCAGAGGTAACGTCAGCATCGGAAACTTCTACGTGTATTCCCCGTAGAACCACCTTGAACGAACGTTCCCTCTTTGCCTAATAGGTATGGTACGGTGTACCATGCCTATCCATATACCGTATTAGCTTGTCACGGTCCTTGGCAGTGGCAGGCTGGATCCGATATCCCCCGGCGATTGCCTTCACACGAGTGAAGACGATCTCTCGATGGTCTAATTCGCAAGAGAAGGCAACCCAGTTCTCCCTCTCACGGAGGATTACTGGCGACACCCTCTTCCTGGCAGCGGGAAGCTCTTCCACGCCCGGGCGGTCCCTGGTGTCCGCGAGGGCCTTGAACGCGTTGATCACCGTTGTGGGAGTGGTCGGGCGGTCACTCTATGGTTTCTTCAGCTTCTTCCGCTGCAAGTGGAACCCGTCAGACGGAGGCGTTTCTTCTTCTGCAAAAACGGACATTTATGCTGCTGGAAGCGCTGCAGCGGCAATCTCTTCTTCCATTCTCTTGAGTTCTCTCTTCTTTAGTTTGTTAGTTCATGGCATCAATAACAGAAAAATAAGTAGGAGGAGTCCGGGAGAGTTGAACCCCCTATTACTTCATCATGCATGAAATTCTAACCATACTTGAATCTTGACAGCTCCGTAACGTATACAAAGCTTGGGTAGTCAGTTATAATTTTATAACATCAAAGTTACTATTAACCCATCAACTCTAGTTTTACTAATTTTTTCTTAAATTGATTTATGGTTCAAATCTCCGCAACGCATGGGAGAGTTGACCATATTAGGGGGGGCTTTACCATATCTACTTCTACCGGGAAAATAATGACAAATAAATTGTAAATAAAATGTTTTATTCAGAAAATACTTCAAACGTGCAGAAATAAATTTCTCGTAAATTCGCTTTAATGGGATTTACAATTTCTTTCAATTTACCTGTATACTTCCATTATTAATTCGAGATAATTTGACCTGCAATGTCTTTAAATTTACTGTATATCATAATCACGAATTGGATATAATGTGAAATTTTCTGAATTTCTGTATTAAAAGTTATAAGTAGTGTTAATGTGTAAATATATATGTTTTCTCTTTCAGATTCGACGAAAATGAAAGGTCTTTCATTTTAGAAAGTGAAACGTTAAAAATTTTACCTAAGTGTAATTATAAATTTACTGTAACTCGCCCGATGACTTGCTAACGTTCCTATGTTTCTTTGAGGGTCATATTAGGGGTTCACCTTGTAGTTAAAACTTTGTTATCCTGAATAAGTACAAAGAAAAAACACTTATGATCAACTTTCCTGTTGGTGAATTATTATTTGTTAATTATATATATTTTTGAAACATTTGCTTGTGATTACTGTTCGCCAATTTAATTAATAAATGATTACTAGGGTGAGTGTTGTGTATTTTCCTTCTTGCCTGTCACCCCGGTTCAAGTTTACGGGGCCGTCTCTATCATAAAGCACAATTTTCTTTTTTTAAAGCTTACTTTACTCGCTCCGTGTACTGCTACGATTTTTTTTCTCTTCCCTTCCCGTTGTCTCACTAACCACCTTTGTTACTTATTTATCTGTACTTCAAAGCCGCTCAAGTGATCCAAGTGCTCTGCGGCCACTTAGCCGTTTCCCTGAGCTGTTAGCCGAGCTCACTTACTACCTTTACGGTTATGTGACGTGGTTGGTTAGACACATGCCAATGAAAACAAGACAAATGCTTTTCTAATTAAGTTAGTGATAGTCTCTAATTTTTGAAGGTACATTCAGAATTACATTAATTGTTTAATATGCCAGTCTTTAAGCTTCGCATTCACGTAATAAGCGATTGTCTCCACCTTTTATAGGTCAACCCAACACATATTTCATGAACATATGTCTTGCAGGAAATATAACGTCTCGTGTCTAAAACTTCTTCCTTCTGGCATACCAAACAATACCAACGGTCACCTACATCCAGACCTTCCCAATCATCGATAGGACTATCAGCATATGGAATGACAATTTCGTATTCAGATGCACTTTCACAGGTTTGAGTGCGTTTTTGATCTTGGTCTTACATATTTCTCTTATTTTATTTTCACTTTCTGACTTACTTTATAAATTTACTTTTTTTGGTTTCTCCTTCATTGCTTTCTATTTGATTTGGACTGTAACATTTTTAGTATCACACTCCCTTTCGTTCCCACTATCCTGATGATTTTTTTTCGTTTTAGATATCCCACTCCCACAAGGAGTTGAATCGTCCAGAGCGTCTTTTCTGGGGCTTGGGTTAGAATTTTTGTTTTTCCTAGTTGACGAGGACGCCCTGTATTCTTCCTAGGTGCAGTTTTTGGGTATGATCTAATGATATCTGCAGTTACAAGTGAAATCTTCTGACAAGTGGATGATGCTCTTGGAGTACCACCAGTATCAGTTAGTGCTGAAATCTTCTGACTAGTAGATGAGTCTGGAGTAACATCAATCTTACTTTGGTCACTTACAACTAATTCAACAATAACCGAAACCGCCTTACGCGGTGGCGTAGCTGAAACAACATCCAAATCGGGCTGTAAGGATGATGGACCTTCTGTATCAGCGGAAAAAATAAGTTGAGCTTGACGGTGTTGAGCGGAAGTTGAATCTGTATGAAGTAACTTATCATCATTCGATCAATTTCTGTCTGTTACTGCAAAACACATGAAGTCTTCTTCTCGGAAAATGTCAGGATTAAATGGATGGATACCGGAACTCCAGAATCCACTTAGGATGTTTGACTGACTTAAAGCTTGTGACATCATAGTTTTTATGAAACCAGGAATGTTATAAATTGTTACTGTTTTGCCAGGATTGGACAGCATTCAATTGTTCATGGCAGTATCTTGATTTAAACGAAGAGTAAATAGCAACGTCTAATGGCTGCAATTTATTACTGCAGTGCGGAGCATGCGTCAGTAACGTTATGCCACTATATTTGGCGAATTTAACTACATTTACGCTTACATGACTCTCGTGATTGTCGAGAATCAGCAAGACAGGATTTTCTTTTGATACACAACCATATTTCTGGAAATGTTCCATACATTTTAAGAAGCTTTTCGTAGTCATCCACCCAGTGGAGTATGCATCACTATCTGACCCTTCTTGTCCACTAGACACAAAATCTTCCCGATATTTCACACGAGGAAATATAAAAAAAGGTGGTGTAACATTACCAATTGCATTGACTGCAATACAGAGTGTAACCAGAGTTCCTCTCTCAGCAGAAGTAACCTGTCCCACTTGTTTGAACTTTTTGCTCGATAGCACCTTAGGGCAGTCTTGGACAGTGGTACTTCCGGTCTCGCCGCAATTATAAATATTTTGCGGATCAAATTTATACTTTTCTCGGTTTTAAGTTTTAAGTTTTTAGAAAAATCGCTTAAATTTTTTTTTTTGTTGAAGCTGACAAACTGACAAACTAATTACGTCAGGAGTCGGCAGACTTATTTCTGCATTTCTACCAAGAAATCCGCAACCAGTCTTTTCCAGCTGAATTGTTTTTGATAAACTGTCTGGAATTTTTTTATAATTTGATGAAGTAAACTCAAAGCTAATTTCATCGCTTCTATCAAGCAACAAAAAGTTTTTCTTCTGGTACTGTCAAAATCTGAGCAGCTTTGTATCTGCCCATTTCGTCGAATATTGACAGTTTTTTTCATTTTTAGTATATCGACGTGAAGTAGCCCTGTTGATTTTTTTATTGCACTACTGTTTTTCTAGAAAGATGCCAGATTTAACTTCTTGAAAAGCATTTAGCAAATTCCGCTTGTTTATTTCCTTGCAAGTAAAACGTTGTTTTTTCTTGTATTGAAATATTATGATGATGCCGACATTGGAACCTGGAAGCAAACAAAAACATTATCTCTCTGGTAAATATACCTGAGGGAGAATTGAATCGCTGATCATGTCTCCCCCAGGCTTCATGGATCAAATTGCCCTAACCTAACCATTTTCACTTTATCACGTGTTTGTAGAAATTGGATAAATAGAAGGACTAAAATATACAAGTTTTTGAAACGACATTAATTCAATAATTCAAACAATAAAAAGATATTACGTACCTTAATATTTGTCGGTGTAATGTGAAAAATCAAAAAATATTTTATTGTTACTCGGGACCATCAAAAATCTATTCTTCGCTCGCTCTCAAACCCTATACAGAAAGTCGATATCAGCGAACCTGATAGCGCTATGCTTAAAACGATTTTGACAATGAGGTTCATTTCTCCCACCTGGGAAAGTCTCCCGGACTCTCTCTAACCAAAAAAACTTTATAGAAAATAAACCAAAATTGGGCAACATTTTGCTGCTATAATTCAAAAATGTTTTATGAAAATGGAAACTTTCACCATTATTACCAATAATTAAAATACTTAGCTTTTGGTTTTTTAAATGGTGTATCTTATATTTATATTTTATATGAATTTATACGTTTCGATAACAATTAGAGTAATCGCTCTCTGTAAGTAGTAATGTCTGAAATAATTTCTTAAGATATTAGACCAAATTTATGAAATATGAAAAAGATGAAAACATAAGCTTGCTATTACTATAAGCGTTTGATTAACGTATAAAGCCAACTATGGAATCTAATTTTAGTGAAGAATAACTAGAGCCTTAATAAAATTAAATATTATTAAACTGCCTTGAAGATGACAAATCAGAACACTCCCTACTGGTCGTATATTAACAATGAAAAGTGTGGTAATAAAGAGCAAATGTATCAAAATTTAATCAAATTATGATGTAAGCTTAACTTGAAGTTGCTAAAACCATTCACAAATAGAAACTTGACATACCATTTAAAGATGCAGTATAAACTGGCAAAGAGATGACTTTAATTATTTGAAGCATGCTCAGTTACCGCAGATTTCTCTGGTTGACCTAATCTACAAAATTTCATGAACTTTACGTCTTATATCACAGCTACGTTTGTGGTTTCAATGTATACTTTTCCACAAGAACAAGATAACTTATACATTGCGGCAGATGATAATGGGTTTGAAATATCTTTAGGTGAACTTAATTTTTCTCTTAATGCCATGATTAATTATGATTTTTTCAATTCTATCCTAACATTAATTCAAAAGGAAGAAAAGCAGTACCAACATTAAGCACTAGTTATTCTTTATGATTATGCATACAGGCGTAATAACATTATTGGTATCAATCAAAATACACCCACGTACCACACAAAATTAAAAAACACCGAACGCGTTTTGATAGCTATGCTATCATCATCAGCGGTCGACCGCTGATGATGATAGCGTAGCTATCAAAACGCGTTCGGTGTTTTTTAATTTTGTGTGGTACGTGGCTGTACTTTGATTGTTACAGATCCTGCCACAGTTCCAGTGTTCCAGATTTTTCATTATTGGTATCTTTAAATGAATAGCTTGCAATAATTTTGTTAAATATGTATATTCATTTTTTTTTAAATTCAGAATTACTAATTCATTTTGATCGATCCACTAAAGATTTCATTACACCAATTTTTTGACTTAGATGTGGTTTGATAATTTATGAAGGTATCGATCAGTGTGTTTCCGCATTCGGTAAAGCTGAAAAGATAGTTAATTATTAGTTTTCGACATAAGTATGTTCAGTACTTGTTAGTAATGGTAAACTTCCATTAGTTTCCTTTCCCATGGTAAACTGGATGTTTGGATGAATACCATTTATAAAAATTAAAAATCTATGTAGTGCTTCTTTTCCATGTCTTCAAGTAACAAATGTGTCATCTACATATCTATACCAAACTAAAGGTTATTTAGATGCATTTTATTACGCTAATGTTGCTACATCATCAAACTCATCAAATGAAATTATGTATTTTTTTGATGAACTCGGCAGAATTTTTAAAATAATGTGGTGTGTTACCTATATGAGGTTGTAATAAAAATGTAAGATGTTTTGCAAAGTTGTATATAGGAGAACCAATTGCACTAACAATAGGCCTTAAAGGGGCGTTAGATTTACAGACTTTTGATAGATCATATAGTTTTGGTGAAAAAGCTTCACGTTAGTTTCTTTCTTATTTCTTCACGAATAGGTGATAATATAATGTTTCTTCGTTTTCAAAGGAAACTTTTTAATAGGGTTTATTAGTAGTTTACTATAAGTCTGCGGTTCCAACAGTTGCTCTACTTTAATTGCATAGTTGTTTTGTTGTTGTTTTAATTTTAACAAAAGTTCTTCTAAAAGAAACTATTGAATGTACTGTCTTACAACGACTTTCTTTCGGTGGAATGAACAGCTTGATGGTCTAGCAATGGGTAGCCCACTTAAACCTGTTAGAGCGGATATTTACATGAAAAAATTGAAACATTAGGTTAAATTATGCACCTAAAAACATTTAGTTTGGTATAGATATGTAGATGACACATTTGTTATTTGGAGATATGGAGATGGAGCACTACATGGATTTTCAATTTTTATAAATGGTATACATCCTAGTATTCAGTTTACCATGGAAAAAGAAACTAATGGAAGTTTACCATTTCTTGTAAAACTAATAATTCACTAACTTAAGGTTTACCTTCATAAGTTATCAAACCTCAATTCACGTCAAAAATTGGTGTAACCTTTAGTCGATCGAGCAAAATGAATTTTTGATCCTGAATTTTTGAAAGATGAATAATATTTAACAAAATCACTATAAGCTAATGGAAATTCACATAAAGATATTAACAATGTTATTACATCTGCTAAACATAACCATAAAGGAAAACTAGTGCTTAATGTTGGTATTACTTTTCTTTCATTTATAACTAATGTTACAAGTCGAATTAAAAACATCGTAATTAATCATGGCATTAGGTCTATTTTAAACCTACAAACAAAATTAAAATTCGTTTAAAGTTACCTAAAGATGTTTCACACCCAGTAGCATCTTCCAGGGAGTGTATAAGTTATCTTGTTCTTGTGGAAAACTATGCATTAGAACCACAAAGGGTAGCTTTGATGCAAGACGTACGAGATTTTGTAGATTAAGTCAACCATGGAAATCTGCGGAAGCTCAGGGTGCTTTAAATAATTTAAATCATGACATTTAATTTGATAATATGTAAATATAGTCAATAGGTAAGAAGAAAATCTTCGTTTAAATAGGTTTTGGCATCTTGTAACTAAAAAAAAAGGCAAAATGGGACGCAAAATGGTACGCCTCAATTTTAATTTTAGGTTTTGGTACGTTTAGGTTTCTTGTTGTGTCTTTTCTAGACCTTGAAGTAAATGCTGCACCAATTATATTACCACAGCACTGCACCAATTTAACATATGTAATTGAAATTAAAATTAAAAATCATGTTAAACGCACTACATTGTGTTTCCACTGTAAAATAACAATTACAATTATTAACAGGAAAAAAACTATTTCTTTGTTAGATTTGACTAAATCATTAATTGATACGTCAAGTTTCTATGTGTGATTGTTTTTATCAATTTGAAATTAAATTTTTTCATAACCACACTTACATAATAATTTGATTCAATTTTGTTAAATTTGCTCTTTGTCATCTTCAAGACATTTTAATAATATTTAATGTTATTAAGGATCTAGATATTCTAAATTACTAAAAGTCCACAGTTCGCTTGATTCGTTTATCAAACTATTATATTAATAGCAGGTTTATGTTTGCGATTTTATCTCTTTCATATTTCATAACCTAGTTATAACCTCTTAAGTAATTCTTAGAGACATTACTGAGGACGTTAACTGTAATTGTTATCGAAACGTTTAAATTTGTTTTTTTCCGATACCTGTTAAAGAACTTTTGGCGATAATATGGACCTTTTTTGATGATTTATATATATGATATATATATATATATATATATATATATATATATATATATATATATATATATATATATATATATATATATATATATATTTACATTGGGCAACGTTTCTAGTATCACTCAGTTCTACTTCGATAGAATTTCCACGTCAACATTTTAAGATTATTTAAGACAAAGTTATGTCTTGAATATTAATCAAAGTAAAATTTTTCTCACTGTGAGATTTCATAGAAAACAGAGATAAAGAGTAAATGAGAGAAATAGCTTTTTTGGCTTTAATGCAATATTAGTTATAAAGTTTTGCCGTTTTAAACGTAAATAAAAGTTAAGGTAGTTTTATTATGCCAGCTCAATGAAGTACTAGTATTAAATTTGATTACGTTTAGAAATATTGCGATGAAACATTAATATTTATGAACACATAGGTGTAGCTTATTGCGTTTTAAATTTATTCATATTTAAATATGGTATACGGTTTAGTTAGCGTTTGTTATTTTTAATGTAGTCTACACGTTTTTAAATAATTCGGATAGTACGATTTATGTAAACAAACGTAATATCTATTTAAACGTTTAATGTTTGCAACGTCCGTGGTTATAGATTGTGGTATTTACATGTGATTGTTTATTTATGATTAAATAAGGGTAGGATAAATGTATCACGCATTATCTAAATGAAAGATTATTGATTACGGCCGTACTAATTCGTGGTCGGTTACCTAAAAATTTGATATGGGGAGGAGATACTACCCCTATGGTTTTAATCGGTCAAACTTGCAAGCTATGGCCCTCTACCTTAGCTTAAATTTGAACTTAATGCTACCTAAATACTATTAAAATTCAAAACATTTATGTAAATAAGTGTTCACTGTAAATCATTAATTTTACAGCGTGAAATTTTTATACACATAAACCTGAAGTAAATTCAATTAAACATTCGGAAAATAAAATACAAAAAAAAAACGGGAATAAAAGTAGTTCGTCAGCTTTAATTTAAAATAACGTTAATGAACTAACACTTCAACTAAAGACAATTACGTTTGTCTGCTTTATGGCCGAATAATTTCAACAAAACACAAACAATAATGTATAATACAATCACCATAGAAGTACAATTAAATTACCTTCTACAAAAATTCTTGAGAACTTCTTCGGGTTATAGTGGAAACAATTTGGACGTGAACGGCTTCAGGAAAACTGCTTAATAACACCCAAGCGGCAAACCAATGCAGCAATTTCCAAATAACAACTTCAATAACGTTACGTTGTATTTGGCTGAATTCGACGTTGCAAAGTTTACGTATACAAAAACCTTTTAGGCAGGATATCATTTACACAATCTTGACTTGATACGGTAGCTGTATTAACCAGTCTGTTTAGGATTTAATATAACTGTTTACAAATTGATGTACAGTGAGACTTGGTCTATCAAAGGCTGTTTACAGAAGCACGAAAAAACGTCAGGTTGGGGCAAACAATATTCCACCATAAACAATATATACAACCCGTGAAAGCGATTAAAACTCCGTAATTCAGGAAGCACTTGCTAAACACTATCCTGATTTTGGAAACGATACGCAGGTCTAGTAGACCACGATAAACCACCAGCCACCCCGGCCTTGTGAATCACCAACAAAAACCGCACAAAGGCGAAAAGGACACGCTGTCCACGGCATGTTCGGGAAAGACAGGGTACATCTACAGTAATATCTGTGCCCTCCCTTCTACTACAACTGCACTTCACCAGATCAAGACCAGGACTGAAGACAAACTCAAACACATCAATTTTTTAATTTTAAAAACAAAAACCAATCATGAACCAAACTTATTCAAATTAAAAACGCAGTAGAAACGATATGCCCTTTCCGTAAATGATCTAGAGAAATTACTTCATATTTTTGCTTTCACATAGAAACTGCATGGAAAGCTTTTCAAGTAACTATCGGCTTACCTCACTTACGGTGTACATGCATTAAATTTTACTGAAGTCCCATTGTAGTTCAGATAAATACTGCCTTCTCCTATAATGCTAATTCTTAAATAAACACGAGTCGGTAAGCTTTATCACAGAAGAATCTGGGCACCATTCCTCAAATGGATGCTAACAGAAACTTCATACGAAAAACAACTTAGAATTTTGTATCTCGATAACAACTTGCGTTTTTAATTTTAAACCTTAGCGAAATTTACAGGATATTCACGATTCTAATTAAATTGATTCCAACAAATCAAACCATTTTAACTAAATACGACAAATCCTAATCCGAAATACAATATAAAGCTTTACATCAATAGCAAAAGATGTGTCAATTTAATTTTTAAGAACGTGATATACTCCTTCAACTTACCTATTATTTCTGTATCACCTTGGATACGATTATTTTGCAAGTGTTCTTGATAGTTTTATAAAGACAATATTTATCTTTTTTCCTAAATATCTCGAGATCTGTTGACTATAGGTATAAGATATGGTGCATGAGCTTTACTCAGAATTCAAAGCAGATTCAGAAACTGAAATAAAAAACGGTGTTTCCATTTGACAAAATCAATTTGGTGGTCGTAACTAATTTTTGAGCCACCCTATATACAAACTTTTACCACTACAAAAACCGCAATCAAAAATAAAAATCGACGTGTCCGAGCGTTTCTCCAACAACTAGACCCTTGAATTTTGAATGTATTTGGACATAACTTCTGGAACTCACCATATATATATATATATATATATATATATATATATATATATATATATATATATATATATATATATCATTTAATTCTTCTGGATTTTCTCCATGTTTGTTTACGTTTATTTTTTTACGTTTCGGTTCCATTCCTTAGAGACCTTTATCAAGAAATCAAAACTGTGGCACGTAGTTGACGTGAATAGGGTATATAGCAACAGCGTTCTGTATCAGTAGATTGAGATCTACGTGTAATAGGACCGTGTCGCTCTAGTGAAGAATCGTACTTCACTATGAGTAATTGGTGTCATTTGTGATGATTTACAAAAAAGAGCTTGTGTTATGCTTCATATCAGAGGTTTCCATATATGTGGTAATGGTCTCTCTATTTCAATGGATTCTCAGTGCTGTGTTTTCTGGAGCGAGCAATTCAACTCCGTCAATGTTAATTATACGTCCAGTTTCTATTGCATGACTTGTTAAAGATGATGAGAGAACTTCTTGTCTAATTGAAAGGTTACGGTCTTGTGCTCGTACAGAAATTCTTCTATTTGTTTGCCCAGTGCAAGATTTAAAACATCCATTACATTTGATATCATAAACACCTTGGTTTTCGCCAAGAACTTTATCTTTCGGATTAAGAAGTACTTGGAAATGGTCTTATATGGTTTCAAAACAACTTTGAACTCAGTTTTTTGGACATTTTCTTGCAATTCTATCTGTGACACCTTTTATATAAGGTAACATGAGTAGCTTTCTATTATTGTTTCCAGTTTGCTGAATGTGAACTGTGCGTTGTGTTTGTTGCTTCATTAATATTTTATTAAACAAAAGGGAGGACGGCCCAGGGGTTACAACTAGTATGGAAACCTCTTATACGAAGCATAACACCAGCTCCTTTTTATAAATCATCACAAATGATACCAATTACTCATAATGGAGCACATGATTCTTCACTGGAGCGACATGGTCCTGTTGTGTAACTGCGTGTACACACATAGATCTCAATCTAGTAATACAGAATACTAATATTAGGTTTACGTCAACTACGTTTCACTGTTTTTGATTTCTTGAAAAAGGTTTCTAAGAAATGGAACCGAAACGTAGAAAAATAAACGTTAACAAACACGGAGAATTAAATGGAATAGTTAATACCAGTGGATATATATATATATATATATATATATATATATATATATATATATATATATATATATATCTGTCTGTGTGTGTGTGCGTGTGCGTGTGCGTGTGCGTGTGCGTGTGCTGTGCGTGTCGTGTGCGTGTGCGTGGTGTGGTGTGCGTGTGCGTGTGCTGTGCGTGTGCGTGTGGTGTGCGTGTGCTGTGCGTGTGCGTGTGCGTGTGCGTGTGCGTGTCGTGTCGTGTGTGTGTGTGCGTGTGTTGATGTGATGAGTGAGTGTGGTAGTGAGTAGTGGTAGTGAGTGAGTGAGTGAGTGAGTGAGTGAGTGAGTGAGTGCGTGCGTGCGTGCGTGCGTGAGTGCGTGCGTGCGCGCGCGCGTGCGTGCGTGCGTGCGTGCGTGCGTGCGTGCGTGTGTATGTATGTGTTTTTAATACATGGTAATGTGAGAATGTTATGTTTGATGAACATATCTTTACATGTTGCTCTGTAGAAAAGGCTAAAAATCAGGCGGATAATTATTTTTTACTTAGTGAATAATTTTTTTGTTTCTGCTCGTTCGCCATACAGCTATATTGTACTGCATATGGCCACCAACCGTTAGACAGTTTTTTAATTGATAAACAGCTTAATATGGTTTAGTTAGTTTTTAGAAACAAGAATGCATTATGACCCCCACTTCAATCCTTTGTCCATCTCAATTCCAATAAAGCTTGTGACGTCACTTAATTTTCCTAGTCTGTTTTCAATATCTGTGTTGACACCATCCGATATTTGTTTCTTTGAATTGCTAACCATCATACAACTTTGGGTATAAAGTTTTAAATTATTTTTGCTATACCACTTACTCATATCGCATTTTCTTTACTCACTAAGATTTTCTGAAACAGAGGCGATAACAATAGAGACATTGTCACAATATTATTATTAAAAATCCGTGTTTTATATGTTGAGGAAGATAGATAGATAATAGAAAAAGGAGTGGACCTAACGCTGATTCCTGGGGTACTCCTATTTCCATATCAAAAATATTAGATTTTGTGCCATTAAACTTTACTGCAATTCTTCTTTGAATATGTATGATGTAAACGATTCAGAAGGTACTCTACGAGTACCAAACGCTTCCAATTTTCGAATGAGGAAGTCAAAATTAACAGTGCGAAAGCTTTTTTAAAATCAAAAAACACTCCTACGAGGTGCACCATTTTTGATAACTTCCTGCGTGAATTCATGAGGCAACTTCAGCACCTCTTCCTGGATTAGATCCGTGCTGACATGTCGTTATTAAATTGAATTTCTTTAAGCATCTCATTATATTTAAATAAACTAATTTTACGATCGAATTCGGAATGGATATGGGCCTGTAGTTATTTACGTCTAAGAGATTTTTTTCTTTAGATACTGGAATGCACATTTAAAGTCTGATGGAAAATATGGTTTTCCATAGAACAGTTAAAATTTGTGAGTATATCCTCTACTTCTTTGACAACAAGTTCGAGAATCGTGGCCTCAATTTCATCAGGGTTTGACGAAGCAGTCTTCAAATTCACCACTTTAGTACGCACATCATAACTAACAATAGAAAATATGACAAAGGATGTTAGAGCAGGATGATGCCTAAGCGCAGTGTCAAGTGAAGAAGTGTGTCTACCAAAACAATTTACTACGATAAATTCATCTGTTATTAATGTATCATTGTCATTTAGATGAATATTCTGGTTATTGAGCTCTTGTGAGCCACTTACCACTTTGACAACATTCCATATTTCTTTGCTGGTATTTTCTACATTTGTTTATTCGATTTTCACAACAAGAAAGCTAAAACTGTTTCCCTCTTGGATTGAAACCCTTCCTTTTTAAATTGTACGTATTACGCAGTTCCAATGAGTTTGAGTTTCTAACGATTGCATATAAGTTTCTCAAATTAAACGATTCGTGTTTTATTGCTTGAGTTACCCATCCTTTCTGAGGTACTATGTTTTTTTTCATTTTTAGAATCCGTAACTCTATATGAAAGTCTTCACCGATATTCATATAGTTTTTTACAAATTGTTCAAGCCTTTCATTAACAATTACATGATCTCTAAACATGAAATGGATGTTATTATTATTACATTCCTATTTGTAAAGCATTTGGTTGGTTCCTTAATTTTTAGATTAAAAGTCTCTAATACGCTAACAAAATCTAGTTTACTCGGGGAATCCTGTAAATAGTCAATATTTAAATCACTCATGGTAAGAGTACCCTTGTTACTACTTATTTTATTACCTCACCTACTGTGTTAAGGAAAGCGCTTAAATCATCAGAGTACGATCTATAAATGCAAAAAAATGTTTGTTTCTTTACCATTTAGATTTAAGCTGACACTACACTCTTCAAAATAATGTTCTATTGCCAAATTTTTTTACACAGACTTTTTAATTCCCTGGAAAATATTGCCACACCACCATGTTTACCAACGGTTCTTTCAAAATATGAATTTTATGTAAGATTCGTACCTACTTGATGTCACTCTTTAGTAACCAATGTTCCGTTAACAACAAAACGTCTAATGCATAGTTTTCCACAAATAGTTCAATTAAATCTAGCTTACACTTTAAAGATCTAACATTGTCATATCCTATTCTAATGTAATCGTTACTCTGGGTTACATTTTTAATTTTTGAGATACATTAAAAAGGCTCTCTTAGTCTGAAATTATGTCACTGATTGCTACATAAATTACAATCTGCAAAATTATTACTACACGAGGTAAAATTGTTTGTTACCTGTCGTTGAAGGAGTCTGTTTTTTCCTGTATTATTTACATGCAAACCATACTTAGTAAATTCTTTAGCTCGAAGTTCACAATTTGTGCCAATGTAATGGAAATTGTGTCTCATACCGCTACTTACACAATTATATAGTCTAACTTTATTTAGATAAAACACTCTGTCTACACTACTGCCTTTATAATTGTGCCAATAAGGAGTAGATAGAGTAACAACTTTCATTTTATTTATTAAAATGCGTAATTGTCGAGCGATCTGCCTAACATCCAATCAGTCACCATTTAAAGCATTATTTGATCATTAAACTACTACAACAAAGTCATTTGAAGTAACATTAATGGTTTTTTTTTATATCAGAAATAACGTTTTCCAGGAGTCCATTAGGCTTAAATACATTTAATACTGTTACGGATGAATTATTTGGTAGCGTTTTCAGCATTAACCCCATATCCCGGGCTTGTCTGTTCCCTAATATTAAAATAGTTTGCCTTGTTGTTGCAACTTTAATACTGCATTTCACAAAACTTTCACTATTGCTACTTGCTTCGTTAATTTCATCTAGTATTGATTTATTGTTCCTTTCAGCTTCCAATAAGGGTTCAGGGCGATGTGGAGTTGTCGAAACAGTAGCATCCTTCAGATTTATAATTTCATCATTTACGCTTTTGTGAATGTTTGAGGTAGTTTGATTGAAAGAATAACTTTCTTTATGCTTTAGACTATCTCCATGATGGTAATATGACAATGTAAACCTTCCACCATTATTATACATATTAAAATATTTATCTTTTTTGGGTTATTTATATTTTCTTTGTGGTTGTGACTAGCAGGTACAATAACAGTATGCTTTGCATTGCCTTGGTGCGAATTTTAGTCAAAAGTCAAAGTTATGTTAAATTCCTTCAATTTTTTAACGGCAATATATTGCGCTGAAATAAAATTAATTTAAAACAGCAACTTGTATTTTACAAGTAGAAATATTAATGGTGCTTATAGAGATAAATGGTGTTTCTTGAATACAGTAACAGTTTAATTTACTCATACATGAGAAGTATAAATTATGAGTTCGAAGTATTAAGGAATTTTAAGAAACTTTTCTCATTTACAGCAACTTTAAGCCTTTCCACTTCCCACAAGAATAAATTTTTAAAGTGCACCTGCCTATTGTACGCTTTTAGAGTACGGTAATACGGGTATTTTCAATCGACATTTCTATAACATCAAATGAAGCTTAGCTGTATTAACCAAGAACAAATGGAAATTCTTTTTCACTCATTCAACATCCAAATTTAATGTTATTCATACCGACAGAATATTCCTAACAATTTCTGCTCCATATTGATTTTATCTATACCTAGTAAACCTTCGTCATTGTGTTTACAGTGGTATATATAACAGTGTCCATAATACAAAATATCTGGTGTGGAACACCACACGACCTTTCAACCTACAAAATGGAAATTAAAAGAAATGAAATAATTTTAATAACATTTTTTAGGATAATTATGCAACCTTTTTTATAACAAGTTATAAAACAGAAACAATAATCCATGTCAAACAGACGTTTAAAACTTCACGTCTGACATCTAGATGCTAATTAAAATAATTAAACGAAATGAAATATTTTGAATTATGGTTTTTTTAGGGTAACTATGCAATCTCTTTTTTATACCGAAAACAGGCAACATTGTAAAAACAAAAACAATAATCTATGTCAGAATAACATTTAAAACTTCATGTTAGCTAGAGATTAATAGACATAAATACATGTTAAGTGTAAAAAAATTCCAAAGCCGCCCGCTACAATAATGCAATATAACCGCTTACATTCATATTTAATGAATTTTTTGACTTACCTTGTGTTGTATTAAAAAACTTTATAAAGAAAAGCTATGTAAAATTAAATTTTCTTTAAAAAATACGTCTACACTTTTTCTTATAAAATTAATAGTTATGCAGATAATGGAAAAATATGAACCAACACTTAAATTCTACCTTAGGAATTTTTTTGCCGCTAAATTACGCGTCATATCAAAAAATTGTATAGAAGTTAATTAATCGATATGTTTAAGGTCTGTATCTAGGTATTCTTATATCTCTGAAATATGCAGCTATGTTAGAAATATTTGATGAAAACCAAAAACTGGCCCTAATAAACCCCTCCTCTCCGCCACTGGATGTCTCCCAAAATCCAATCAGTCAAATGGAAACAAGCTTAAATACAAAGTTTTAAGTACGTAGGTACTTTAGTTCTGGAGTTAACGTGGATACTAACATACATCCATACACACACGCGCGCACGCACACGCACACGCATACGCACACGCACACGCACACGCACACGTACACGCAAGCGCACACGCTCACGCACACGCACAAGCACACGCACGCCACGTTTATCAAACTGTGATATACATAGCAGGCTCATGTTTGCGTTTTTACTTTTTTGAGTTTCATAAAATTGTTTCAACATCGTAAACAGCTTTGAAAGATTTTATTACTACTGAGGACGATAGCTGTAAGTGTTATCGAAATGTTTAGATTTGTATAAAGCATTAATAAATAACACACCGTTGAAAACCCAAAAAGCTAGGTATTTTAAATATGTGTAATAATTGTGAAAGTCTACATTTTCATACCCTGGAATTATTGCTAAAATTAAGGAAATTATCCTTTTTGGTCGCAGTCTAACATTGAAGCAGAGAGCCCGTAACCCTAGAAGCATCGAAATGAATTATCGTTACCATTCTATGGATGAAAAATCTTCCTCGCATTGGGTGTCACAGATGCCCAATGCAAAATACAAGCAATACGAACCTTACGTTTTTATCCAACTTTTGACTAGATTTCAGATACATGAAGATTAAGTGATAACAATGGATGAAACACAGTTTTTCAATTAAATGGAAGTATCTAAGCCAAGTTAAACAGGCCCGAGGTGCACTGTTGCTGGACGGGCAGCGTTTTGGATCACAGCGAAAATTAGGTTGACTGAGGCTAACGATCGTGAAGCTGAATTCTGCCCCACGACTAAGATTTGGCAATTAGTAATTGTTTTTTATTCCCAAATTTAAATTAACAAGTAATATTAGAAATGATCTGAAACAACTTTCTATCAAAAGATCTTAAATATAGAAACAAGATTTAAAGTTCAGGCTTAGGACGTTTATGTTAATCTAGCCTTTGTCAAAAGACCCTTAGATTTATAAACCAGTTTCATCAAGAATTCATTTCAACCTGATCACCTTAGTTGACTTATCAGCTTCTGCCGACAAACATGTTTTGAGAATTCGTTTTAACCCGATCACCTTATTCGACTTATCAATATACTGACCTGAAGCCAGTTTCAGTCAGAGATACAGAAAATATGATGATGAAAGTCTAAGATGTTGATTTGAAGTAAAAAGTTTGGCTGCGTAAACACGACAGTTGAAATCGAAAATAAGTTGGCGGAAAGCCAGAAAGGCACTCGGAAATAAGAAGGCACAAGCAAGTAAGATGAGATCCGATTGTTAGCAATGCGTTTAGCATACGTTTATTTTTGAGGTGTCAACCCCACGGCGAAAGGACACGTCTGACCAAAATGTTATCCCAAGGTACCGGTTATACCCAGCATCAGCCAAAGTGGACCGTAGATACTGCTGCAACCCTCGATACAAGATGCTGGTCGAAATAAGGCAAAATTACAGTTTTAAACTACACAGAGTTCTGAGTACCGTTTATAACATCAAATTAGATATATTAAGATTGCCCTAAACCCCATTTACGAATGAGTTGGTTCTTAACTCGTACAGTTTGTTCAACATGGGCATGCCTGACTAAATGTCATCCCAAGATACCAGTTATAGCCAGCATTAGCAAAAGTAGACCCTAGATATTGCTGCAGTCCTCAATACAAGATGCTGATAGAAACAGGGCAAAGTTATAGTTTTTAACAACACAGGGTTCTGAGCATCAGGTTAGACAATTTGAGATTGTCCTAAACCCCATTTACGTCTAAGCTGGTTCTCAACTCGTACAGCTAGTTCAAGATGCAGGATGCAATTGACTTTCATCTCCAATTTTGATAACACACTTCATTTTTATTTTAACTAATATCAGGCCAGCGAAGTAGTTATTAAAACGGTTACAAGTAAATCCATAAACAGATTTTAATTAGTTTTCAATTACTAAAGTGTTAAATAATATCGGAAACGTGTTTAACATTGTCATATTTCAGTTTCTATCAAAACATGTTTGATTTAGAAACACGACTTAAAATTCAAGTCTAAGATATTGATTTGAAACCAACCTCTATCAAAAGGGTCTTAGATTTATAAACAAGCTTAAATACACAAAGTCGTTATTGAAAATGGACAAATGCCTGGGGTCAAATAAACAAGTAGACTTTCATTTCCAATTTTGATAATACACTTCATCATTTATTTTAACTAATATCAGGCCAACGAAGTAGTCATTCATCTCGTTGTTCCCAATCTTCACCTTGTAATCCCTTGCTCCACATCGCACTGTTGACTTCGTCTCGCCAGGATCTTCTAGGTCTTCCTCTTTTCTTTCTCCCCAGTGGACTCCATTCTGCCACTTCACTTATCCATCTATTTTCTGTTCTTCTTACATGCCCGTACCATATCAGTCTTTTCTCTTCTATATAGTTTATTATATCTACTTCTACCTCCATTCTTCTTCTTATCTCTTCATTTCTAATTATATCGCTTCTCTTTAGTACACATCTCTTCCAGTACTCCATCTCAGTTGCAAGGATTTTGTCTTGATTTTGCAGGTTTATTATCCAAAGCTTCGCCCCATATGTCATAATGCTTCGGATAATCGAGTTATATATGGATGTTTTTGTTTTCTTTGTAATATGTTTGTTCCAGATTACTGTATGTAGTTGTTTAATGCAGGTTCTTGCCTGGCCTAGCCTAACCTTTATTTCTTCCTCTGTTGTTGTTGTTTAGATTTTAGTAAACCCTATATATTTAAATTTATCTGTCCCTTTAATTTCTGTGCTTTCATATATATCTAGGTTCTTTGTGTTTTCATCTGCTGTTGAAAGATATATTGTCTTTTTCCAATTTATTTCTAGGCCTGCTTTCTTATACTCCTCTTTGTAACTGACATCCTCTTCGTCTTGGACCAATACTACCTGATCATCTGCGAAACATAAGGTATACAGATGTTTGTTTCTAACTGGTATACCCATTCCTTCACATTTCTGTTTCCACTTCTGTAGTGCGTGTTCTAGGAATAATTTAAATAAAGTTGGTGAAGTTGGACATCCTTGCAGTAATGCTTTGGAAGTTTCAAACTTGGTTATTATTTTATTTCCAACTTTCATATGTACGTTGTTACCTTTGTATACAGTCTTTACTGCGTTTATAAGTGTTTTTGAGATTCCCATTCGGTCCATACCCTTCCATACCTCCTACCTTGGTACGATATCGTACGCCTTCTTTAAATCGACAAATACCAGGTGTACATCTCTATTTTTTTTCTTGTCTTTTATATAATTTGTTGGATAGTGTGAATGTGATCTATGCACGGTCTTCATGCGGTGAAACCTGCTTATTATCCCCAATTTTCCCTTCTATACTCATTTCTAGTTTGCTTCTTAGTATCTTGCCATATAGTCTCGCCAATGTTGGGATTACACTAACTACTCTGTAATTCCAGCAATTCCTTCTCTCTTCCTTTTTAAATATTGATGTTTTCAGCTTGTTTCCATTCCTTGGGAATGTCTGTTTCATTTATTATTTTTTCAAACATTTGTTTTACATTTCTCATTAGCTTTTCTGTCCCATTTTTTATAAGTTCCGGTGTTATTCCACCTATCCCCCTTGATTTCCAGTTTTTTATGGTGTATACCGCTTTCTTTATATCTTCTTGTATTATAACTATTTGTTCGTCTTCTGCAGTTTGTATTTCCTTTTCCCTATTTTCTTTGAACTGTTGTCCTTTTTCTATCAGCAGGTCTTTATAGTGTTTCTCCCCTTCTTGGTTCTGTATGTAGAATATAAGTGTTCTTTTTTTCTTGTCTGTTCTCAGCGATTTTATTACTTTCCATGCCTCTGAACTCCTAGTTCCACCTATGTATTTGTCTATACTCCTACACGCGTTTTCCCATGTTTCATTTTTTCCCTGTTAACTAATGTTTTAGCTTCTCTGTTATTTTGTCTATAGATTGCATAGTCTTCCTCTTTTTCGTGCTCAGCCACTTGTTGTATAATTTCTTCTTTTTAATACTGTCTATCGTGCATTGAGTGAAATTCCATTTACATCTTGTCTGCGTCTGTTCCACCTCGCCTAGCGCTTCCATCCCGGCTTGTTTCAAGCATTCTTTTATATGTTGATAGGTGTTAGCCACATTTCCGTCGTATCTAAATTCTATTAATTTTTGGTCTCGTCCTCTTTGATACAATTGTTTTATTGTTTCATCTTGTAGTAAATGTATTTTCAACTGTTTTTCTTTGTCCGTCTGTTTTTTTTTATTCTTCTTCATTCGTTGCTGTTTTGCCTGTCCATGGGAACTCCATCTTTGCCACCAGTAATTTTTGGTCGTTGTCACATTCTGCCCCTCTTAAAACTCTAACATCTTTTACTTGAATTGTAGTTCTCTTTTTTATTATGATATAGTCTATTATTGACCTGAGGTTTCTCGTTTCCTGCGTACACGTATACTTATGGATATTTTTATTGTTGTCCATATCTTCACTTTCACTCATTTCGATTATTCTTTCTCCGTTATCGTTTAATGTAACTCTCCTAATCTTCCTACCGTATCATTGTTTTCTTTCTTTCCGATTCTTCCATTCAGGTCTCCTGCTGTGATTATTTTTTCTCTTTGTTTTACTTGTGTAATTTCATCTTGTTTTGTATCCATAAATATTTGCTTGTCTATTATGGGGTTGTCATCCGTTGGTCCATAGACTCCTAATATAGCTATATCTCTACCGTATATGGTCATATTTACTCTTTCATTTACCGGCTACTCAATTTTTTATGTTCCTCTTGTACCTCTTTTTTATTAATATCCCTATGCCTGATTTGGTCCTTTGTTCCTTTTTTACACCGCTCCAAATGTGTACAATAGCACCTATCTCTTCTGTTCCATTTCACTTTTTTTTTGTTTCACTTATAATGAGTATATCCATTTTCATTTTTCTGAATCCTCCTATTACTTCCCGCTCTTTATTTCTCCATCCTTGTATGTTCCATGTCCCTAGTCTAAATCGTATTTTCCTCCTCTTCTTTTCTTTATTGCCTTGCTTGATGTTTAAACTGGTTCCCAGAAATCCGTTAGCAGAATTGCCCTCCCTCTGTATCCTATGTTCCTTTTCAAGTGTGTTTGCCACCGGAATAGTACTTTGTTTTCATCTGCATTGTTCTCCAGAATCCTTATTTTTTACATGTGATAGTTGTTTATGCCTAACCCAGTACCTTGGAGGCTTTTATCCTCATTCTGGTGGATTTCGCCACCTGGATGTACCGTCTTGTTGCAGCTTCTGTCTTTACAAGCAAGTAAACCATTATCTGTTTGACAACCTTGTCTAAAGTGTCTGATTTATGCATTTGAACTCACAAATCCTTTTGAATGGTTCAACACCTTAGACTTGCAATTGAATCTTTTCATACAGCAATGCCGCGTCACATAAACTCTGAAAATGGATCAAACGTCTGCATTTGATCAGCACCTGACTCACAAATCATGAAAGCAACTTGCACTTGTCTGCACAGCACCGCAGTATTTGATTCACGCACAGCACACCACACTCACACGACACGCACACGCACACGCACGCACGCACACGCACACGCCACGCACCGCACACGCACCAGCACACGCACACGCACACGCACGCACGACACGCACACGCACGCACACGCACGCACACACACGCACACGCACACGCACACGCACACGCACACGACACACGCACAGCACACGCACACGCACACGCACGCACACGCACACGCACACGCACACGCCACGACAGCACCACGCACACGCACACGCACACGCACACCACACCACACGACACGCACAGCACACGCACACGCACACGCACACGCACACGCACACGACACGCACACGCACAGCACACGCACACGCACACGCACACGCACACGCACACGCACACGCACACGCACACACGCACACGCACACGCACACGCACACGCACGCACACGCACACGCACAGCACACGCACACGCACACGCACCACCACCACAGCACCACGCACACGCACATGCGCACGCGCACGCGCACGCGCACTCGCACACGCCCACGCACACGCACACTCATACGCACACGCACTCACACTCGCACTCGCACTCGCATTCGCACTCGCACTCGCACTCACAATCACACTCACACTCACACTCACAGTCATAAAGTGTAAAATGAACTAATAAGTCGGTTTAGCAATAATGAAAAAAAAGTTGATTACATAACTTTCTCTACCTACTTATCCAAATGTAGGTTGGAAGGTAAAAAACAAAACTAGGTGTACAAATATTATTCAATTATTCTGTGGGAACTTGATTTATTGTATATAAAATTAAACAGTATTTTGATTATGATTAGAAAATCTCATTCTTGATTTATTTGTTGACTAGAATCTATATAGGGTGTATTTTAAAATCAGACAAACTAAAACTGAGATTCTATGATTCAAAATAAGACAAAATGATCATAAACGCTTTTGATAATGCTCACCAGTTCTCGTTTGGAATAATTCATTTACAGTAATTAGACACAAATCAATTACAAAACACGCGTAAATGCAACTATTTTAGCAAATAAGATACGTAACTGTCAAATGCAATCTTGATTTATTTAATTTGGTTATTACTGAATAATGTACGTTTATGTTAATGCAAAATATTTCAAAACGGTGCCGAATCGAAAAATACTAAGTATGATTTATTTGCAGAATTAAATGTTGAATTTAACAAAAATATTTCTTCAAAGCAGGGACGTCGTTTTTTACTTAAAGTGATTAACTTAACATATTCTACGCCATTGGATGGAGCCAGTTGACTCAAACTCATTTGATTAATTGTACTTAATTAGACATTTAGGTGTACCAAATCTTAGTGTAATATCTTTTGTAGTTTTTGAGGAATAAAAAATTCTTAAAAAAATTATTTTTTAATCAACCTGTATCTCGGTTAGGAAGCATTTTCGAAAAAGCGTTCATGATAATTTTTGTCTTATTTTGAATCATAGTATCTCCAGTTTTCGTTTGTCGGTGATTTTAAAATACACCCTGTATAGTTGATGGCGATACTTACAGACAATGAAAAACGCAGGGGCGGTCAAGGAGGTTTAAAAATCGGAAAAGGAAGAAGAACAGGAATAAAGATTAAAAAACCAAAAGATAAAAAGGAAACTTGTGAACTGAGCAAAAATGATCGCAAAAGTTAGAAATGAAATGAGTTGTATTATTTTATTGTAGATAAAAAAGAAAATAACAGTCCACACTATCTAATGGTAAAAAGAATTTGATTATTTGTACATGTTCTCTGGAAAGTACTAAGTACTAAATAATTAAGGAATCATATTACAAAAAGGATGCCAACAGAAAAAGAATAAAATTATGAACCAGAAATTAGCATTTTAAAGAAAAGCTATGTAATGTATATAATTCAAGGGAAATATGAATTACTATTTAAAAAGGAGATAGGTCAAATGGATACTGATTATATAAACTACCTACCCTTTCTACTTTTTCTGCTTGTTCAAATTGAAAAATGCTACGATCAACTTAATTGGGTTGGGTTGAAAATAGTAATCTATAATGATTTCCAATTTTTTATTTACTGAGAGCATATTTTCCAACATAATTAAATGAGGGTGGAAAAATCTTTGTTTCCCGCTGAGAGACAAAGTGCTACATTATCTCCCGCAAGGAAACAATTCGAACATTCAACCACAAAACTGGGGATAATGTAGCTTATTTTGTAATAAGGTCGATTTAAATTACATTTGCTAACATAACATGAAAAGTAGCTAAAAAATCTAAGCCTCTCTGAAAAGTCTTGAAAACAGCTAAATCAGTAAATCATTCGGTACATATTTAAACCACACTTTCGAAGGATATTGAAAATCTTTTTGAGAAAAGGTAAAATGGTTGATTTGAATTTTAAAGTAGTTTTAAAATCCTGCACTTAAAATTTAGTTTTATAATATATTATTCAATGAGTGATCGCTGTGCAAGTTTAACTATGTTTAAAATAAGTTATTTTAGGTGAGTTAATCGGTAAAGTGCGATGAATAATTAAGGAAGTGTCTAATAAACTGTCTACCGGGTCAATAAAATTTAAGTTAATAATGCAACGTGCACCATCAAAGTGGATACGGTCAGATACTTTGCAAAATGAGCTTGATTTCCTTTTTTTTTCAAGATGTTGAATGGGCTGTACCGCCAATAGGGAAATGTATTGATGAATTCTTAAAACACATAAGTATAGTGGTGAAAATACCAACTCACAATGGAATACTTCAAAACTACGTTTATCTTTCTTTTTATGAGTTACCCTTTTGGTTTACTGAGTTAATGTACTATCCTTTCTATATTTGAAGAATAAAGTAAAACGTAAGGTACTATCAATTATAAGGGGATTGATGGGAATTTTATGTTAGTTTTATTTATAGAATTTAATGTTTTGTACATTTATATCAAATACCTGCTTTCTTGTATTGATTTTTGTTTAAGGGATTAACCAACACGGCTTAGTTGAAAAAATTGGGGTAAACGGTCGTCTTTTAAGCTATAATAATCTGGTATAATTGTGACATGTTTATAAAGAATTATATATTTACATAATATATAGATTGTATACAAGTGCTTACGTCACCTTATATTAAATAGGCATCCGTTCGATGTACCATACATGATGCGCACGCAGTTAGCCCGGCCACCCTCAACCTACTTGTTACACCGGAGTTTCCTCTGCTCCGGGATGTTGGCGGGTTAATTCGGGTTTTTGAGAAGCGTTTCTCTTTAGTTTCTTAATTCCTATGTGAATGTAAAAAAGGAATTATCAAAATTGATCTTTAAAGACCTTAATATTATTATTGCATGACTTCACGGCATAAAAAAAACATACCATACATGTTAAATCAAATCCAAATCCCAGATTTGTTCGTTTATAGGTGTAACTGTGTATAATGACGTAGCTTCATTCTACCATTTTTATGGACAATCTTTTGGTATGTACAATTTTTAAATATATAAAATTGTATGTATGTTGTTATTTAAATATATAATCGATTGAATACCGCGATATCAGTCTGCGCTTTCAAACTAAAAGTCTTGTAAAAACAAAATAGCGCAACATTTGTTAGCAAATTACAAAAAAGTATAAGCCTTTAAATGGGATATTTTTTATGGTTTAACTTCAGTTAATTCAGTTTAAAATTGGGGTTTAACGGTGATAAACGTTTGCCATTTCCTAGATTACATGCGTTACAGATGAAATCACCCTCGCTGATGCTTAATGAAAAATTTATTTCTAAAGCGGTGTAAATATTAGCGAATTATCGTTTAGCAAAGTTCGGTCATACTAATTACTTCATTAATAAATAAAACAGCTTTATGGAAGCACAATTTCATAATACGAACACCCTTCATTATTGCGCTCTTGCAACAGGTCGCTAATATTCACTCCCCATATAACATAGGGAAAAAATTTCACCTTACAACCCTATTATTATATGTTAAAGAGAAGTTCTACGCTAAATTTGATACTCACATGAAATTCGTCGAAAATCAACAAGTGATTATTGTGCTTTGATCTACGACTGCAGACACTTTTTTGCTTGTAATAAAAGTGATAACCAGAGGAAAATCGAACATACAATTTATATTGGGGTTAATCTGTCAGACGCATGTAATTACGTCTAAATTATTGCACGACCCTTGTTCTAATTCACATGTTGATTCATCGATTAATCAGTATAATACTTTCTATAGTATAAATTTCAGAATTCCATTTAACGTAAAATTAAATTTCCTGCTCACAATAACTTAAATTAGTGAATATCAGATGTTATTAAGTTTGACAAAAGCCAAACTCAATTTCAAAAAATATTGCTGAGACGTCTCTTTTGAATTGTTTGTGACAAGAGGCATTTTTTGGTTCTCATTTTTTTTTTTAATATTTCTCCATCAGCCTTTCACTTAATTATTCAGTACTTTATATATTCTAGAATTCAAGACTCTACAAAAGAATGTTACCCTAAAAAAATTTGCAAATATATTAAAACTTAGCAAAGCAATTAATTATGGTAAAGACACAGTGTTGCATCACTTCTTTTACTTTATATATAAAGCTAAACATTTTTTTGATTCTTTTTTACCTGTATTCGTTTAAGTAAATTTTTCGAATAAAATGTGTGCTTATAAAGATCTGGCAAACTTGTAACAAAAGAAAAAGTTTAGGAAATAAATCTACAGCAAAAATGGGAAACATTATTTTCTCGCCTTTATCGACTGTTATTGAAGTTTCAGAACATCACAACCAATTTCTTACAACGCAAACATTTATTCCAAATATGGTTCCGTTTTATAACTAAAAAAAAATTCTAATTAATTGAAATCGCAAGTTGAATAAACCTTACTAAATTACAAGTTTAAAATTACAAATTTATGTGAGTATTACAAGATTTCGATGATATCGTTAGCGATAACGGATATTGCGCTGTATTTGAGAGCATCGATTTTAGAAACAAGCTAAATTCTCAAAGTTTCTGCCTTAATGATCCCATCCCATTTGCAAATTCGTTTCGCCTTTCTTATGCATAACCTCAATAAATTGTATAAAAAATAACGTCTTTGAAGTAAAATTGAGTTTTTAAAACTAAATTAATCCAACGAATAGTTTAGTTATGCAGATCTTAAAGATTAAAAAAATTTGAGTTTCGAATAAGGCATAGGCGTGGTGAGCGCATACCAAATATTGCACCAGGTGCGATAAATCGGTTTACGGAAATGTGCTTCTATTTTTCCGGTTCTATATATGTTTAGTCCTATTGTTAACTCGTTACGCACGAAGTGGGATCTTTTTAAAACCTCAAGGAGCCATAAATTTTGACCGCACACTATATTACAGTACATAAATCAATGCTTTAAATAATTCTCTGCTAAAATTATAGATTTTTTAGAAACATGTGCAAATATATAAGTTTATGTAATTTAGTATTATAGCCTTTTGATAGCTTTTAATACATTATTGGAAACAAGTAGAATATTGAACATATTTTTATAAATTTATAATTTTTGTTTATGTTCGTGTTTATTTAAATATTCATTTGTTATAAGCATTTAGCTAATTAAACTTCACTCTACCCTCTCCACATACAAACTTCAAAAAGGCTTTGCACCCAATTTTTTTTAATGGCAAAATTCACGTGCATATAGAAATCACAATATCATACAGAAAAAAAAGATGATCTGCCATTTTTTGCAATATAGAAAAAGGTCATTGCATTTTTATGATAATTATTATTGAATAATTTTGTACACCACAAGTAAATACTGTACGAACTTAAAATACTTGTCACTAATAAAGTAATTTTATTAAAATCGGCACTTGTTTATTGAAGAAACCCTTAGTATTGTAACAAAAAAGGGTATTGGTCAACAGCACTGGAACACTCTTAAATTTGAGGTCATCGTCAACACTCTTGTGATACGGATGTCAAGTACTTCCGAAATATAAATTGGTCCTTCGAGCCGGATCTTAAGAATAACCACGACAAGAATCAGTTTAGAGAAGCTTAGGTACGTCGAAAATTAAAATTTGGAACATCGCAAATATACAGGGTGACAATTTTTAACTAAGCTTCTATGGGTAACTTTGTTTTTATAACAGCTGCAGAGTCGGTTAAATTAGCAATATTGGGCAGAATTTCAAAACCAATCAAAACTTTCGTGGTTATTTAGAAAAAACTAAAAATGAGCCGAATTTTCAAACTCAAATATCTTTGAAACCGTTGCAAATAAAGCTAAAATACAAGAGAAGTAATTTATAAACATTTTTACGAACCTTAATATAAGCCTACATTTAAATTTATTTTGCATTTCATTTTTGGGATATAACAAAAAATTACTTTTTATTTTAGTCCTATTAAATAGCATATTTTTTACTGATTTCAAAAATATATAGTTCACCTTATTTATAACAAGTAGTTTTCTTGTAATTTAATAAAAACTGTAAAGTTAAAATCGAGTATCAGTTTTAAAAAAATAGAGCGCCTTGGAATGAAATAAAACAAAAGAAATCTATAACCCAATAATCGCCAGTTGTGAAAAACTTACGAGTACGTACTTTATTAATGTTCAAATTTATAAAATTTCAACCAATCATAAATATTTATAAACAAAAGGCATTCCTAAGTACTACATTACAACTAAATTACAACAAGATTTCAGAATGGCCACCATGGTTTTTAACCATCTTTGAAATACATTATTTTGCACTTTTGACAAGGTATTAGGTTTAATTGCTGCAATAACTGTTCTAATTTTATCTTTTACATCTTCGACATTATGTGGTTTAGTTTTATAAACGCTGTCTTTAACTGTTTCCCACAAAAAGAAATCCAGAAGGGTTAAATCTGAAGAGCTAGGAGGCCATGGATAGTACCACGAGTACCAATCCAGTTATTAAATCTTTCTGTTAAAAAGTTTGAAACAACATTTGCATTGTGAGCAGGAGCTCCATCTTGTTGAAAATAACGAAAAGCGCGTATTAAATTCAATGGAACTTCGTCCATCATATTTTCAAATTCATTTCTTAAAAACATTAAGTAGTGTTCAACAATTAAATGTTGTTCAAAAAAATATGGACCAATGATTTTAGTACCTAAAATACCGCACCATACGTTTATTGAGAAAATATGTTGATCTAGTCTCTCTACAGTTAAATGAGGATTTTGTTCAGCCCAGTAAATGTGATTTTTTCTGTTAAATAAACCATTGTTGGTAAAGTTGGCTTCGTCCGTAAACACAATTGATTTAGAAAAGTCATTGTTTCTTGGATGCTCTTCAATAAATCAGGTAGCGTAATTTAATCGTCCTTCAAAATCTGCAGGATACAATGTATTTCCAACGTGGTGACGGTAAGCTTTGATGTTATTTTGTTTCAAGATTATGCGCGCTTCTTCTGTTGACGTATTACATTCGAGTCCAATTTCCCGTACAGATGCAGTCGGTTTGACATTATTATAAGCCAGAACATTTACTTAGGTTTCTTCATTAAATTTTGTTTGTCTTTTGGTTTTTTGAAAAACCCGCATTGCTTTAAATTAGTTGTCCGGCGCTGCATTTTCATCACGATTAGAAATATAATAGCAAAATAACATATCATTCTTTTCTTTACAGGAATACTCCATATTTATTTTTTAGAAAATCACCTTTTTTAAATAATTATAACTATTTAAATTTTAATTTAATTAAAATAAACATAACTAAAAATGCACGTTTCCAATTTGTTTTGTTTATTTCATTCCAAGCGCTTTATTTTCTAAAACTGATACTGGATTTTAACTTTACAGTTTTTATTAAATTACAAGAAAACTACTTGTTATAAATAAGGTAAACTATACATTTTTGAAATCACTAAAAAATATACTATTTAATAGAACTAAAATAAACTATACGTTCCATTAAAAAAAAAGTAACTTTGTGTTATATCTCAAAAATGACATCCAAAATAAATCTAAAAATAGGCATATCTTAAAGTTCGTAAAAATATTACTTCTCTTGTATTTTATTTGCAACGGTTTCAAAGATATTTGAGTTTGAAAATTCGGCTCATTTTTAGTTTTTTCTAAATAACCACGAAAGTTCTGATTGGTCTTGAAATACTGTCCAATATTGCTAATTTAACCGACTCTGTAGCTGTTACAATAACAAAGTTACCCATAGAAGCTTAGTTAAAAATTGTCACCCTGTATATTTGCGAGATATTTAACGGGGAACTCTTGCGACGTTCCAAATTTTAATTTGCGATGTACCTAAGCTTCTCTAAACTGATTCTTGTGGTGGTTATTCTTAAGATCCGGCTCGAAGGACCAATGTATATTTCGGAAGTACTTGACATCCGTAACACAAGAGTATTGACGATGATCTCAAATTTAAGAGTGTTCCAGTGCTGTTGACCAATACCCTTTTTTGTTACAATATTAAGGGTTTCTTCAATAAACAAGCGCCGATTTTAATAAAATAACTTATTTGGTGACAAGTATTTTAAGTACGTACAGTATTTATCAATTGTTCAATAATAATAATCATAAAAATGCACTGACCTTTTTCTATATTGCAAAAAATGACAGATCATCTTTTTTCTATATGATATTGTGATTTCTATATGCATTAAAAAAAATTGGGTGCAAAGCCTTTTTGAAATTTGTATGTGGAGAGGGTAGTGAAGTTTAAGTAGCTAAATACTTATAACAAATGAATATTTAAATAAACGCGAACATAAACAAAAATTATAAATTTGTAAAAATATGTTCGAGAATTTGAACAGTTTGAATGAATATTCTAGTCTCCAATAATGTATTAAAAGATATCAAAAGGCTATAATACTAAATTACATAAATTTATATATTTGCAATTGTTTCTAAAAAATTTATAATTTTAGCAGAGAATTATTTAAAGCATTGATTTATGTACTGTAATATAGTGTGCGGTCAAAATGTATGGCTCCTTGAGGTTTTAAAAAGATCCCACTTCGTGCGCAACGAGTTAACAATAGGACTAAACGTATATAGAATCGGAAAAATAGAAGCACATTTCCGTAAACCGATTTATCGCAATATTTGTATGCGCTCACCACGCCTATGCCTTATTCGAAACTCAAATTTTTTTAATCTTTGAGATCTGCATAACTAAACTATTCATTGGATTAATTTAGTTTAAAATACTCAATTTTACTTCAAAGACGTTATTTTTTATACAATTTATTGGGTTTATGCAAAAGAAAGGCGAAACGAGTTTGCAAATAGGATGGGATCATTAAGCAGAAACTTTGAGAATTTAGCTTGTTTCTAAAATCGATGCTCTCAAATACAGCGCAATATCCGTTATCGCTAACGATATCATCGAAATCTTGTAATACTCACATAAATTTGTAATTTTAAACTTGTAATTTAGTAAGGTTTATTCAACGTACGTTTTTCAATTAAATTCAATTTTTTAGTTATAAAACGAAACCATATTTGGAATAAATGTTTGCGTTGTAAGAAATTGGTTGTGATGTTCTGAAACTTCAATAACAGTCGATAAAGGCGAGAAAATAATGTTTCCCATTTTTGCTGTAGATTTATTTCCTAAACATTTTCTTTTGTTACAAGTTTGCCAGATCTTTATAAGCACACATTTTATTCGAAAAATTTACTTAAACAAATACAGGTAAAAAAGAAAAAAAAAATGTTTAGCTTTATATATAAAGTAAAAGAAGTGATGCAACACTGTGTCTTTACCATAGTTAATTGCTTTGTTAAGTTTTAATATATTTGCAAATTTTTTAGGGTAACATTCTTTTGCAGAGTCTTTAATTCTAAAAGATATAAAGTACTGAATAATTAAGTGAAAGACTGATGGAGAAATATTAAAAAAAAACGCGAGAAGCAAAAAATGCAAAAATCCAAAATAAATCTAAAAATAGGCATATCTTAAAGTTCGTAAAAATATATATCAATTACTTCTCTTGTATTTTATTTGCAACGGTTTCAAAAATATTTGAGTTTGAAAATTCGGCTCATTTTTAGTTTTTTTGTAAATAACTACGAAAGTTGGCAACACTGGTCAAAATTCAAAACTACATTTGATTGGTCTTGAAATTCTGCCCAATATTGCTAATTTAAGAAGGATTATTAGAAGCATATGTGACAGCTGTCAAGACGAAATGGTGAGTAAAGGGGAGCAGTGGATCATGAAGATCAATTATTTATTAAACAAAAATATCATGATACACTTGCTATATTAAGAAAGTGTATAAAACGATTAGTCACATCCTCTTCTGTCCCATTAACACCTCAACCCGTTATGATGCAGCAAGTTTCGAATCAAACAATGGTAAAATTGCCAAATATTAACATTACAGCTGTAATCTTAACAGGTATATAAATAATTCACCCACTTACGATTAAATACTTCTGGCCCAGAGCTATAATTAGCTATGGAAAATAATGGATAACTAGAAGATTTTATGCCACTTTGAACATCATCAGATTAATAGGTCCAGGTTCAATAGTATTTGATTTGCTTATTAACAAAAATGGAATTGCTTAGACATTTTCGCTTTACAAAAAAAATGTGTTGCTTCAAACCTGAAAATAAATAACGTAATCTGGGACGCCAATTTGTGTTTAAAAATAGAAAAGTCACAAAAATCTCATAAAAATAACAAGTAAAAAAATGACAATAATTAGTTTTATTACGATACTTAAGTTGATTATTATGGATGATCTCTTAAAAACTAATGCTAGTGATTCCTAATTAATTACCTTAAACTATAATGTGAATTACTTAACAATATGAAATACCTGATGTAATTTCTTTTACATTTTGGGTGACACTGGGCTTTAGCAGATAAGGAATGCTGTCGACTCATCACTTTAAATTTATTGCGCAATTTTAATGGAAGTTGATTGATACGCTGGTAATTCCAAATATATAAAAATTTCTTTATAAGCCTCCAAATTGAATTGGTTTTACATGAAACTATTGTATCATCTTGCAATATTAACGTTAAAATAAAATTAAACCCAAAGTAAAAATAAGTAAAATGGAGTTGCCTGAAGCATAAGTGTCTCAAATTCAATATGATAAACTGAAAAACTCACCATATAAATGTGGCACTCTATATAAAAAATTAAACAAAGCGAATATGGCTTCTACTTAAACACGTAGTTCAAGCAATGAATGAAGGACACTAAAAGTAACCCTGCGCAATGACCCAAAATGACGCAAAGCGCGGAAAGGATGTGCAGAAGAATAGAAATAATTTAATAAATTACCTTTTTTACGCCAAAAAGGTATGTAACTAACACTACACGAAATGCACTTAAGTTGCCAATAAGAACGTAAATTTTAAACATACATAAAAAGGTTTGTTACAAAGGATTTTCGGGAAAGATAGAGAAATGGCAATCATTTTATCAACTGTTCTCAGCATTAATCACTGATCACTGGGTTAACAAACGTGCAACGATTCTTACAGCTAAATCGTTTCTGCGTAAAGAACCATTAAAACTGATAGATAATTTAGAAGTTATTAATGAAAATAATTCCACCGCTTTAGAAATTTTACGCAAAAGGTATGAGAATAGAACATCAGTGATTAATGCACATTCAAGGCACAACAGGCCAACTTAGAGCATCTCTGACCACTATTACTAGAAGCGCTGCTGTGCTACCTCGGTCCTGTACGGTTACACTTGTAAGTCAGTGTATAACGAATTAAATAATTCATAAAAAACTAACGTTTCCTAGTTAACACTTACATTACATTTAGATAGACATACTACTAATAACTGTGTGTTTCCGCATTTGTGTGTTTGAGCTTGTGTGTTTGTGAGTTTGTGTGTTTGTGTGTTTGTGTATTTGTGTGTATGTCTGTTTGTGTGTTTGTGTTTGTGTGGTTCTGTGTTCTGTGTTTGTGTGTTTGTGTGTTTGTGTTTGTTTGTGTGTTTGTGTTTTGTGTGTTTGTGTGTTTGTGTGTTGTGTGTTTGTGTTTGTGTGTTTGTGTTGTGTTTTGTGTGTTTGTGTGTGTTGTGTTTGTGTGTTTGTGTGTTTGTGTGTTTGTGTTTATGTTTGTGTGTTTATGTGTTTATGTATTGTATTTGTGTGTTTGTTGTGTGTGTGTGTTTTTATGTTTATGTTTGTGTGTTTATGTGTTTGTGTGTTGTGTATTTAGTGTCTAGTTGTATGTGATGTTTGTGTGTGTGTGTGTGTGTGTGTTGTGTGTGTTTTGTGTTTGTGTGTGTGTGTGTGTGTGTGTGTTTTATTTTGTTGTGTTTGTGTGTTTGTGTGTTATATGTATTGTGTTGTGTTTGTGTGTTTGTGTGTTTTGTGTTTGTGTGTTGTGTGTTGTTTGTGTGTTGTGTGTTTGTGTGTTTGTGTGTTTTATGTTGTGTGTTTTGTGATGTTTGTGTTGTTGTGTTTGTGTGTTTTGTGTGTTTGTGTGTTTTGTTTTTTGTATTTGTTGTTTGTGTGTTTGTGTTTTTGTGTTTTGTGTTATTGTTGTATTTGTGTTTGTGTGTTTGTGTATTGTTATTGTTTTTGTGTGTTTGTGTGTTTGTGTTTTGTATTTGTGTGTTGTGTTATGATGTTGTGTTTGTGTGTTGTTGTGTTTGTGTGTTTGTGTGTTTGTGTGTTTGTGTGTTTGTGTGTTTGTGTGTTGTGTTTGTGTTTTGTGTGTTTGTTGTTGTGTGTTTTGTGTGTTGTGTGTTTGTGTGTTTGTGTGTTTTGTTTTTTTGTGTGTTTTGATTTATGTGTTGTGTGTTTATGTTTTATGATTTTGTAGTTTTGTTTTGTGTGTTTGTGTTTTTGTTTGTGTGTTTGTGTCTGTCTTGTGTGTTTGTGTGTTTGTGTGTTTTGTGTTTGTGTTTTGTGTTGTTTTGTGTGTGTCTGTGTGTGTGTGTGTGTGTTTGTGTGTTTTGTGTGTGTGTGTGTCACTGTTGTGTGTATGTGATGACCATGGTAACTTAAAAGATTTGTAGCCAACTTTAGGAAATTTTATATTTCAGGGTACTTTTGAAATACCTTTGTTGATTATATTTTGGTTTAAGAATATTCGCAAATAAATGTACTATATAGAAGACTTAAAGTACATTTTGTGTCTAAAGTTGAATAACCCCTTATTAAAGACTCTTCATTTTAGATGTTTCCTTAGCAAGTTTTTTGTAGCGTAGTAAATTTTTTTGTAGATTATTCAATTTTGATTAAGTTATTCTTATAATAGTTATTAATATGGAACTGAGTACACCTTGAAAATAATATAATTAATAAAAATCAGATGGGTGTAAATAAAACGTCAATTATGATAGTCGTGGCTTTCGTATTTGGCAAATCATAAAAATCGTCAGCTCCACGTTTCCATTAAAATGGTTAAATCTAAGTGTCATTTTGATTAACAATGAAGGCGAAATTCTATATAAACTTTATTATATTATATATTGAATTATAGAAATAGACAAAAAAGGTTGTCATGTAGGTTTATACGATATTGCCTTTGCACAATCAAGAAATTATCAAGCGTATGTGTTTGTAATTTTTAAATTGCATGTGTTAGTATGATAAAGGAATTACATTTTTTTTTGTATATTTAGCACAAAAGGAAGTATTAATAATTTAGAAGCAACCATTCTGCGACTGGCTCTTGTTCCTACGTATTTTCTAATGGAAAATTACACATGCATAAGAAATTTATGTGCTGGCCACATCAAATTTTGAACATATTTGCAATAAAAGTAATTGGCCATAAAACAGTTAATAAAAATAAATCATTATTAATACCTGTTCATTGCCCATACCATACCAGAAAAGTGTGCTGAGTATAAGAATTTTAAAAAAGACCTGTGTTTGCCGAAATCAAAACGTATCGTTCTTCTCAAAAGATCCTTTAAATAATAGGATAGTTTAGCTTTAACGGTGCAATTTTAACAAAACATTCAACTTTTTATTCCTGTCAGTGAAAAAGAAGCTTTTTATTCCCTTGATACTTAATAAACTCATTTTAATTACATTTCCTTAAAAAGTAGAATTTATAAAATATGAAGCATAGGTACACAGGAGAGAATTACGTAAACTTGCTGTAAAGTATGTCATTTATATTAATACAATACACTTTAGTTTTGCGTAGTTATAAAATTAATTGAAATATACTGAATTCAGAGAGTTATAATTTAATTAAAGTAAATTTGTATGTTGAGAGAAGTTATAAGCTTGGTTCCATTTTAAGCTTTGATCTAGTTTTAGAGTATCAACTAAAAAGTGGAATTTAAACCTTAAATTTACTGGTTACGTAACGTTTAACATAAAATTACATTTATTAATTTTAAGATTGTTAAAAACGGAATTCAAGCTTTCTCATTACCAACCAAAGAAACAATGTTACCTTATAAACTAATTTATTGAACTAGAAAATACAAATCGCATCACGAACCGATCTAAATACATACGCATAATGCACAAAAGGAAATAAATATGTACTTTTCTATTTCTGGATCAACCAATTTGTCATACAATAGATACAGCTTCATAATAAAATAAAATATAATAAATCACAGTTTAAATAACAGTTAGGCGTGTATCAACTTAATTAGTGACGCATAGGCGAATCCAAGGCAGAGGTTTGCCCATTTCAGCAAGCTTTTTCAGGTTGGTGTTGAAGTTAGTATGAATCGTTTAGTAAACAACTCAATATTATGTAGCTTTTTAGTTCTCTGGTAAATTAAATTAACTTTATTTCTAAACATAAACAAAACTACAATCTCAAATTAATAAATCAATAAAACGAAATTCTGGAACAAAATGGTGGGTGACAACTTCTGGAGAGGGCGCTTTTGGAGACAGATACTAGAGGTTAATTTCTCCTTGATCTAACCTGGGCGGGTTCCGCAAAAATATTATTACGTTCACGAAATGAAACTCTGGATTAAGTGTGTTTAATTTAATTTTGGAGCTCATGCTGGATTATTACATTTCGACTGATTGGATTATTAAATTACATTAACAGAACATTGGTTTTTATTAAGAGAAATAGATTCAAAATGTAAATCAATTGGCTTTCTTTAACAAATAATTAATCACACCTTAACAGAAGATTAAACTTGATCAGGAAATGATTTGCGTTTAGGTTGTAATTTATTAAGGCTTTCACTTAACAAAAGATAATTAGAACTGGTTCGACTGAGCTACTGGATAACGGGAAATATGCACAAGATGCGCTCTTTGAAGTGAATAGTCTGGCTTCAAAGATAGAGTTTCGAGTTCACAGCACCATCCTAGAAATATTAAACGAACAAGACAAACAAGAAATTTTAGTTTAATCACAGCAATAATGCCTTTGGGAAACAGATTACTTTATGTAAATACACAGAACTGGCGATTACAATAATTTGTACAACCTCTAGGTTCTATAGGTATACTTCTACACCCATGGCTACAAATTTTAGCTACTTAACAGTTTGGGTAATAACTAGAAGATTTTGTGCCTTGTGCTCAGTCGTAGATTAAAGTGGGTCAGGTCCATAAAATTATCGATTTGCCTTATTAACCATAAAATATTTACATTTCCTGAAACTAATTGTTAAATACTCGGACGCCAACTTGTTTTTAAATATGGAATAAACAAGTAAACCATTATACGATAAACTTAAAAGAAAATTTCTACAATAACAAATTTTATTACACAAGCTATATTTAATTATAAACGGAAATATCTTAATGCTATTGTTAGTAAAGTTATAACCTAATGATTAATTAAGGTTGAGTAATTAATTGGAATCAGAATACCTTATTCTTGGTCACACTATAGATAACGAAACGGCTGCACGCTGAGTCGGCGTTTTGGAAAATTGGTGCGTAATATTACTTCAGGGTTGTAAGAAATCTGGATTTGTATGCTTTATGATTCCCAAATGAATAAATTTGTAGGATTAGGGGTTTTTAGAATTCCACTTCGCATTAACGTAGGTGATTATCTCACTCTTGACTAATCGTACTAATACCGTAAAATGGATTAACCGTAATATTAAAAAATAAAAGTAAAAATTAAAAAATAAAAGGTAAACGTAAAAGCTCCTTAAATGCAAACGTCTCAAACATTGTAAAATAATTTTAACTAAACTCACCACAAAATTTATAGCACTTTTAAAAATATTTAACAGAGCAAAAATGGATGCCCTACTACCTTTCAGTATCACACAAAAACGACGCTCTCAAAAGGTCTTTGCGCATGAATGAAACTGAATGTGCAAACGATATGCGTACGAGTTCTAATTAAAATAATTAAATGCATGTTCTTATGCAACTATGATATTCAACACACGCTGCATGCAATGCATATTAAGTTGCCTATATATACGTAAATTTTATTACAAATGTAAAGAGTTTGTTACAAACCTTCGATTTAAAATACTCAGGTGATAGAAACTTAATTATCAATCAGGATTAAAATACTAATATTATTTAGTTCTATAACAAGTTATTGTCAGGCTTTCTATGGCGCAACATAATACACGGGATGTTGAACGGTGGTTTGTTATAAAATATTGCTGGCTCCGTGTAAAATTGTATTTAATTTGTATCAACCTTCCCAGGAAGTAAGCGTGTCTGTCCGTTCACCGCCTAAGATATCCCAGTGTCACTGGACGAGGGAAATTCCTGCCTAGCCGACGGTTGACCAATACGAAAATCTTAAGTAAGGCACATGAACTTAACAATAATGGTCAGCCTCAAAACAACCTCTTGCAGACTGGGAAGAGAGAGCAAATATTTTGAGAAAAAATTCGCCTCTGTAAGCGTGACGTACGGTTTTATACAGTTTCGCCTTAGACAGTTATGGATTTTGCTGTGACTTCAGTAGCGATGATTTGGTGATTGTACGTGGGGACAAATAGTGGCGAACACTGACGTATATAACTTTCAATTTCCGCCTCAGAATCTCAACTTAGCTCCTTTTGATCCTACTCTGACCGCTATCATCACTAATTCTACCATGCATGCATAATTGTGAATCCTTCACTGTAGCTGAAGGGCCTTAGAAAGTTCAAGATGATTATTTGTTGATTACGGCTAATAATTAGGGGTTACCTTGTTACGTGTTTAATTGGAAAACGTTTCTTTTTGATAACGTTCGTCATTTTGTCAAATTTCATTACTAAAAACAGCAATTTATTCTTAGGTTGAATGCTTCCAATTGGCTATTACGCAAATTTTTACGCATCTCTAATTGCATTTAAATTAACGTATGTAACTTTTGTACACATCTCTTACTTAGTTCAAATAAGTCAAATTTAATACCTTCAGCGACATCTCTGGGATTTCGGATCATTTAATATAAAGCAGTTAAAAAGGAACCTGGGATCTATTAGGGTCAAATAATACATATACATATAATAAATACTTATTTTCTACAGATTTTAACTTTTGGCAACAATGATTAAATACAAATTTTCTCAAGTTTGTAAAATTGATTTTAAGGTGTTGGTCAATTTACCTTTCTTCCTTTTTAAGAACGCCCTTGATGGTGGATGTTGAGTTTTTAGAGAATTTTTCGTTTCTGGTTCTGGATGATGAAGCATCATTTTTTTTGTAAAATTCTCACTTAAAGTAATACTTGATTAAGTAAAAGTATTACTAACGCTTTTAAAAGGCGGATATAATTGAAATTATTCATTCGTCCACATCTTCGGCAAGTGGCACATGTTTCGATAACGTCATGGTAATTAAAATCGTTTTCAGGTTTTCCAATATAAAAGCATTCAATACTAATTCTTTACATAGACACCTCAATCGAAATTACGTTGAATGTTCACTACCGGCTCGTTTGTCACCTGTAAGAAGTATGAACGGTCATAATTAATTAAACAACGTACTTATATTTACCTTCTTTTAGCATCTCCGTACTACCTATATTTCTAACGGCATTCCTTCTTAAATTTTCTGCCAACATTTTACTGTTCCGTTACATCCAAAGTACATGATTATCGCTGGAAGGCGTAAGTGCCTTGCTGACATCAATGACCATATACGAGAAGGCTGCTAGAACATTGAAATAGTACCCCATGATTGCAAGATCACATTAGTAGTTTCGTCAGTAAAGGTCAGATCTCTTCTTTATCATCTGGTTACACGATTGTGTTTCCAAATTTCAAATACACCTAGGAGGTTCTTAGTGAATTTCTACAACGAAAATAAATGTACGGATATTAATTTTGTAATCAAATGATTGACAATTGTTACCTCTTAATTAAGTTTATATAATTAAGGTGCTTCCAGCAGTTCACTTTTACAAAATTTTTTTATCTAAAATTTCAGTTTTGAATATTTTTGCACCCAATCACAAGTAAAACTTTAATTGAATCATTAAAAGTGACTGGATAGACCGCACCCAAACAAGTTTAGCTTCCATTTTCACCTAATTAATCTAGCTTCTGTGGCTACATTCACCTAACGATTTAACCCCTGTTTTGATTGAAATATACCGGGTGTAACGATTATTTGTATTACCGTGAACTACTGCAAAAGTTAGACATTTAATTTCATATGAATTTGTAATTTTGTCTCGTAATCTTTATGTGTTATGTACATTACCTTTTCCTGTGGACAAGGTTGTTCGGGCCAGTGTGATTTCTTCTAAATTTCTTGATTACTTTAATTGTTACAGTAGTTATTTACTGTGGATCGAACAAGCTTTCCAACTTACTGTATACTGTGTGAAGCGTAAGGCAAGCAAGTTCATTAATTAAATTTTTTTTTAAACTTTACTAAACATCCCAATGGGATTATGTGTTAAATTAGCCAATTCCGAATACGAACAGTAAGATCTTACAGCGGCCGGAAGGGGGCATCTAATAATTTAATTTTTTTTTAATTGAAATTTAAATTGTAATTACCGTGGGCACAAGCTGAGGCTCACTGCTTGCCATCGTGGGCTTTAGTGGAATGTTAATTTATTTTTTGTTATTTTGTCAGGATATCGACAATAAAATTACTTTATCGGGGGAATTGTTAACTCATTTCTATTTCTTCCTTTCATTTCTATTTCTTTTTTGTACATGCTGTTTCAGGTTTTACAGGGTTTGCTCGTCTTTCAGCACATGTTGAGTATTTCCTTATTAAAGCCTGTGGCGCCTATTTATATCCGGTTCCTATCTAACCATATTACTATCACTTTAAGCTACACCTCCAAAACAACCACGGATCCGAGTGTTCTGCGGTCTCCCGACCGTACGCCTCAGCTTAGTCGAGCCCATTCCTTTCTTTTATGCCATATGATGATTAGACACGTGACAACCTTACGTAAGAATTTTAACTTCACTTTCAAATTACACGGTATGAATTTAATTTTCAATTTGCTTCGTTGGAGCAAATTTTAAAGCACCTCTTGTAATAAACTTTGCCTGGAAATTTCTGGTTTACTTGTATAAACCAATCCCTTTTAAATAGCCTTATAAAATAGATATTTGTTACGTGCACAAAAGGATTTCGTAGAAAACGGAGAAAGTGTGCTGTAACTTGAATGAAGGAATTAACCGGAAGCTCATTTGGTCAATTGGGCATTTGAATGGTTAGGCTTTTGGCGTAGGAAAGTACACAGAATGATTAAAATGGCACCACTTGATTTAACATTTTATCGCGCTTTGAGGTGAGACCAGGAAGTTAATGCTAGACCACAGGAATAAAGAAAACTACTGATCGTTTAACACAACTAAATTTAATGATAATAAAAAATTATATAATAAATAATAAATTATTTTTAAATAATTACACAAAATTCAAAAAAGACGGATAAAGAATATTTACACAAGCGTTATCTTAAGTTTGGATAGCTATAGCGAAACGTAAATAAAGGAGAAATACTTACTTACTTACTTACCTAACCTTCACGCCATTCCCTTGCGGGGTAGGCAAAACAATTCCAGCCTCTTATTTATTTTTCATTCACATTCTTTCTACATGCTTTCCTATCTCCGCATACCTCCCTAGCTTCCGCAAGATTCATACATAGTCTCTGACATGCCCTTTTGTTTTTAAAACTCCTTATCTTTCTTTCCGTTATCATAGACTCTACTACATTCCAAGTTTTACGCGGTCTACCAGGCCCGACCTTTCCCCTAACCTCACCCACATATATTTGTTTCGTTAATCTTGCGTTGTTCATTCTCTCAATGTGACCAAACCACGTAATGTACAACTTTTATATCTATCCATCATCGTCTTTTCCTCACCACATTCCGTCATTATGCATTCATTTTTTATCTTGTCCCTTCTCGTTTTACCACATGCGCTTCTCAGGAATCTCATACCCACGGCATTTATTTTTCTTTCGTGCTTTTTTTGACATACCCGTGTCTCACTTCCATACAGTACTGACGGGACGTATACGCCATTATAGATTGCGCGTTTCGCAGCTAGACTCATGCCTTCATTTCTCATTATCGTCCACATACTTCCAATCACTTTCCTTCCAGCATTGACCCTTCGTCCAATCTCGCTCTCAATTGTACCATCTGCAGTAAACATTCTACCGAGGTATACCAGCTCATTCACTTGCTCCACAGTTTCATCTTGCAAAGTAAATACTCTACTCTCCTTTCCACCTTCCCGATTGAACACCACAATCTTAGTTTTGTTCACGTTTACCTTTAGGTCCATGCTCTCACAGACTATATCAAACTTCCTCAGAGCGGTTTGCAGCTCATCCGCACTGTCACTTAATAAGACTGTGTCATCTGCATACACCAGAAGTCGCACATTTACGTCACCAATCATTACACCATTTGTATCGGTACATGCTAGTCCAAGACATTTATCCATGTATACATTGAACAACCACGGTGACATCACTCAGCCTTGTCGCACTCCTTGCTCAATCTTAAAGTATTCACTCACACCTCCTTCCACCCTAACACATGCCCGAATACCGTTCTATACTGCCTTTATTCCATTTATTAGACGTTTATTTACGCCATATTCATTTAATATTTCCCACAGCTTCTCACTATTCACTCTGTCGTATGCTTTCTCTAGATCTACAAACGCACAGTACAACTTCATTTTTACCTTTAAACACTTTTCCATCACCTGCTGGAGAGCAACTATCTGATCGACACATCCTCTCCCTGGCATGTAGCCACCTTGCATATCCCACATCTTAGTTTGTGTAGTTTCTCGTACTCTATCAATCAGTATTCTTCCAAATACTTTACCAGGCACGCTGAGCAAGCTTATTCCTCTGTAGTTCTTACAATCACTCTTGTTCCCCTTACCCTTATACAATGGTACAATGATCGCGCTCTTACAATCACTCGGCACTTTTCCACACATAATGCATACGTTGAATAATTCAGACAATCTTCGTATAAGCTTTGCACCACCAACTTGAGTATTTCACCAGTGATTTTATCTAAGCCTGCTCCCTTGCCGTTTTTTAACCTTCTTACCGTTTTCTCTACCTCATTTATTCCAATATCCTTCTCAGTTTCACTCATCATTTCTTCTATATTCTGCTTATTTAACCCTTCAGTCTTACTTTCCTCACTACTGTACAGCTTTCCGAAATATTCTTGCCAGCATTTCCTCACTTCACAATCGTCCCATACTATTTCGTTTCTAGCATTCATCACTCCTGCAGCGTTCTGTTTTGGCCCACGTTTTGTATTTTTGACCCATTTTCAGAAGATTTTGTTGTTTCCCTCAAAATCATTCTGCATTTTCTCTCCTTCCACAGCCATCACTTCTTCTTTACTTATTCTCACTGTCTCCTTCGCTTCTTTATTTCTTAATCTGTATACCTCACACAATCGCTTCTTCTCGGTCTCATTTTTTGCAGCAATCATTGCCATGTACGCATCATTTTTCTTACATACTGCCTTTTTTACCGACTCATTCCACCAAGCACATTTTTTCTGTCTACCTACAGTTACTCTTCCACATATTCGCACGGCATAATTGAGTTTTTTAAGCTTATCCATGCACTTTCAACGTCAGTGTCTTTCATTTGTTCGTTCCACACTGTTTCATTCACATTCAACTCTTTACTCACAGCATCTGCGTATTTAATTCTCGCACCATTATCCACTAGTTTGTCAACCCCAATTCTGGACGTTCGCACTACGTTTGGTTTCCTTCTCCAGACCCACTTTTGCCCTATCGATACAACCAAAAAGTGGTCCGATCCACACTTCGCTCCGCGCATTACTTTTGTGTCTTTCACCAGGTTTCTAAGCCGTTCATCATACACTATCAAGTCTATCATACTTTTAGATTCACCTCTTTGCCATGTATACATACGCACATTTTTATGTTTAAACCACGTATTGGATACAAACAGGCTTCTCTCCACACATACGTTCAGCAGGTGTTCACCGTTCTCCCCACCCATCCGTTCATATCCCCCAATATAATCACTCTTTCGTTTGGCTTACATACGTTCAACACGTTCTCTACTTCATTCCGGAATTTCTCACGCTCCTGGTCTCTTTCTCCATTCACCGATGCATATCATGCAATAAGAAAAATTCTTCGAAACTCCACTTTCATTCTAACCCATATTACCCGGGAGATACTAATTCGTACTGTTTCACAAATCTTTTCGCTCTTTCACTTAGGATCTTCCCAACTCCTTTTGCGCATGCACTTCCGTCTCAACTCCTGACCATATTGCCAGGCTAGCATCCTCCAACTCCACAGCATCATTTCCTTTGCGCTTTGTCTCCGATACACACAGAATATCGAGGTGTTTTTCGTACATTACATTCGCAATTTCAAATTCTCTACCATGCATACCTCAAACATTCCACGTACCGACTCGCCATTCATTCCTTGCACAGTCGTCAGCAACGGGGCCTGTCTGTTTCGACCTTGACCGCCCGTTGTAGCCAGGTCGATCCGAGGCAGTTGTATTGTTTTCTTGAGTAATACCATAGCGAGCAGACCGGTTACTGGCCAAATCGTGCTCTGGACGATGTAGCATTCCCTACTAACGGTATCGTCCTACTGCCGGACAGTTATTTGTCTACTGTCACGACATAATAGGTAGATATAAATAATAGATCGTATACTTACTGTATGAATCTCAAAATGTACATGTATACATGTACATTTTTTTTCTTACCTGCCCCTCAATCACACCACGCGTTTAACCATACTGCTCTATACGCGATTCCTGGTTCCGCGCCCCTCACCGAACTTGCTGGTATTTATTAGCGACCAAATGATTCAATTATTATTTATTTACTTTTTTTATTTATATTTTTTTTTTAGCTTTTCGAGTTATAGTTATTTCAATGTCATTTAATATTTATTTATCAAATCAGTTTTATTATTGTCGCGAGCTGTGACAACTTAAATAAATATTTTATTACTTCTCTATGATTAATTGTTATTGGAACAATGTTTATCTGTTCGAGTCCAATCCTTAGACAAAAGGTTTACGTTTGCTTTATAATTTTTTTAAGTTAAAGTTTTAACAATTACATGAGTTTAATAGAGCCGTATTTTTCGTAAATACTGTAGCAATCCTAAATGTTATTTCGCGCCTATTTCAACTAAAGAGCCTTTTACTGGTTAGATTATCATTATCTTTGTTTATTATTAATATTCAAACCGCTGGGTATAAAAACCTGTTCAAACGCTTACTCTTATTTGATTGATTTAGAAGTTGTCATTTAACATGTATTAGCATGTATTTAAGTGAAAGTACCGAAATAAAGCTAATTATTTAACTTAAAAAGTACGATAATCTTTTATGTTTAAATTTTTATTACAACAAAATTTACAATTTACCCGATTTCTTGTTTTATTGTTTTGAAAATAAAAGAAGGCATTTGAATTCAATCGAAAAAAGTAAACTTTTAGAGTAAAACTTCTTATTTAATAAACGAATATTGAAAAGGAAGTGAAGTGTGTTAATTATTTAACTTGAAACTATGCAACTCTATTTAATGTACTCGATTCATATAATATGCTATTTACTATTTTAAATTTTTATTATTAAAATTTTCAATTTACAATTGCTGGTGACGCGCTTACTTGCTTTCCCTTTGCCTTTACCTGGTTTCTTGTTTTATTATTTGAGAATAAAAGAAGGTATTGTACTTCAATCGATAATGTGGACTTTTAGTACGCCTAAATTTTCCTTAAATAGCTGCATTTCTTATTTGTAAAATGAATATTGTGAAGAAGTGAGGGATACTAATTATTTAAATTAAAACTATGAGGTCTATTCAATTTAGTATGTTTAATTTGCTACTAAAAACCGAATTGCTTTATTTATTGACTTAATTCATTTACCGTCGGATTTAAAATGTATTTATACTTCAATTGTTAAAATTTTACAGAAACGCCCGGGTTTCCCCAAACGACTTGACCTTTCTTTCTTTTAACTACTGAAATGCGTTTTATTTATTTGAGAAAAGAAACCGTATTTCATTCAGAATTTCGATTACAAATTAGAGCTAGTTATTTGTTTATTTGTTTATTTATTTGCTTTTTTTGCTTTGGAATGCGGATTCGATCCAGTTAAAATTAAGTTATTTTGATTGTCATTGCCAAAATATTTACCTGTTTGAGTTCAAGACAAAGGAGCGGTATTTGCGCTTTAAGCTCACTCTACAATTTTACGAGTTTTAACAATCACATCTGGTATGGGTTTAAAAGAGCCGTAATTTTTTCATAGAAATTCAACCCTACAGCAATCCCAAATGTTATTTACGCGCCTTTTTTTTGTACACGTCACAAAATTTTACTGGTTAGATTATTGTCTTTGTCCATTATTAATATTAAAACCCCTGAGTCTAAAATATGTTCAAAACTCACCCGTACCGTACAGTAACTCTATTGATTTAGAAATTGTCAAATTAATCCGAACTTGCTTCACTAATCCAAGGTAGAAGCTGGAGCCATCCCAAACACGTCCTATCGCTTTGACGACTAACAATAGAATCTAAAAGTTCTAAAGCAGTTATAATGGTTTTAGTTTAAAATGTTATTGTGTATTTTGAAAAACTATGAAAATAATAACCAAGATACACACATACACACATCTTAATGGTTCCCTGTAACCCAGCCGTGTATCAACTTTACGCATTGCGACCGCGACGATCACTTATTTTTCCCATGTTTTGACGAAGTTTTTAGAAAAGCAAATTATACTTTTTAAAACAAATAGGAAAGTGTAAAAATGTATAATGCGGGAGAGAAAGCTCCATAAGCTTAATAACAATATAAGTGTTATTAAAAAACCATAGATTTAGCCGTAATTTCAAATCGATGTGATATGTGTCATCACGATACGTTGCGACCGTTTCGTAAAATAATTACACTGCCTGGAGAAATACTTACGTGAAAATCTGAAAATTTATTTATAATTTATTGTAGAAACACACTTACCTTGCTGAGTAACGTTAATCCTATCACCTAAATTAACACGAAACCCATGAATACACAAAAAAATGTATTTGGCATTGCTCGACATCCAGCGTGGGCCGCAGAAAACATAAACACAATACCCACTCAAAATTAATTACCTAAAATAAACCTTAGCTCCAGGAAGGGCTCCCCTTAAAACTGTTGCATCAGTTCAAAATTAAACGAGGTGCAATCTAAACCACACAATTAAAAACAGCAACAAAAATACACGTACCATTGCTTTTTTCTTTAAACACAAACAAATTAAATTTACCTGTAATTAATAGTATAAACTACAAAATATATAAAGTATAATTTTTCCCCAGCAGGTGCAAGTGTTAAGTTACCACGATCTCCAAACATATATAGCAAAGCGTAATTTTATAATTATTTCAATTACCCAAAGCGTGCAACAAATCAGTACAATCATGTGGCTAAAGACCGAAATGATTGCAAGCAGAAAGAGAATTGAATAGGTTCCTTGTTATGATAGTGTTTCTTAACACATCTACAGTATAAGTAAATATACTAACAAGTGAGGTACAGAACATACAGCAACTATTTATCATCAAGCATTTAAACACAAATCTAAAAGTTAGATAATAGCAACCATATGTATATATGAGTAGTGTAGTTCATAGAAGTACACATGTTAACATATATCATCAAGCACTCTGTATAGTGGATCTTATAAGGTAAGTGTCAAAGTTCAAATTCTTTGCTTTAAACAGCTGAAAATTTCTAAAGCAGTAGCTACAGCTTAAATATGCTACAAATTTTCTTTGTGTCAAAGTAAATCGTCAAAGGGTGAAGTTAAAGTTAA
>JARFJB010000400.1:65000-370000 GCA_036346205.1 Vesta saturnalis
TGCGTGTGTGCGTGTGCGTGTGCGTGTCTGTGTGTGTGGTGTGTGGGTGTGTCGGTGCGTGGGTGCGTTTCTGCGTGCGTGTGTGCGTGTGTGCGTGTGTGCGTGTGTGCGTGTGTGCGAGTGTGCGCGTGTGGGCGTGTGCGGGTGTGCGTGTGTGTGTGTGTGTGTGTTATATATATATATATATATATATATATATATATATATATATATATATATATATATATATATATACGGGGTTGGGCAAATGTGTGGAAACCCCTTATTTCTGGCTAAAATATTGATTGTATCGAAAAAAGATCTTCACAAAAGTTAATGTAAATTTTATGATTTATTCAGTGGCGTACTAGAATTTGCAGCAGCTATGCCAATGTGCAAGATATGACGTCATCGATGGTTTTTTTAAATGAGTGACCCTGTATATTTTCGCATTTTCAGATATACCGTTTTTCTACAATTATAATGATATATGGTTTGGTAGGTATGCGACTTGTCGTTTTTTAAATATTAAATAAAATAATAAAGTAAGAGATAGCTGTCGCTGTGCTATCTAATAAAAAATAACCTTTTTTTTGTTGTTGCCATGGTTATTTCTGTAACATAGCTCAAATATTTTGTATTGTCAGTTACTGTTAATTCCGTCAGATAATTTCGGTGTAAAGTATTAGTATTGTTTTCTAATCATGGTTGAATTAAGTGAACGTGAGCGTATTTCGTTGTTAATGATGGTTGGATTTGGAGACAGGCAGAGATCTTTAAAAGATGCATGTGCTATTTTTAATGCAACATTTCCGGAGAGAAATCCTCACATTTCCAAATCAACGGTTTCGAAGATTGTGCGGAAATTTCACGAAACTGGAAGTGTTAGAAATCGGCCAAAATCAGGTCGAAGTAAATCGGCTACAAATGAAGATATGGCACTTGATATTATTCTTGATGTGCAAGTAGAACCGATAACGTCAGTACCAAAACTGGCCTTACATCACGGTATTAGCGGTAGATCGGTAAGAAGGATATTGTCCACAAATCATCTCTATCCGTATAAAATGCATTGAGTACAAGAACTTAATGAAGATGATCCTGATAGAAGAATGCAGTTTTGCCAGTCAATGATGGATCACATTGAAATGAATGGCAATTTTCTCAATAATATTGTCTTTTCAGATGAAGCAACATTTCAATCGACATTGCGATGAATTAATTAAATTAATAATTTAATATTAGTCAAGTTGCTTTGGTATGTGCGAATCCTTGCGATATTGCAGGCTCACATTCCATTAATATAAGTAATTTGATAGTATCTCATTATATTTAGAATTTACATCAGTTCTACATACATAAAGACGAAGTTTGCATCGATTGGGGTTTGAACCTTGGTGGCGCAGTTGGTTAGCGCGGTACTCTAGCAAAGTACAGGTCGTAGTTTCAAATCCTACTCGAGGTAAACTTTTTATTTATGTATTTAATAAAATTAATAATAATTTTTAATTACATATTTACCTTTGAACTTATTCGTTCATAACAGACACTTATAATAATTTAATAACATAATTAAAAAGTTTACCTCGAGTCGGATTTGAACCTACGACCTGAACTTTGCTAGAGTACCGCGCTACCAACTGCGCCACCAAGGTTCAAGCCCCAATCGATGTAAATTTTGTCTTTATGTATGTAGAACTGATGTAAATTCTAAATATAATGAGATTATATATATATACTCTAGCAAAGTACAGGTCGTAGGTTCAAATCCTACTCGAGGTAAACTTTTTATTTATGTATTTAATAAAATTAATAATAATTTTTAATTACATATTTACCTTTGAACTTATTCGTTCATAACAGACACTTATAATAATTTAATAACATAATTAAAAAGTTTACCTCGAGTCGGATTTGAACCTACGACCTGAATTTTGTTAGAGTACCGCGCCAACCAACTGGGCTATCTTTTGAACTTATTCGTTCATAACAAAAACTTAAGCATTATTAAGCAATGATTACTCAACATGGTTCTTCCTAAATAAGACGTGTAGTCCGTATCTTAAGATTTCCGCGTCGATAATTTTCGTAACTCGTACCCAAACGTTGGTTGCACTTTCATATTCTAAATCTAATTGTGTTTAATGATCTTCATTCACTATAAACCCTAAATTCAAATTTAAAAGTTAATATTAACGTTAAAAGTTAACATCTGCGACCTCACAGAGTTTTTAAGCACGTATATGAGGTGATTTAGTTTACTTCAAAACTTACATTAATGTTAACGTACTTTTACTTTAATGAGAGTTTCATTTAACTATTTGAACTTAACTTCAAAATTTATTGTTGATCAATTCGCAAGTAAATTATGAAACTTTAGGTTTCCTTCTAATTGTAATAGGCGTCACATCGGTTACTTCCTCTCTGAATTTTTTTAAAATCCTGATTTTATCTACCCGCCACTACCAGCAAAATTTCAAAAACGCCGCTACAAACTTCACATATCGTTATGTATAATAACAATCAACACGAGCACACGGTGCCAAAGTGGGATGATCCTTTAACTCAATTATGTCAACGAAAAAGACCATATGCGCAACATTAAGCATATTCGTTTGCTAACAATAATTTCCAGCAAATACGCAAAAGCGAAGTATAGCAGCAACAGGCCACTACGTTAACAAAATATGCACAGTAACCAACTTCTACATCTCCCACATGCACTTTCCAACAAATTATATTTCTAATTTTAATCAAAGTACTTTCCACAACACCCGAAAAATGTCTAAAACTTTAATTTTAATTTAACAACTAGCCTCCACATACACTCATGATAATTTTGGATATAGAAGTATTTGTATTTAAAACTGTTAACTTAATGCTTGAAATACTGTTATTTCATCAGTTTATTACATTGGAGCTTTATATTTTACCACCAACTGATAGTCTACCATAAAGGTGAACTGATACCTTTTTCAACTCAACTTCTTATTATAATCAAAACCCGGCTTTTTATTCACACTTACATAAAATCAATAATTCATTTCAAGGAAATTTATCAAATTTATTTTAATGGGTAAACTGTAACTTCTAAAGTTTCTTCTCAATTTCACAAGTAATATTTTTACATCATAATTAATTTAGAATATTTGAAGATAACAAATTATGACAACCTAGAGAAATTTCCACCTAACGGTGATGGTGTAATGTATTAAGATTTACTCACAATTGCTTTTAAATATTCCTGCAGCCTTATATGTTCAATTTCGGAGATGGGGTAATTCGTTTGATTAATTATTTGGCTACCTTTCACCATTCACGAACACAAAAGGTGTTATGCACATATTTTCGATTGGTTAATAAATGTAATTCAACAGGAACTGAGGGATGGAAGAATGTGTTGAAACACGGCTACCAACTTCCGTGGGCGAATAGAAACCGGTAAGTAAAACAAATTAATTAGTACTAGAACGGGTGTCTTACTGGGTCCTGGTTGAATTAAAAATTAATTTACAAGATATGCAAGTTTACATAAACTGTTCACATTGGATTATATATAATACAGGAACGGTTAAACACAACGGATATTAACTATTACGTGTAAAACACGCACAAGTTTTGTTTTGTTCCCTTTTTAAAAAGATGCTTTATGCCGTATGCGTTATAGAGATCCTTGCTGGGTTAATGTGCCTTTTAGAAAAATCGATTTCTATATTAAACTGTCGTTTACTATATAGAAGGTTAAAGTTATTATTAGTTACTTTCGGGGGGTCATCTTGACTTGGAAATTCTAATTAAACTAGTTACGCTATTATGTAAAATGGGTAATTACTAAATGTTATTTAACTATCTTAACATCTAGGTAATGTTAAAGGTGTGCTTGTACTAACATTGCTCTACTTAATAAAATAAACTTAATTTCAACCATATTAAAATATTAAGAAGCATTGTAAATTGATTTGGAGTCTTCCTTAATAAATAATTAGACAGAATAGATCACTGGATCCTAGATATTTTGATGATCGATATCAAAGGTGAATTACAGGATTGCAAAAATGTTTTATAAGCGTTTAAATAGCAGGCCTTTAATGCAAAAAAGAAAACAGGAGACTCCAATTTAACAAACTAGAACAAGAAGGTATTTACACCTGCGGGAAGCCGGAAATTACTTGACGAAAATATTCAGGAATCACTTCAGTCCTGGCGGTTATAATAATTATGGATTCAATATATTATTAAATGATGCATCAATATGTGGTAGACAGTTACTTATCGTTAAAGGAAAAAGGTTTTCAGCAAAGACTTATAGTGCTTTTACTTCTGAGATTGCGTTTAAGATAAATCGGGGCTTTGTATTGAAGTAATTATTTTAATACAGGGGTTATAGTATGAGAATAAACACTATTTACTTCTGGATCGAGATAAATAACAAAAAAATACACCCACGTATCACACAAAAATAAAAAACACCGAACGAGTTCAATAGCTAAGCTATCATTATCAACGGTCAACTGGGGTGTTTTTTTATTTTTGTGTGGTACGTGGTTGTATTTTGTGTGTTACAGATCCTGCCACCGTTCCAGTGTTCCAGATTTTTCAACTGGCACGAGATATTACGCCTGGAATTTTAATAGCAGAAAGTAATAGCAGAATCTGAATCGGGGTTCGTTTAATATGGCTACTGCGGCGTGTGATTTGTGTGTAATTTATATTAGTCTTCCTAGTAGACAAGCGCGTCTATATAATCACTTTCTAAGAGATGCTGGTGTCGATATACGACAAACTTTTAGTCTAGACTTCCGCGCGCCGTCCTAGCTGTCTGTCCTATCGTAAAGGGCTTCCGGTCTTGGACGGAAGGTCGGTGAGTTTTTAGTTGCCGGGTTTAAGTAAGGCTCAGAGAGTTGAATAGTTAGGCGCTAGGATAAAAGCCCCGCAGCGACAAAGGCCACAATAATAACGGAATACCTTCACCATATTTTGCGTGTCTGGCGGTTTTATACAAAATAATAGCAAAGAGAAATAAATATTATAATTATAAACTCTAATGATTAATTAGTAAATAACCAATCAGTACACTCGATGTAAAGGTTATCAACTCTTTAAAATGGCACACATTTTTCAATTTGTTAATAAATGGACAATATTGAAAAAAATTGCATACTCAATAAATAACCTAGTGCCATAAAGATTATGTTGGCTATTGGTAAACTCAATGGAAAAATCAAAGATATTTTAATTATGTTCATTCTATTTTTCCACACATTTAGTACAGTATGAAGAAGTGGTTTTTGGCGATTGAGTCTGTGCGTGTGCATGCGGACCTGCGTGTGTGCGCGCCTGTGTGCAGATGTGTGTGTGGGCGAAATTTACTTCCGCAGAATTTAACCAACTCATTCTAACAACTTTATTCTTGAACACGCACCCAACTCTCCATTATTTCACCATATTACAAAATTTCCATAAACAAAAGTATGCATACATATCCGTTTTGCAACCAACCACCTTAAGCTTCGATTTTTGCTGATAAAGGTTAGGTTAGAACCCAATACGTTTTGTGCCTTTTGCTCAGTCGGAGATTAACATAGGCGGGGTTCCTAAATATTATGAGATGTTGCTTTAAAAAATATATACATATAGATAGGTTCGCTTTACAAATTGATGTTGATTCAACCCGAAACTAAATTATTTAAATAAAAGGACGCCAACTCGGTTTATGAAAACACAAGTAAACCATGAATATAATAAAGTTAAAAAAATTGACAATAACAAGCTTTATTTACTACCTAAACGGTTTTACTACCTAAATTTTGATTGTAAGTGAGAACATCTTAAAGCTAGTGTTAGTAACGGTTATTTAACTTAAGTAAAACTAATTTATGGAATTATTAATAGAAATAAAATACCTTATTTTGATCATACAGTAGTTGTGTGGGCTCCGAAATGGCGGCTTGCTGACTCAGTTCTTGTAAATTTTACATTAAAGTTGAAATAAAACTGGATTCGGATGTATTAAAATTTCCAAATGTATAAATTTCTTTGCTGGTTTAATGGATATCAAAATTCCACTTCACAATAACAAGGGTTATTGCGTCATTATTGGTTAAACACAATTACACCGTAAAGCAACTAACGGTAAAATGCAATCGGTTAAGTAATATGCGGATTAATTAAAAGTAAATTAAAGTAAAACGTAAAGTAGAAGTAAATAAAAAAATAAAAGTGCCACACAAATTATATAGCACTGTTAACAGCACCTTAAATATATCATCACCAAAGAATTGCTACAGTAGTCTTTGGCAAGCACATGTGAATCGAATGTGCGAACAGTATGCGTACGAGTGTATTTTTACAATAATTAAGTGCATGTTTTTATGCAACTATGATATGCAACACACGTTGCACGCAATGCATGTTAAGTTGCCTAAATAAACGTTAATTTTATTAACAAACGTAAAGAGTTTGTTACAGTTTCTGTACGTTAATACAATTTCAATATCCTAAACTCACTCACTTATACGTCTACATCCATTCTTTTTATCTGATTCTTTTATACACAGCAGCAAAAGACCTGAGGCAAATCGGTAATCTCTTACCAGTACCGTCTCAGTAGGAATTTACTCAAACATTATTTGTCGTCCAAATTTAATGTCTTCAACATGAAAATCTTTCTACAACATTCAAATATTATTTCATATGTTATCTAAACTTCATTAAAAATTCCAGTGGCGTATCATTTAGACAAATTCTACATACACAAAAATTTTTTTTCGTGCAAACTCACTTCATTTATACCCAAAACATATTCCATTCGTTATCACAATACTGCATACACACAATAGTCTTATATAAATAGGGGAAATAGTTGAACTTGTTTATTTCAAAGTAAAATATATTTTATTTCAAAGCTCATATAAGTAAAAGATGCATATTCATATTAACATAACATTCACGGGCTGTTAGTATGCAGAAAAACTATTAGGTAAAACCCCGCCTATTTACAACCATGTCGTATTTATCAATAAATTACTTGATTTCAAAGTATATATATATATATATATATATATATATATATATATATGTGTGTGTGTGTGTGTGTGTGTGTGTGTGTGTGTGTGTGTGTCAATTTCAAAACTTACAATAGACTATATCTCATGAATAAATGCTGATATCAAAAAATTCTCTAAACCGTTTCTAGGGTAAAAAGGGGGAACCAAAATGACATAGGAGACCAAATCAAGCCCCTACGCCTCACCACCCTAACTAAAAAAATTTAAATAGCGAACCCCTATTTGTAATACATCATTGAAAAGCCTGTAAAAAATGCTATCCAGTGGTATAAAAATTATACAGGGTGTATTAATATTAACCCAATTAAATCATCATCAAATCTTTAATTGTACATGAACTGGAGAACCAAAGGGACGATCAAGGGAATCTAGCTCTAGACGAAGATTTGCTGCACTTTCAACAAGATGGGGCACCTCCTCACTATACAGTTGCAGTTAGGCACTGGTTGGATACTAATTATCCGAACAAATGGATTGGAAGGAGAGGTCCTATTGAATGGCCACCGAGGTCACCAGATTTTCCGCCACCACATTTTTTTTCTTTGGGGTTACCTCAAGTCAGTTGTTTACAAAACCCAACCTGCGCCACTTCAGGAGTTGTGGGAAAGAACTACTCAAGCATGTCGGGCTACTACCAGAACAACATTTACCAAAGTTCGTGAAGAATTTGAAAACAGGCTGTATTATTGTTATAAAACAACGGAACCCACTTTGAACATTTACTTCATTAATTAATATTTTTACCAAATTTGTAGTTCAACAAAACCTTTTAGTGAATATTGATGTACTTTTTTGAAACAAAATATTATAGTGTTATTTCTGAAAAGAGATTTGTGTTCATTTATAAAAATGACTGTAATAATATAATACACCGTGTATAATTTTTATTTATACCACTGGATAGCATTTTTTACAACAATGATGTATTACAAGTAGGGGTTCGATATTTAAATTTTTTTAGTTGGGGTAAGGAGTTGTCTCCTATGTCATTTTGGTTCTTTCTTTCTACCCTAGAAACGGTTTAGAGAACTTTTTGATATCATCATTTATTCATGAGATATAGTCTATTGTAAGTTTTAAATTGACACACTGTATATATATATATATATATATATATATATATATATATATATATCAAAATTTGAATTCTGCGTAAAATTTCCTTTTAAACAGTGTATCATACTTCATATTAAGACTTAACTGCTTAGCGTATTCACTCGAGTTATCTCGGGTTAGTCCACCGTTTCCAATTTCGCTAACGCGAGCTTACTCGGTCACATAAAATTCTGTTACCATTGCACCTACCCGGTTAAGATCGTTTCACTCCCACTATAGAGTCCCCACTCGATCGGTTATACTTTTGAAATTCCAAAAGAATAACCATCGGCCATACTAAGAAGTACCAGCTTCGCAGTGATACTAGGCGCACGTTAGATAATAATAACAAGGAATAGCTGTGGTTACATCTTCAACCATTTAGCCAATGAAAAAAGAAGAGGACGGTAAGAGAAACTTTTGAACCCAGTAAAGTAGTCACGAACATATCGAACTACGCATTAAGCGGTTCAAAACAATCTGTACTAGCAAAAGGTTTCAACTTCGCAGTAGTACCAGTACGTATACCCAACGGAGAAATAATATGTGAAATAGAAGCAGCTAACCAGACTAGACAACACTGCAGCAGGTTTTGCACGTGCTTATAACAATACAAGCTCCGAAGAGGAATTTATCTCACGAAGAGTACGCAGCCCTGCAAGACTTGTGAAGTAAGGACGGTGCTCCATTACGGCCAATTGTTAGTTCTGTTGGATCACAGCTACAAGCGCTAGCTAAGTACCTTGCGAAGTTACTACAGACACTCACTAACAAGGTCACATCTTACGTGAAAGGCGCCGACCATTTTTTTGAGATTCTGCAACAACACACGATTAAATCAGGAGAGCTCCTAGTCAGCTTCGATATAGTATCACTATTCACAAATAGACCGGCTGACCGTATAATAATTTAGCTAGACACTGTCTCACTAATACATATTTCATGTACAATGGACACCGTTACAATCAGAAAGCAGGAGCACCAATGCGGTCACCTTTATCTCCAGTCATTGCAAACCTATTCATGCAAGAGTTTGAAGAGAAAGCACTACAGTAGCGAAATCAGTGAAGGCAGTGAAAGCAGTGAAAGCAGTGAAAGCAGTGAAAGCAGTGAAAGCAGTGAAAGCAGTGAAAGCAGTAAAAGCAGTGAAAGCAGTGAAAGCAGTGAAAGCAGTGAAAGCAGTGAAAGCAGTGAAAGCAGTGAAAGCAGTGAAAGCAGTGAAAGCAGTGAAAGCAGTGAAAGCAGTAAAAGCAGTGAAAGCAGTAAAAGCAGTGAAAGCAGTGAAAGCGGTGAAAGCGGTGAAAGCGGTGAAAGCTGTGAAAGCAGTGAAAGCAGTGAAAGCAGTGAAAGCAGTGAAAGCAGTGAAATCAGTGAAAGCAGTGGAAGCAGTGAAAGCAATAGGGTACATAAGCAGCAGCACACACAACAAGAAGTTAGTTTAGTTAGAGTAACTCGAAGCAGGACAGTTACCAACCTGAGGATGGCAAATGGTATATTAATGATATATATATATATATATATATATATATATATATATATATATATATACACACACATATACACATAGCCTGTTCCGTTTTTGATGAATGTATCACTTCAGTACCTTGATTGTTTAAAAAGGTTTGGAAAAAGTAAAAAAATTGATAGGACGTTTTACGGAGATTGCGATTGTATAATAAGTTTTAAAACACATGTTATACTTTTTTAGATATCAACCAAACTAGTATTTTTCCAAATAGAACACTGTATTTTTAGCACATTGAATGCACCTTTTTTAACCAATTATTTACCAATGTAAATACATAGTATCTACCTTTTTAAGTTAAGCAGCTGACAAAATTCGATTTTTTCAGAAAATATTGCAACTTTCGTCAAGTTAGCTATGAAACGCCATATATCTGAAAAACGTATTTAATATTGATTACTGTTTCAATAGGTTTTTTAAAAAGTTAAATTTCTGCATAGCATTTGTTGTTAGGAAATCTGGAGTAATGACGTTGTTAGGTCAAACTTGTACAATGCTAGAACGTACTGATTATTTATTGATAGCTGTGCTCGTTAACTTGAAAGCACAAATATAGCAACTGATAGCTTTGCAAAGACCTGATAACACCTTTAAACGCAAGTTGTCATTTCAAACGTGTAGTAAAAACATCCATTAACATAAACATTTCCAATTTCCATGACTAACTTTCAAGTTGTACAAAGCATCACAGTAGTTATTGCACAAGATACAATAATGTGCTCTGACACAAACGTAATGATACACATGAAATTTTAATTGAATTTCCTTACAGCGATTATTAAGGGGAAAAGTCCACAGAATGAAACATCAGAAGACAAAGTAATATTAATAGGACATAAAATTGTTATAATTCATAAGATAAACAATCTTAAGTCTAAAATAAGAGCAATAACTCTACCCTACGCCTTTGTACCACTCTTATAATGAAATAGAATGTATGTGTAACGGTAATAGCACGCAAGCACACACGTACGATAAGATATGTAAATGTATGGGCTTTAAGTTAAATATTACAAACAAGATAGTTTCAAAAAGAACAAGTTGCAACTCTGGTTAACCAAAAATGACTTTGATTTCTTGTGCAATGGCTTTAGCTAAAGCCGAGTTACATTCATATATCTTTGTTCTACGTTGGATTGATTTACTGATTTGTCACACATAAGTCAAATTATACTAATGTTTTCAGTTCAGCGAAAAGTTGAAGTTTTTCAAGGGAATTACTTTTGTCGCTTGTAGTCACTAGTAACAACGAGTGCTTTGCCACTTGTTAACATATCCTTTTTCTGTAAGAATTACATGTTAATTAAAGTAAAACGTTTAAATCTGACATTAGCTCTAGGAGTCCAGTGACTTTTTTTAATTTTTTAAGGAATTCAATAATCATAATATGTGAGGATTCGGTGTTATAAGTAACTTGTTATATTAATTGAGTTGATCGGCCTATTTCCACAATTTTTACTTTTATACACTTGAGTCAAATTCGTTTACTATGATTTTTTCTCAAGCACTTGACCACTCTCAGATTCACCTTTCACTAGCAAGTCTGACACCTTAACCGCTGAGCAACTGAGTAATCCAGTGCATATACTTTTTAAAACTATATATATATATATATATATATATATATATATATATATGAAATACCGTCACAGGACGTATATGACCCGTACAGCCAAATATGAAAGGCAGCAAAACAGGTTCCCGCATTGAATGTGCAACTTTATTGTCTACATTTAGTAATAGCATATTTATTTTCTTTGGTTTGTACGTATAATAGACGTTCTTAACTATCACAGTCGAGCGGAAGGATTATGTTATGCATTATCTCGTCGACCGCTGATTATGATAGGGTAGCTATTGAAACGCGTGCGGTGTTTTTTTAATTTTGTGTGGTACGTGGGTGTATCTTGTTTGTTATGCAGTATCTCTTATTATTTATTACCTATCACTATCATAGAACACAAAACATTAATTCCGCTTTACACGATTATTTTGGGAACCTTTTATTAAGATAAACTTTTTCAATTTCGTATAATTCAATTGAATAAGTACTTCCCTCTTATTTAATTCAGTGCCAGTATAAAACCAATTGTCATCCTTTAAAATTTTGTAAAGGGAGATAAATAAAATAAAGCACTAAGACTTATATAGAGGAACAAAGTTATCTAAGGGGTGAATTCTACAAGAAATTCTCTGGATATTTAAAAATATGGGTTGCAAATTCAAGAAAACTGCTAGCAGAGTTCTAAAAAGCCCTCAAAGGTCAAATAAGATAAGAGCTTTAACAAAATTAATTATTATTATTTTTTAATTTATTATGAATTAATTATTTAGAGTGACATGATTAGATAAAAATAGTGTAATGTCTTCAAAACATATTCAAAATATGGAGGCATGTTAAAGAAGTAAGTAAAGTTTTATAAAATAAGCTTTGTGTTATCGTTGATCCACACCTGGCAAGAACATCTGTTTCTTGAAATGGAAAAGGTAGGGGAAGAGGATGGCTTTTAGCAAGTTACAATTGCTGATAGAACTCATTACATAATGGTCATATGCGATGGTGGATCAAGTAAGCCCACTTATGGCTATTTCTCTTGAGGTGTTGTATGTTGACACTAAGCATCTTCTGTAATCAAACTAATTATAAATGAATTATTTATTAAGAATTACTAAATGTAGGCAATAATAATTGGAGCTGCTTCCAAAAAAGCGCGGTTCGTAGATCGGAATAAATTGTGCTGTGCCTGTTTTTATAAAAAAATAAAAAATGATCCTCAAAAAAAAAACATTATTGTGCTTAAAACTTGAATAGTCTATCTTGTGCAATAGAGCAGCAGAAAGATTTAAAGTAGCATGGGTGGTACTAATATCTAATTAGTAAGATTTTATTCACAATTGTAAGGTATTCGATACAGATTATTCAAAATGATGTCCGAATTGTAGAAAAAGTTCTATAAGACAGAACTGAGGTGTCTATTTATGCCAAAAAGGAAATATCTGACAAATCTGAGGGTCCAAAAATACTCCTCAGTAAGAGGAAGGAGGAAAAGAAATTTCTTTTGAATTAGATATAAAATTGTGTTTAGTCTAAGTGACAAATGTAGTGGTTGCTTATGATAAGTTTTTAGGCGTCCCATGCCATAATGCAATAGTGCCAAAAAAATCTCATTTTGTGTTTTACTTCTGTTTTTAAAAGTACATAGTTAATAATATGGCGAACGAAACGAAACGAAACGAAACGTTACAAAGGAACGAGGATGAGGATGGTGCTGATGTGTGATATCATCTATTTTAGATAAGAAAAACAAAACTGCTGTAACCTAACATAATTAGATTAGATAAACAAAACTGCAATAAACTAGCAAAAGTAGATTAGATAAAGAAAACTACTGCAACCTAAGAGAAAAAAAGTGCACGAGCGGGGAATCAAACTCGCACCAAAAGTGTGGAAGACGACTCCTACCAATACACCACCAGCGCTCTAGCAGTTTGACATTGAAAGTGATATTTAAACCATTTGTAAAATACCTATCTATATGAGCTATGATGACATCACACATCGACGTCACATATCAGCACCATTCTCATACATGTTTCTTTGTTTACCGCCTCCAAACGTTACCCATTTGTATATTTTTACATTGAATACACCATTCGTAAGATATCAGAGAGATCTTGGAGATACTTGAAAAATTCAAGGCTAGTTTTTGTGCTGGTCCAAGTTTGACTCTTATTTTTTCCGGGGCGGCGTTGGATCCTGGTAAACACTTGTACATTTCAACAATTTTTAATATGTTCTCTCTTGAAGTGGTTAAAAAGAACGACCCATGTCAATAGAAATACAACAAACTTAATGGCCACAATTTCATCAAAAAGTTCTTAATCATATATATGAATGTTGTATTTGAAAAATAGTTAATGAGTTTCCAACATCTGACCAAGGAGATTCTTTTTTAGCAATACCCAACGAAACGCTTGCGAGTCTTCAAAGTATTGCGTCCTTTTATCCAAATAGGCTATACCAGTACTATAAAACATTGTCACCGACGTTTTAAATTGAGTCACGACTAGGTCTTCTCTTTCCTTTACCAACGCTGCTAGCATAGTGTTAACTTGATTTGGCAAAAAGACTTCATTTCTCCATTGTAATTGTTGCTTTAAATTTGATAAAACCGTGTATAATTCTACCATTGAAGATTCCACTCGCCACTCCTTTATAAAATGTAAAAGCTTGTGAGTGAAGAAACCAGAGTCAAACTTAAAAAAAATGTTTGTAAAACTATTAAGAATCAACGTGGGACATTTTTCTTGAGAGAGAAAGTAACTCTATAATGGTTTAAACATTTTTAATATTCTTTTTATTGAAGATAACAAAGCTAACCATCTGGTTTACTGTATCCCAACAGTTTTTGGTATTCAACATTGAAAAACTCACAAAATTCTTTTATTTGTTCAATTCGAACAGTATAAATGTAGAATAGCCATATATTTTCCTAACGATGACTTTGATGTCATCAGGTAAGCAGTTAGCTGATGTTTGAATACTGTTATGGAGAATACGAGCAGCACAGGTCTTTTAAGTAACTGTTGAACTTTATGAAAGATGTTATTTGACCATTTCTTTCTGCTCCTCCAGAATTGTAATTTGTAATTTGTATTTGTCAATCGTTTTAATTATATTCCGATATAGTGTGTGAAGTTTCAACTGGAAGATCTTAAACTTCCAAAAGTTTTACTTTAGTGCCTCTGTCTTTCATAAAATATCTTACGAGTATAGGACAATTTTTTACGCTCCCGTGATTTGAACAATCGGTATAGATTGTTACAAAATTTACCGTTCCAAGATATTTTGTATGGAGCTTAATGATTCTCTTTGTAAAATGTTACACAGTACTTTCAGATTTGGTTCTAGCACATGCATTTTGTATTAGTTTACTATCTGGTGCAATCTATAGAACGAAAGGATTGATTGTGGATCACGTTGTGGTATGAATACAAATACATTCAATCGCAGCTAGCTTTTGGTCTTCATTTCCAAATGTGTCCTTACGACTACTAGAAGCAGCAATGTCTACTTGTTGTGTCACTGTACATCGCTACCTGAGGTTATTTTTTTAATAAATGAATATTTACTTTTTAAACCTCTATTAACACCTCCTTTATGGCATTTTCTGATTTTCTACCGTCGACTACATTACACTATAACCATTATTTGTTTAAAAACAGTTATTTATTAACACTGAACCTTAACTAAAGAACTATTTACACCATCTTTAGTTACACGCATCGGTACATTTATTTTGCACACGTGCAAGACACGGTCGTAAGAAAATTCTTTTCGCGCTGGACTGGATACTTAATACTACCTCATAAGCGGAATCGCGCGCTATTTATTTAATTCGACAAAAATCTTAGAAAAGTCTCGTAATTTTATTGTCTTATGTGAAGGTCGCGCTATCTTTTTCGTACTTTCTAGACTGATTAATTCCTTCTAAACAATGAAACTTCAGAAACGGGTCAACAAAGGGATTTCTTTACAAATAGGAAGCATTTACTTAATTCTTTAAAATGATTACATATAAGAAATGCTGAGTTTAAAAAAGGGACTGTCCCGTATAGTACGGGGTCGTCTTAGGCAGAACCGTCGTTACTGTATTCAAACACGGCTAAGTCACGTATTATGCGGAATTACAACGAGATATCAATATTTACTGAGCGCTAATCAGATGTTATAGGAGAATTTTGGGTAATTTTGTAAAAATGTGTTATTACAACGAATTAGTTACGATGTCGGAACAATGTCTTATTTATGTAATCTATAAAGCGTCATTTATATGATGAGTGTAGCTATGGAGATTATTTAGATACGTTACTGTCAAGAAGGGTCAGATTTATTACAATCATTGGGTTATTTATTAGTCTACAGGCTTAGAGTACGTTAAACTTCTATAACTGCTGTAGATAACCATTATTGGTTTACAAACGGCACTTGTTTTGGATACAAATTGTAGATCTCCTTAGAATTGATTTACTCCTTTTCAATTTTTCAGTCAACTTCTATCCATGTTTACTTTTTTACCTTTTGATATATAAACAACAGTTAAATTTGAAAATTGTATTGCTTCCAAAAGCTCGTTGCATAAAAAAGTGATGTAGACGTAATTATAAACCCAACCAAAATGAGTTTTCCAGGGAGGGTTAAAGGAATCCCGGCCAGTGTTGCATTATTAATGCTTTGTGAACAAAGTAAGGACTCTGGTTGCTGTCTAGCACAACTTTAATAAAAAGTATACAAGGTGATCCAAAACAAGTGGTAACTTCTTTACTGTTAACACTACAACATAGGTTAAATTAGCAAACTTGTATAATTTTTTGCGTTGGTTACAATAATGGGATTAAAAAAACAATTGAACACCGCGGTTTTGAGTTTTTAGACAAAATAACATTTTTTAAATAGAAAACCATGTATATTATTATTTTTTTAGAATCTCCATGAATTTTGGAATATAAATGGTTATTATAAATTTTTGGCTAGGATTAAAAGTAACGGAGTTATAAGAACCTAAACCTAAACTAATTCTAAACTAATTTAGGAGGCTACGGAAACACATGACGTTAATTTATGTCAAACGTGAACTGATATTGTGTCCTTTGTGTTAGTTTTTTCTCATAGTGAAAAATGTGACATGTTGAAAGCTTATTTGGTGGATAAAAATGTTCGCTAAGAGCAAAATTATATTACGAGCAGTAATACCATTTGGTGATCAAGCGAATCGTCGATATTTTCTAAAACTCTACTTGAAATTGAGAACTCTAATGAGAATTTTTTAATCAAAAGGGGTTGAAAAATAATTGGGTAATTACTGAAGTAGGTGAACCAGAAATTATTGGTTATTTTGCAGCTTATCCCAATAATTCGATAAGGGACATTGTTAGAGATTCCAATTTGACTTATGGTATGATTCACAGAATACTGAAGAAACATAAATACGCCCCCTATAAGTACAAATCTGTTCAAACATTACTCCCGGGAGATACTGAAGGAAGAATGGTTTTTTTGCTATTGGTATATTAACTATTTTCAGCAAAACGCCAATAATAATCGAAATAATCAAACTTTTCTAATTGTATATTACAGGTATTTCTAAATTTAGGGACAGTTACCAATTGACTGAACTGATGTTTCGGACTTGAATGTCAGTTAGACCTATGAGAGGTGCGATGATGTTATTGCCGCTATGCTCTTTAATTTGTAGCCAGCGAGGCCATGCGGTTCTTTTCAAACAAAAAACTCAAGATCTAATTTATTCTGGGCGCCACTGACTCGTACTTACATTCGCCTACACTCGAACCAGAAAATACTGAAGAGGGAAGCTCAGTCTCTCTCACTATGCGATCTTTATCATTACGTGACAGGCAACTGATCTCTCTTGCTGTATTCTTAATTTTACTCAAATAATTAAATAAATGTTTAAATCAACTTACAACCATAAATTTTATTTATTAATACACACAATACTCATTTGATTTGTGGTTAATAATTTTCCGCAAACTAAAATCAAAATAAAAATAAAAACAATTGTACTTGGTTCTTTTAACACGTTCGTTAAAATCCAACTTACCAATAATACCTATATATATATATATATATATATATATATATATATATATATATATATATATATTAATAAATTTTCTTTAAAACTTGTGAATTAAACGTAAATTAATTCAACGTTTCGAACGTCCTTTGTTCCTTTGTCAAGAATTTTTTGACAAATAAATTCTTGACAAAGGAACAAAGAGTTCAAACGTTGAATTAATTTACGTTTAATTACAGTTTTAAAAAAATTGCTTATTTAAACATGAATACTGTGAAATCTAAATAGAAACAATATATATATATATATATATATATATATATATATATATATATATATAAATTATCATTTGAAACAATAAACAACAGAATACGTACTTCCAAATATCCTTATTACGATGACCTAGATTAGATTGTCTCATCTTTTCTGAATCGAAAATACTTGAATTTTTGACAACCCTACATTTTCAAAAATGTTAAATATTTCGGAAACTGTAAGGTTTAGGTATAGGGAACTCTAATGAAAGTCTACCTTATTTTTCACCTTATTTCAAAAAAATTAAAAGGAGGGTATTCCATTTAAAATAATATAACTTTGATAAGTAACAAGTTTGTAGATCACCCTGTATAAATCAAACTAATTTTAGCTTGTAGTCCTAGAAGGCTTACATATTCTCGCCCAAACAGATTTTGAAAAATTCAGTCGTTTGGATGCTAGAGACCGACGCGTTGGTGGTGGCCACCCTGTATGTATATATATATATATATATATATATATATATAATATTGACAACAATTGTTGCTAAAATTTAATTAACTTGCTGCATGCGATATTTACTTTATCAATTATTCTTTATTTTATTTTACAAATAGTGAAATTTTTCGTTGCAATAAAGCTGGGTGGTGGTATAATAAATAATTTCAACAATGAAGACTAGCAAAGTGATATTCAACTTTTTGTGAGTTCATTAATACTAAAAGAACAACTACTAACTATTTTCTATCCAACGGGCAACTAACTAAACATTAAGTGAGTATTGATTTAATTAATGATTCGTAATTGAACAATCTTATTTTTACTTGCAGCATACAGACGATGTTAATTAATTCCGATATCCAATGCAATAATGTGTCCCCAACAATTACGATCACTAACTTGTATTCACAGCTGAAGATCGCCCACTGAAACTGTGCTCACTGATGGTTACGATTCTTTAAATTACAATACGTTCGTTACTGAAATAATCTTCCGTACAATTCCAATTCTGAATTAGAACATATGAATTGTGCAGATTACGTTACTTATCCAATACTATGTGCAATGAAACAATAAATTCCAATACGTAAAAACTTCAAACGACGACTTCATGCAAAATCATAAAGTTTCTAACAGCAAACTGAACCTAAAATATAACAACAAAAACGAAACCATACATAAAAATTACACCGTAAAGAAAAATTACACCAAAAAGGAAAACTACACCTAAAAGGAAAACCCTATGGGAGCCGAAGGGTTTTCAGGTGACGACGCTGCTTCTCGATAATTGTTGAAGTTATAATCCTCATATTGGGTGCTGACAGAATATCTCATTCACAATACTAACTAATATTACTGCCTGCCGAGTGATTATGGCACGAACCCTTAACCAAGGTAACTTTTAAATAAGCAGTTGATTGCCATAACTCACTTCCTTAACAAATTTTACAGCATAGCTCAAGATGACCGTAGATAAAGAGAACATATCGCCAAAAGGTGACCGAAAATTTCAAATGTGCCTTTATTGCGGCAAAATATTTAAGCAGAATCAGATCCCTGTGATGTAATTGTTTTCTTATGACTATTTACAAATTATAAAACTACCAATTTTTAACTATTTACACTTTTTGAACTTTACATATTTACATTTTATGCTACATAATGACAACTAAATAATCCCTAAATAATAATTGTTAATACGACTAAATTTTTTCCATATTTACTGCGGATCATTCCTAAAATCAATATTACAACGTAATATGTGGAATATTTAACACAAAAAAACATCAATGTTGGTCAAAAGAAAACCCCTTGCAAGCACACCCTAAAGATTGGTTTAGTTTTAACGTTTGGTGTGGGATAATTTCATCTAGAATTATTGGACCTTTTATTTATGAAGGTTCCCTCACCGGCGAAAGATAAGCGGAATTTATGCAAGGGATTTTGGAGAATTTTTTAGATGAAATAGATCTTGTAAGGAGACAAAATGTCATTATTCAGCAGGATGAAGCACCTGCTCACAACTGTCGAGAAACTAGTCATCTTCTGAATAATCTTTTTAATGACAGCTGGATTGGAACTAATGGACTGATTTCATGGCCTGCAAGGTCGCCTGATTTGACCCCACTCGATTTTTTCTTGTGGAGTTATATGAAAAATCGCATTTATTTAAGACGAATTAATAATGTTGATGCACTCAAAAATGCAGTTAGTATTAAATAGATTGCAGGACCGTTTTGAAAGGTATAAAGATATCCATAAATGAGTTGACAAATGTCTTCAGGAACGAGATGGAATTTTTAAACATCTTCTTAAGAGCTAGAACCTCGAACAAAGTGTTGTTTGACAATCAAATTAATGGTTTTCAGTATTTTTTAATTTATTTTTTTTATATCTTCATAATTTCATTATAAATAGCCTCCTAAATTAGTCTAGAATCAGTTCAGGTTTAAGTTCTTATAACTCCGTTATTTGTAATCCTAACAAAAGGTTTATAATAATCGTGTTTATTCCAAATTTCATGCAGATTCTAAAAAAATAATAATATACATTGTGTTCTATGTAAAAAATGTTATTTTGTCTAAAAACTCAAAAACGCGATGTTCATATTGTTTTTTCAATCCACTATTGTAATCAGCGGAAAAAATTATGCAAGTTTGCTAATTTAACCTATGTTGTAGCTTTAACAATAAAGAAGTTATATCACTTGATTTGGATCACTTTGTATAGTATAAGAAAAAAACATTGTTGCTAATTATCTTTCTTTTGCATAAAATTCCGAGGGGAGGAATAAAATACAATTTTCTCTTAAATTTATTCTTCGACGATCGACATTAGTCTCAATTCTTTTCTTTTATTTATTAATGGGTTTGTTAGTATCCTTAGTATGGTAGGCTGTCTACACAACCGTTTTTCTTTAGAAAAAGTATCTGCAGAGTCGCTTATGTATTAAGTGAGCGATTTAGCTGTAATATATTATTTTTAAGTTCCATTAAATTCACCTTATTCCGTTTGCTTCTACATGTAACGTTGTGAAGCTTGATATACGACTTTAATTTTTGCAGATCTTATAGTTCAGTAGCAAAAGTGTTATAGCGTAAAATGCTTACAATGGCTCTGACTTAAACTAGAACGGGTAGTTGTGTAACGATTAATTTGATCTTTAATCTTATTAGTAAACATGACGTCTATCTACACAAAGACATTAAATTTCTATGTCAATGTAGAAACAAAAGCTAACACCATATATATATATATATATATATATATATATATATATATATATATATATATATATATGCGTGTACAAGTTTCTCAAGTCCAAAATATTATTCTGTACATATGCCACATTTAAATTGAATGTCGGTTGTTTAACTCTCTATCGTCTATATTAGAAAAAAATATATACAATAGACATTTTCACAGATATATTTTAACACAAGTAACGCCAAACAAAACTTTTTCTTTAAATAAATGAGCGTGTAGAAGTAGAATACTAAAAATGCTAATACCGCATTCTATCTGTAACATTTCTATTCGTAGCAGACGAAAAAAGAAATACTTTATTGCGTATTTTAAAATATTCAACAGTTTGAAAACTGGCGTTTTTATCATTTGGACAGTAATAAAGCCCAAATCTACACTTAACGATTATCTAAATGGAAACATTAAATTTGTAAAATGCAGTATGCTAGTTTAATAAAATGATAACGACTTAATGAAATGATTTTATTTAACTCCATTTAAACGTACATTTAAGGCATTAAGATAAGAACTATCAAAGAGAAATTTACATAAAAGCTATTTTGTATGTATAACTTGCAAGTTTTATTAAATTCTCTTACATATTTGCTTAGTTTAGTGAATACAAACATGAAACATCCAAGTAAACTCGATGCTAAGATAATTTTTATAATTATGCCCTATATTCAAGATCATTTAGGGGGAATGTGAAAGAGTGTAAGTAATGTTACATCAATTATATCACTACTTTATTATAAGTTTTGTTATGAACGAATAAGTTCAAAAGTAAATATGTAATTAAAAATTATTATTAATTTTATTAAATACATAAATAAAAAGTTTGCCTCGAGTGGGATTTGAACCTACGACATATACTTTGCTAGACTACTGCTCTAACAAACTGAGCTATCGAGATACAAGCCCCAATCGATGTAAATTATGTCTTTATGTATGTAGAACTGATGTTGGTTAGAGCGGTACTCTAGCAAAATACATGTCGTAGGTTCAAATCCTACTAGAGGTAACCTTTTTATTTTTAATTAATTAATAATAATTTTTAATATCACTACTTTATTTCACCAATTACAGTTGAACCAAACAATTTGGCTAATCTTAAATATCTTCTATTTTTTATTATTTTTACAAAAGTAATTGCAAGTTAACTATGAATTCGAAATTTTAATTTCAGATTTAAAAAAAAGTGTATAAAAGAGAAAAAAGAAACATTATTAAAGTAGTGACATCGTAGGTAATAGCTGCATCGCGAGTATATATAAATTAACCCCCAAACCGTTAGCCAACCCAGCTCTAGGGAATACAGTCTGTGGGTTTAACACCAAATACTGTTTAACTGCCTTAAATAAAGGAAACTAATTTGGAGTAGTTTCTACATAATAACAGTCTTGCCTGAACTTTAAACATTGAATTATATAAACTAAGAAGCTAAAACCCTGAAAGCTCTAGGACAGCTGCTTTCCCCTCCTACACGTTTAATTTTTTTTAATTTAAAATAAACCCATCAGTGTACCTAATTTAATTTTATACCAAACAATTAACCAACGAGTAAGATATCATGTATAAAATAAATTAAAATACTTATCGTTTGGGTTTTAAATCATATATTTTTATTAATCTTTAATAAATCATAATAGCTTTAAAAATTAATCGACTTTGTTTCGGTATAAACTGGAAGTAAAACGGGATAACAGATAAACCTGGCCTTTTGCACAACTAGCCAGCGGTCGGGGTTGGTTCGATGTACTAAATTTTGCCCACAATAGGATAGTTTCTTATATATAAGTCCAAATAGGAGTGGAAACGACATAAAACCGGAAACGGGCGCCAGAGTATTTGAAATGTCACAATAGGGGTTGAAATATCCAATTATGTTAGTACACAGCTCGTCCAAAATACTCAAATAACTTGCTTACCTAAACGTAATCCCCGCAGGTGACCCTGGGACACGCAGATCCCGCCAACCTGAAAGGCTTCAAAAATATTTGCACGCTTAGCTAAAATAATGGCGTGCCGAAAATCAATCACCAAGTTGTTAATAAAACAATAAACTATAGTTACATTACGTTACCCTAAAAATTCGATACTTAAGGTAATATCAGTTCAACAAAGAAAAACAATTTAATTCTGTACACAATCGCTTGAAATCAAATTCCTCACACTGTAATTAATTATACACAAATCATGAAATAAAAAGAATGCAATTATACATCGGCATCTAAATGTACGTTATAATTAAATGATCACTTGAAAAGCTTTCGGTCGTGATTGTTTTGTTCAAACTAATACCAATGTAAGACATTGCTTCGGTAAGCAAATTCAAAAAAATTAAACAATAGATATGCGCGTCGTCAAATGCTATGTAATAATAGGTTCACATTAAAAAAAAACAAGTCCAATAACCTGAATATATGTCATACGGATGAAAATAATATACCAATTAGAACCATCGAATTGTCAATACAGATATTATGATCTTATCACCTAGGTTACCTCTTACCGGTGAAGCGAGCTAGCTTACGATGACCTCTATTAAAATTTACTACAAAACTTATGTAATGCCCAAAAGAATAAATAGTTATTTTTCTACAAATAAATAATTAATTTGCGTGATCAAAACGTAGTCATCACACACAATTTAGATGTAAATTCATCAGTTTAAACAAGAACAAAAAAACACCTTCAAATAAATTTAGATAATGAAAATACGGATGGATACGTCTATATTCAATCTTAAAAAATAAACATATTCAACCGTTTACACCAACACATAACAAAAATAATCCCAATGACACACCACAAATTAATTAGCATTCGTCATCCACCACAAAACAAACACAGATGTTACCTTAAATGGAGACGCCATTTTGTTACACAGACATCCGGAATTGACCTGCAGGTGGACCTCGGCTATAGGGTTGATATTGACAAGACGCTCGCAGCTCCCTTACAATACTTCTGATACCGGCCTCTCGTTCAACTCGCGTTCTGATTATTTCAGTCGAGTATGTGTACACTAATAATTATATTAACACGACATTGATTCCCTTTACCTTACTTTATACTGGTTAACTATACACAAAAGCTGGTTTATTTACAGCGAGTTACTGATTATCTTTGTTCTAATAGTGTACAAGTTTTAGATAATTCCTAATATTCTTAAATTACGAAAAACTTTTTTTTATTTACGGCAGGGAATTTGCTATGAAGTTTACGTTAGAAACTTTGGAACAAATGTTGTATTTTTCCGCCAAAGGGCGAAGAGTTCTCCAGAGAATGACGAAAGCATTTGGTACTTTAAACACTAAATGCCTTTCTTGATCTGGATAACCCCCATGGACCAACTGCATAAAACGATAAACTTGTCTCGGGAAGGTTGAATAGTTATATGATCCCTTATTTGGAATGCGAGGGAATGAATACCCTGCTACAACAGTTTCTTCAACACGGACCTGAGTCAATGTTTTTCCGCGGTAATCACTACGTCACCGTAACGATTTTTTTTAAACCCCCTCTATCTAATTAGCCAATTAAAGAAAAAGTTACTTAAATTATACTAACTACGAATGTTTCCTTTCAAATTAGTAAAAGAGATTCCCTAAATATCGATAACTGAACGTAAATCACATTCTCCTTTTAACTTTGATTTTACTTTGATCAACAACAAAAGCTTGCTTTCTGTTTTAGAAAATCCCAAAGAAAATTCATAAACCTTTTAAATACGTAAACTAGAAAAGAAAAGTTTCAACAGAAAAGCTTCTCCAATCATTGAAGCGTTACTACATCCAATTACGAGAGTATACTACATTTAAGATGTTCGAACTAACAGATAATTTATAATTTCGAAAATTATCAGCATATCTTGATAAGATTATTAACACATGACAACTTGTCCAAATACATTTATGAAATAGGAAAACGAAAATATAGTCAAGTTACGGTTTAGGTATAAAGTTGTGAAAATCTTTAATTTGAAATTGTTATCGAAACGTTTAAATTTGTATAAAATAGACAATTAAAACTCAAAAGAAGATTTTAATTATGCGTGATTATCGGAGACTACATATCTTAATATAAAAATGGCTTAGTAAAACGATCAAGTAGAATGAAAACGACCAAAGCGCTTTAGTACAGTTTGCGATAATGCAAACGAAGTAAGGTTTTTAAAAATAATTTTGGCTGAGTTTAGCCTAATGCGCTAAAGCACTCAGGAACGCTTAGAAGGATGGATAGGGTGATATTGAATTTCCAAACGATGCCTATGAACGGCTATCTTACATTATTTCATATAATAAGAGAGAAGAACTAGGAAGATCATTCCGTCGTGTAGAGGACGGCAAGTACGACAAGTGGCGCTTTACACTGCATATTGATGATGAGCAAACCGAGTATTCCTAGCAAAAGTGGCCCGAGGTGGAAACAAAAAATGTAATTTAGTAACACAGTAGCAGAATGGCTATTTCAGCTTTAACGGTTAGAGATAGAAGGTGGCTTACTTGCAAAGCAATGGACCAGATTAGTCGTTGAAGAAATAAGAGCATTTATTTAGAGCAGAAAAGGCGTAGAAGCTATAACTGATCCTTGTACCACTACGACACATTTGTATTTTATCAAGGAAACTGGAGTTGGTGAGAATATCAGTTAGCCTAAACGACTCTGACTAAAATCATATTGGTGGTCACTGAGGAGTTAAATTCAAGGAAAGAGAGTAGTTACCCATTGACGGCAATCTCAAGGTCAAAACACGCACCCCACGTGGACGTGTACAAAAAATGGAGGGGAAGGTGCCCCAGTAGGGGCTTATGACTTTACAAGAAACAAAATGGCGGCCAAGGTGCCCTTATTCTATTTTCCTGTATGTTTAGTTTTTGGTACAAGGTGAATGGCTGATATCTTTAACGTGTTAAGTCATACGGTAGATAGTTTGTCCTGTTCTATTTTTTTAATTTCGAATTTAAAAGAGTTTAAAATTTTTGCCAGTTTTTATTTGATCACTTTTTTTTTGGGGTTTGGAATTCTTATTTGTAAAATTACGTTTCTCTCACAGGTGATACTGGCGTTAGTATTAGAGTAATGTTAGAGTATTGTACATAAATGTTCTCGTTATTTTTAACATTGGTGTATTTTGGTAAATGAATGGAAATTACGTTTTATAAAATTAAATTGAGCATAAGATTTATTAAATTTGTATAGTACATCTTTTGTGAGTTTAAATTGTAAGCCGCCAGACTGCCGTCTTCCTTTTGATAAGGTTCAGGTTTTAAACAAATAGTTGGATTTTATATACGTTAGTTTAAGGTTCATTATAGTTGAGCTTCGTTATCTTACCCATATTATGTTACTTGAGGTACTGTAACGTGCTAAATTCGCCAACATAAATTTAATTATAAGAAGTACACATGTACGCCCTCTATACTCCAATGGCATAATGTAACTTTGGTATTTACTTACTTAATAGCATATAATTGTTAACGTATGAAATTCTCGCCAGATGGCGGCATGAAAAATATAATAATTTGGAACTTTCTTTATTGATATTTTTATCGATACAAAAGCAGTCTACGTTACAATTTTTGGTTGAAAAAGGATTGATCACGCTTTCTCTTCCTTCTGCCGATCGCCATCTTAGCAACGCTAGAAAATTTCAACATTTCTTCTGGAAAATTTCTAATAACGATTATAACGGGTATAATCTAGAAGAAATAACTACGACAAAGCATACTTGATTTTCTCTACACTTTCTGTACCAGTTTTGTTGCTCGCAATTAACTGCGGTTTTAAAGAAATATTCTAGTTGCTAAAATTTGGGTAAGATGACATAGATTTATCTTTCTTATTGGTAAAACATTCTTTGTTGGCGTTGGAAGGCGTACCACCCCTAAACGATCCTTTCGATCGACTACGGAAAACAGTCTACAACAAAAGGTGTAATTAATGTAACCTTCGTTTTATGTAATATTTACCTACCTTATCCTTTTAGCACGTAATGGTTATCATCTAAGGGTTTAGTAATTACTAGTTATCTCTAAATATCTGGAAGTTAACGATTAATTTAACTTCGACAATTGCTGTAAAACGTCTGCACGTTCTATTCGTTGGAGGTCAGAGTGTTATTGTTATCTATCACATGAATTTAAGTACATACTTTATCGTCGCTTTATATTGGGATTATTCGACAGTGATTTCTTTCACGTTACACTGTAAAATAATAATATTGACTTAATTAGTAGAATTACAATATTATCGTACTTAACTTTATATGAAGTGCAAATTTTGCAAGTCAACGTAATTAACCAAAATTATACTGGTGGGCTATTTGTTAACGATTCAAAAATTGCTGAAACATTTGTCGCTTTTATATTTAAGTGTTTTAGTAACTTTTCAATTTAAAATATTCATTACTAACTTTAAATTTTTGATAAATTAGAACCACACCCGTACCTTTCACAATTAACTACCATTCGTTATATACGTGTAAATTTTTGGTATTACTTGTTTGTAACTTTGTCTAATACATACTGGGTGTGATACCTGAAATAGTGGAACGAATTCAGTAAAGTTCTTTTTTTATATTCTAAATCAAACATTTTACTGTTTATATTTCACCTTTGGAGGAAACGTTCAGTTGCCAGTGTTAGCCTTCCTTTCCTGTAGTTTATTTTGTTATTAAATAAATACAAGAGGCAAAATGAACTGTTCCGTCGAAAGGCCATTTGTACATTTAGGTTTAACGAGTTTCTCAATTATATCTACGGTTGTTTTTGGATGTTGTGCAACTACAGAAAATACAGTTTATTAAGTTTGAGCATTTTCGGACGCTGTGCTAGCGTTACTGTGTATGTTTTTCTTTCAGCTCAACACAATGAAAGATCTTTCATTGTATGAAGGGAAACGTTTAAATTTTAGATTTTATTTTTGTGTTTAAAAATTAATCATTGGCTAGGTTCAAAGTTAACCGAACCTGATCAATTTGCGAACGTTATCATTGATTTTTTTATTCTGGTTAATAACCGTAATTACCGACATTTTATTTGTTTAGTCAAATTTTCATTCCTATGTTCCACGATACATTTTAGTTGAATAATTTAGATTAAAAATATTTTTTTGTTCTCTTAAATATACTTTTTGAGTGGAGTAGTACCCACACATATTTATCTTTGTTTCTTTTGGCTGGTTATATTATAGTTTGCTAGTTACACTACAGTACTCTCTTATTTCCCTTCCCTTGGTATGTTCCTTTCCTGTTTTCCCTACTCGCCTCTTCCCCCATTACTATCCAGAAGTCGGAATAGTGGTGCCTGTTTCCACTAAAGGGGAGCGGCTTCTGGCGCCGATATTAACATCTCTTTTCTCTTACCCCGCCCGAACCGACATTGAGCTAGACGGTTTGCTCAACTACATACAGGTGAGTAGAGAACCCTTTCCTTTTCCTCCCCTTCCCACTTACACAAGTGCTTGATGTAATTTCTTCAGTTCGGCTCACGAGTTCATTGGTTTTTGGCGCAATTTAAAATTTTAAGTAATCTTTTTTTATGATTTGCTATTGAAGATTTAAGTGAGATGGAAAGGGTTATGAGAAGATGGCGAATTCTGAATAAGGTGGTAATTACTTCTGTTAGAGATGCCGTAGAGAGCAGGACTCACGTATTTTTGTTTGTTTGCGGTGATCGCAATATACGCGAAAGGGGTAGTTATGGGGTTGGAATAAGCTATTACATACTGGGGGTGTATCGAATTACCGTGGTATGTTTTTGTTTATGTGGAGGATGTATTCGTTTGCTTTTGTGTAAATTATTGTAGAAAAGCCCTGCAGGCAATTTTAGAAACAAGCGTATTCATTGACACGATTTACTTGCTAAGATCTTGATTGTTTTTATCTGTGTAATGTTGTGCATTGAAAGTTTATTGCACGCAATTATATCAAAATTTATGTTATCGGTATCTTTATTATATCCGTTGTATTGATAACAATGGCCTGACCGAATTTGATCATTATTTGTTGAGATTTCTTGTTTTGGAATTGCGAAATTTAACGTGTTTTTTATGCAAGTTTACTAAAATTTAATATGCAAGTGCCCAAATATATCAGCATTGTTAATGTCTATTACTGTTTTATTAAGAGATTAGAAACTACTGTGCCTACGATTTTCCGACGTAAAGTAATAAATCGAAAAGCTAGATATTTATGAAAATCTGTAGTAATTGATTTATTTTATGAGAAGTATCGAGTTAAATAATTTTGCAGTGACAACCTCCATGTACCGTTTATTTAGATTGCAATCAATGTTATTAAAGTAATACAAGTTTTTTTGTTAAGTAATAAGTCATTTTAAAAGAATGTTTAGACTATAAAATAATGTAATTACGAAGTAAGTCGTTCGTTGACCGAACAGCTCTTTGATTTTGCATACGAGGGTTTTGCGAATTTTCCTTGGAGTTACTTTTTATAGGTATCGACCAACATTGGCTTGATTTGCCAAAAGGTAAGCAGTTTGTTATTTGTTTGAAAATAAGAATTTCATTGGAATTTAGGTAAACTTCGCGTGGATGTTTTTGGAATAGAATTTTTAGTAGTAGAGTAGTTTATTTATGAGTGAACGTTTTGGTTTCCTGTTAGGCGAATCTAAGATATGCTTATGACGTTTTCCCGCTATAAATGTATTAACGGGTGGTGCCTTTTTGAAACTTTCTCCCGATCTTGACGTTTTTGGAGTTGTGACGAGTGCCCATTTACAATATTAAGTAAGAACTCCACCCATACCACTGAGCTATGCCGTGATACAAATTGCCTTTACGGGCTGGATGCTCTAGTGAGTATTTAGCCTATAACAACAGTTTAAAAATAATGTAAATAATTTTTAAAAATGTAGAAAACGTTCGAAATGAAATTGGTTTCACTAAAAAAACTAATATAGCTAGATACCTAGATTATGCATATTAAGTTTAATTCGTACTACAAAAAAATCTAATTATTTTATAATTGTAAATTGCGTGTATATCTGCTAAAACAGTATAAAACTGGTTAATGAAAATTTTAATAAAAAAAAGTAATTACATTGTTGGAACTCTAACAAGACAACAAAAGCTGTTTAGAATATGCTCGAAAAAATATAATTGTTAAATTATGAAATACTTTCTCATAAAATTACACAATGCATTTGTCATTTCTGTCTCTAGAATATTATTCAGCATTCATTTTTAGATTAAATTTGTAAGGTAGCGGTTTTATTACATGTTTTTACATCATTACCATTTTTGTTTACAGTAGTAAATAATATTGTATTACACAATTACTTCTACACAAACTTAGTAATTATGAATTATGCTTAAACTTTATTTCAAGTAATACTTGACATTATTACGGTATCTATAGGCGTACGAATGGGGATATTCAGCTAATCCGGTCAAGGGGATTTTGTTGCTTTTATATCCAGTCCATTTTCATAACGAACAAAGAATCTACCTATATAATAGGTTGTAACATGAGAATACGAAAATTAATTGTGGTTAGTTACAGAGAACCAACATTTGAATTACTAACCGAAATGACTAGAATAACGAAATCGTTAATTTACAGTTTATTATAAGCTTAACGAGTTTTTTTACATTTACTCATCGCAACTTTCCGAATGGTGGTACAATTATCTCTAAAGTTTTAATTATGCTATACAATAGCTATATTTATACTTTTTTCTTTGTGATTTTAATGAATACTGTTTGTATTAGAATGCTAATAATAGCAGCTAAATAATAGTTGAACGTTATTGTTTAGTTCACCAATTAATACAATTAGTGTTTGTTAACAATTTCACTACTAAGCCTGAATTTTTGGTCGTGTGCTAAGAAATTTAAGCGCTGCGTTTTTATACGTCTGGAGCAGCGTAGGTCCATAGTCCGGAACAGTGAACCGTAAAACAAACCGATTTTACGAATATGTTCAGGGCCGGATTTGTTTACTTTTGGCAAAAGTAGAATAAAACAGTCAGTGCTTATTCGTGGACATATTCTATTTACTATCTATAATAAAATAAAATATTACTCTTATTTGACAGAATTTTTGTATCTACGGAAAATGTAGGAATGCAAAACAACAGAGAAACAACATTAATGTATAATATTAATATCATTCCGTGTTGTACATGGATCATGACTTCGGTACTATCTGTTTGAAAAGCAGTTTTCTTAATTTCTCTAGGCATATTGATGCTCAAAGCCATTATTTGCTGTGATTTTTGGTCGATATTATCCATACAAAAATAAACTGTCTAAAGAAAACCTGTCAAGTTTGACAATGAATACAAATTCCAACAAATACGTATAAATAATACATGGTTACGTCTGCATACAGATGTTTTCAAAAGTACTTTTTACAAAAATACTACATTTAATTATTTTTAAATTAAAGTTTTAAAGAATATAGATGTAAAATTAGAAAAAATATTTATGAACACGTTGGGAAAGACCATTTTTGTGTTACTCGCGTCTTTTGGCGGGATCTCGCTTCGCTCGTTCCGCAGAAAATCCGTTCGTAACACAAAATTGTATCTTTCCCAACTGGTTGCATAAATAACTATTTTACCGCATGGTAACCTTTAACATGAACAAACAACATAACAAAATAAAATCGTTATAACTAAATAAAAGTTGAGTTAATTCCCAAATATTAGAACCCTTAATTGACATGATAATATAAACATGATATAGCTAGCTTTAAAGCAAAATACCATTAATTTTTTTTTTCTAGCATAACTTACACTACAAATAAACAAAAGAATATGTAGATAATAGAAAACTGCAATAAATGTAGGTAACTAAAAAAAGGGGCTTTCGAAACACAACCACATTAATAGTTTTTTACCCAATGTATCGTTCGTAACAATTAATTATACAAAGTGGTGGCATTGAATTCGCTACACATGTAACGGGTATCTGTCCTATGTTCACTTTTACCACACACATTACACCGATTTTAGGCTTACTTTTCTTTTTTCCGTCGGTATAACTTGAGAAGGGAAATGTCGAGCTGTCAATCTTCTTCAATACTTCTTCGCCTTTTCGATAGGTGTATGGTATTTTTCCAGGGTTTGGTCTACAACCTTCAGTTGAAATGCTTCCAGGCTTATTTTCTTATCCGTTGCAATGAGATATATGGCATGTGCGTTTAAAAGGGAAATATCCAATAAGTAGAAGAATACCTTTTTATACCACTTTACAGTGCGCCTTACACATTCGGCACTGTCAAGTGTCATATCGGAACGATCCACAGCCCCCATATTTGCGTTATAGTTCAGAATACACAGAGGTTTTTTCATTTCGTTACCAGTCTGTTTGTCAACCTATCCAGAACCGACAACTTTGTTATCACGTTTATCTTTCCACTTCAAAGCTAAAGGTTTCCTTGCAGATTTGTATTGCGCCTCTGAACGTTCCAAAATTTTTTCTATGGTTGGCATTCCTTCCCGATTCTTTTTACGGTCCTACGTTTTTTGCTCTTGTAAATTCATATAAATATTAGGGCTTACATACCAGTTGTCTTTAAACAACGTTCGTCTATTGCGTCCACGTTAGTGTACTTTCCGGTATAAATTATGAAATCTAATATATAGCCCGTTTCACAGTCGCATAAAACAAAGAATTTGATTCGAAATCTATGCTTTTTTGATGGTATATATTGTTTGAAGAAAATTCTGTCCTTGAACAGGACTAAGCTTTGGTTGTCTATACAGAGATTTTGAAAAGAGTGGAAGGTAGACGTCAATGAAGTGTTTCTACACTTGTGCCATAAGTAAGTTTATTGCAATAAAGCAGTAGATTTCTCTGTAACTTGTTTTATCAAATCGATGCAACCTAGACTTAATAGGAGGAATGCCTTGGAAGATTAAAACCCCAAGCATATATTATTTTAATCGTCGACATACTGAACAATGTCTTCGCAGAAAAATTTCTGAAATAATCCAATTCAGAGCTGTTTGTGTCTGGTCACTTGCAAGAGAACAACCTGAATGGCTTGAAACAAATTAATGTATATCCGGCTTCAGATATTTTTCACGTCAGACGAAATCATTCAAATTTTTCTTGGGTTTCCTCTATACCTTTTTCTAATATTACGTGGGATGTCCTCCGAAACTCGGAAGTATCTGACGATTCAGGAGACACATACGAAGATTCTGGTGTGACCATTTCATCTTTGGCGCCTTCATCTGGCTGGTCAGACACATCCACAACCGATTCATTGTCACTGTTTGCTAAAATTCCCGCAAGTTCTTGTTCAGTGTAATAAAAGGTTTTATTATAACGCGCCATAACGAAAATACACAACTATATAACACTACAGACAGCTACGGACGAACAGAATAATTGCTGAATGCATACTGAGTGGATTTGTTAACCCACCGCTAGCCCATCTTAGCGCCAAAAGAACCAAATACGGTTCAGACGCGAGAGTGGGGAGCTCTCTGCGTATTTATACTTCTGGAGCAGTCAACAAATAAAAGATTTTTTTTACAAAATGTGGCTATCAGTTGACATATTTGATGCTAAAAATATAATATTGACGAAATACAAGGCCTTACTAGTGCTTTATACAAGTTAAAATGTTCCGTGTTTATATACGTGTGGAACAGTTACTTGATTTGCGTAAATATACGTTTAGAGCAGCTATAAGGTTAAATGGGGGGTTATATAATATTTGTATCGTACTCTGTTACGGTATAAATGTTCACTAGGACAAGGTAAAAGATAAACCTGGTTTTTGTACGGCTAGCTCGGCGTGCGGGTGAGGGTCTATTGGGACAAAGCACTCTCGTCTCCGTAGTTTACGCTATCCACCAAAGTCGAAATCGGGAAAATGTCACAATAGGTTCCGGTAGGCGCCAGGATATTCTAAAAGAACACACCAGGGTGTTTTAAAATGCGAATTGAACGACGGTACGTAGTGGTCCGAACACCCAACTTACCACACTTACCAAATCGTAACCCTTGTAGCTCCAGGTCTCCGCAATACTACTTCATCTGAAAGACTTCCAAATCTGCACGTTAATCTGATCAACTTACCACCGTGCAGCAATATTCAAATTCAACACAAATCTCTAATGTTCCCCTTACGTTAAATTACTAATCAAAATAACACATACCAACTGACTTCAATTCGGTTACAACTCTTTTCTAAACTTGTAAATTACGTTACGTTAACTTAATCTGGTATCACAAACAAAAACAAAACTCCAAACCCCTCTCATTAGAACTCGGCGACGCTTTTCTATTTGAGCAATATATCATCACCCTTTGTCAAGGCTTAATATTAAAATAATTACTCCAAAATAGTAACTAAGATAAACATCTATTAATTCAAAATAATTAAATAAAACAATTAAAATTTAAACATGTCAATTTGGATATAATGGTAATCGTATCTTCTTAACTTTTACCTCATTGAATTCTGGCCAGTAGCAAAACTATCTTAAGCTAAATTGCATTCTAAGAAATTCGATAAACTTGAATTACGTCAGTACGTAAATCTTATATAAACTGAATAATGAAGGTAAGATTTTATTTACCTCCCGGTATAAAATATTAATGGTATCAAGAACACCTTAAATAGCTACTAAATAGACAAAGGAAACTGTCCGAGAACGTTAACAAAATGAAACACTAAATTAAAAAAAGAATTGCTTCCAACAGGTTCCTTCGTTAACACACATGACATAAAATATTCCATATAAAACACAATCAAATTTTATTCTCACAAGTCGCAAGATCAACAAACAGAATATAAATTACATTACCTAGGTCACACAGGCAAATAGGAGTTGATCCTTGCTCGGCGAAAGCGTCGTGTACGACTCGTGCAGCCCACGGTCCACGATGTTACTGCTTGTCGACGACACGAAGCTGCCTTACCCCAGCTCTCTACTACGTATTCAACTTGCTTTTTAATTAATTTAGAATAATGCCTCGTAACTTATTGAAGCAGCATTAACTAGCTTAAATCACTTTAATAATTTCTTTTAACTCGAGGTTGTTAAGGTTCGACAAACAAAAGAAAACACTCACCAAATCGTTTTGCACAGCTTACATTAATAGGTTTAATTACGAACAGAACAATCCTAAACAGTAGGTGTGTGGTTGGGCGATCGTTCACTACGTTCACTTAAATCTTTTTCTCGCCATATTAAACAAAAACGTTCCCCTCTATACAAATTCATTCAAACAAACCAATCAACCATTTTAATTTTAAAATTTCGACCCCCCTCAATATACGATGATCTCACGACTTAAAGCGAAGAAACTGCCACGTTTGCATTTTCCTTCGACCCGATACGGAAATGTTATTGCAAAGGTACAACCAATCGCCCACCCATATTACTTATATGGATGAAAACCAACATTCCGACTCTCCAATTGTTCCTCTACACGAATGCGACAGTACGGCACCAATGCGATAACAACGCTTCTTTGTAATGAAACTAGGTAACAAAACTAAACGAATTTATCTTAATAAAACTCCACATATGATTCGGGCAATAAACTGAAGATTGTACTTAAAATTCCAAAAAAACTACACTGATTTTTCTTAATGAAATTACGTAACTACACCAAAAAAAAACGAAATTCCTTTATGCACATTACACATTCCTAAAATTCCTTTACATACAGCGTGACCCATTCAAGCAAAACATTCATTATCTACAGTAAGCTCTTAAATAAAAAAAATATACGGAATCTAACTTAAGTGAATAAAATTACAAACCAAATTACCCAATACGTATACAGGGTGTTCAAAATACCCTGACAACTCTAACAAGCCAATTCTTTTTCACAAAAAAAACTGTTTAAGATATGCTCCATCATGAATTCACAAAACAATTTTTTTTATAAAAACGATAATTTTTGATTTTCGCTCGCCCTCTACACATTATTGTTGTAAGATCAAGGTTGGTCGAAAATCTACATCAAACTTTAATTTTTTTCGTATGTTTATTTTTGATTGGTTGGAAAATAAACCATTTCCTTCGTAAATATAAATGTGGATTATTATTTAGATGAACATGTATTTTTTTCAGTTTTGATGTATCCCAAATTGAAACTGCTGTAGTAATTTTATATCCCTGGTTATTTTTTTGTTGTGAAAATGAAAAAATAAACAAGTCACTTAAAACTTTTTATTTATTCGGCAACTACAATGAGAAATGCAAGTAATACGCATAATTGAGACAACATAAAGAAGCATTACCAATTTGACATGTATAGAGTTCGCACATTTAACTTTCGAACCAATTCTGCAGCAAAATGTCACGAGAAAAACCAGAAAAATCCACAAATCCCAAGTTAAACTCTTTGGGATACAGGTGGGTTAGAAACTAAAATTCTCGTTGGTCGAAGGTAGTAAAATACATAGGCCCCACTATTTTATTTCAATTCAAGAATTCTATAAGCCTGATGGATCTTAAAAAACAAATTAGATAGCGTTTCACCCACTATGCTAAGCCGTAAGAGAAATTCTGATTACTTAGAATTTTCAAAGGGATAAACCTTCACAGGTAGGTAAAAGCATCATAATTTCATATAAATATATCTACTAAATAAATTTAAGTCTGTCGTAAAATGGTTGACGAAGTTGGCAAAGAAATATATTACATCAATGTTTGCTCTTGATATTACAAAAAGAGTTGATGAAAATTTAAGGTGGACGCAAGCTCTCTTTTAAAATGAATACTTAATGTAAAATACCTTCCTTTACTATAAATCAAACCACTAATATTTAAAATAACTTCGCTATAAGTTTGGTAGAACGTTGTTTCGATTACTAAAATATCTGAATCTAATTTAACATAGTTTAATCAATGATAACATTTATCGACGTGAATGAACCGATTACGCCTGAACAAAATACGAATTCAACAACGTTCTACATAGTCAACTAGCCGAATAAAATGGGTTTTGTGCAATCATTTGTCGCCTAAACAACATACATTCCAAATATGAACTTAATCGGGCGATACATAGAGATTATACAAATATTTGGCCACCTTATGTCCCCTATTGAGATGGCCATTATTCATAAACCCAATAGTGACCAAGATTAATATACTTTACAAATATGAAGTCGATCGGTCGAATGGTGTAGCCGGTTCTTGGTTATATATATATATATATATATATATATATATATATATATATATATATATATATATATATATATATATATATATATATATATATATATATATATATATATATATATATATATATATATATATAACATGTAATTATGATTGTCCGCAAATCTGTTGTTTAACTTCAATAATATTTAAATAACTGTCGTACATAACAGTCAATACACTTTACTACTACTAGCGCCTCACACTCTACAAGCTAAGACAGGAACACCCACTAGAGCGTCATCTCCATCAATTATACGAGCCCTACGGTCCTTTCAACGGAGTCCTCGTTAATTTTTAATATTAAGTTACAACAGTTGTAGTCTTCAAAAACTTAATATGTATATAACTTGTGAACGAAAGAATATTGTATTAACTTACATGGCAACAGACACTAGGTGCACGTTTGTCATGTGGTCGGATTCAAACCCCATTCGGGGAAAATTTTTTATGTATACAAAATTTTCACCCAACAAACGTTCGGTACATGAATTCATTGAATCTGTGGTGTGTGTGTGTGTGTGCGTGCCCATACGCGTGCGCGTGCGCGTGTGCGTGGCGTGTGCGTGTGCGTGTGCGTGTGCGTGTGCGTGTGCGTGTGCGTGTGCGTGTGCGTGTGCGTGTGCGTGTGCGTGTGCGTGTGCGTGTGCGTGTGCGTGTGCGTGTGCGTGTGCGTGTGCGTGTGCGTGTGCGTGTGCGTGTGCGTGTGCGTGTGCGTGCGTGTGCTGCGTGCGCGCGGCGGGCGCGGTGCGTGCGTGAGTGAGTGAGCGCGTGCGTGCGTGCGTGCGTGTGTGCGTGCGTGTAGCTTTTTTGTGTTACGGAATATTGAAAACCTGGCTTCAGATTCTGAAAGAGGATAAAAAAATAATAGGAGTCACAATTTGTACAAACGTTGTATCTCATCGGAAACATGGTCAAATGGAGGGTCAAAATATAAAAATTATTAATGTAGATATGATATATAATTTAATGTTGTAGTAGTGTAATATTGTAGTAACTTACATGGTAACAGTTACTAGGTGTACTATTATCATGTGGCCCGCATATCGCGAAGTTTGCACACACGACAAGTACGAAACTGACTGTTTAATAATGACTGCTATCAGCAAATTTTAAACAGTAATTCTTGGACAATTTAATGAATTAGCAGCATTCATGATTTTTTATAAATATAAAATTGAAAATTTTATATACATAAGAAGGTTTCCCCGAATGGGATTCGAACACATGTCCTCCCATTGGGTAGACGAGTGATCTACTTGTGTGTGCAACCGTGCGATATGCGGGCCACATGATAATACACTTAGCAACTGTTACCATGTAAGTTAATACAATAACCTGTTGTTAACAAATTATGTACGTGTTAAGTTTCTATCAAATAGAATTCAAAACTCCTGTAGTTCAATTGGTGGAGCACTCGTCTGGTCAATGAAAGGACATGGATTCGAATCCCAGTCGGGTGAATCTTTTTATGTATATAATATTTTTATTTTTATATTTACAAAAAATCATGAATGCTTATTCATTAAATTGCCCAATTCGAGTATAATGGTGCACAACATCTCCAAAAAGGATGTGGATGAAGCGGCTACAAAAGTGTTACCAAAATGATTCAATTACGCAATAGCACCAAAACAAAACCCTACGGAACACATTATCTGCAACACTGAATCCACTATAACAAAAATGAGCATCAAGACGGCGGAAACAATACGCCGAGACGTAACAAATATATTGAGGAATGCACAACCACCGAGGAGAAACATAACCAAGGATGAATTTCAAGTACCTACCAACAGATAAAGGATGTAATAGATATTGAGGACTATTATCTGGCATACCAAAAAATCAGTACAGATACAACATATTTGGAAAAAACAACTAAAACAAAAATAAAAACACCAATATAATTCAAGAAATGCGAACAATAATATTACCCCGGAAAAAATGGTCAAAAATTCCAAAATTTTATGGTTTTAAATTCATAAAACTGGAGCACCCATCAGACCTGTAATGAGTTCAACCGGATCACCACTACAAGAGTTAGCAAAAATATTTAGCAAAGCAATTACAATCTTACACTGAAAACTCAAGGTCATATGTCAAAAATTGGACTCACTTTGTGGATGTAATTCAAAAAGAAAGAATAAAACGTGAGTTTCCACGTGGTGTCCCTGTTCACATATGTTCCAATTTTGGAAACGTTGGATATAATTAAAACGAAATATAACTTACCAAAGGATATTGTCAACCCAACGAAGCACTGTGTAAAAAAATATTTATTCTATATATGGAGACCAAAAGTACAAACAAATGGAAGGGGCACCGATGGGCTCACCATTATCACCGGTTCTAGCAAATTCATTCATGAGTGAATTGGGAGACAGAATATTGAAAACGGTGAAATGCACCCCAAAATTGTGGTTAAGGTACGTGGACGACACGTTCGTCACTCGAACACATGGACGAGAAGAATTGAACAAATGTTTGCAACATCTGAACGAATCACATCACATCCACAATGGAGATCGAGGAAAATGGAAAGTTGCCGTTCTTAGATGTGTGGGTATATAAAAAAGGCGTTGGTCACACAGTACACAGCAAAACAACACACTCCAACAGATACTTGAATGCTAAATCTCACCATCGTCCGGAACAATCGCAAGCAGCAGTGGAAACACTAGTGACTAGATCAAAATGACTAACAGATGAGCAATATTCGACAAAGGAGGTGAGAACGTAAAAACAGCTTTAGTACAAAATGGTTATACCGAAAAATATGTTCAAAAAGCGCCAAAACTACCAGAAATAAAAGCGAAGACGAGGGAAATGGCCCAGCTAATAAAATAACTCTACAATATATCATTGTAAAGTATGCAATCTTTTAAAGAAGCACAACATAGAAACTATCTGAAAGTCAGATAAGAAGGTAGGAACGGTGCTCCCGAACCCAAAAACAAAAATAAATCTAGAAGACCAGGGTATCTATAAAATCCACTGGGGAAATTGCGAAGGAGTATACATCGGCCAAACTAATAGACGAATAAGCACAAGAGTAGAGGAACATCGGCTAGTAGTAAGGAAAGAACGCTACAACATCATCTTTGGCGCAACATGTGCAGAGCACTGCGCACAATATCAATTTCGTGTAAATAAAAAGGATAGCATGTGTTGACCATCTGATGAAAAGAACAATAAGTGAAGCTACTGAAATTGAAAAACATCCATACAACATAAATGTATGAGATGACATACGGAGACTTCCACCGACATGAAAATTAGTATTAAACAAACAAAAACGTCACCATCCGAGAATAAACACAATAGCAGCTACGAAAACAACAGTGAAATCAACAAAGCATAAAAGTGAAAGTAAAAAAGGGAAATCGGAGAAAGCGAAAGCAGAGAAACCCAGTATATAATCCCAGAGTATATAATCCGGATACTACATAGGATGTCAGTTCAGTTCGATTAACGCGAAGCATATCTAAAGTACTAGCGACCTGAGCATGGCAAATATGCCGAAACGTCATCGTAATAATACAAGTTGTTATGAAAACTTCAATGATACACGAGGAAATAAACCCTAGAAGAGTGTAATTAATAATGTACAGATATATATATATATATATATATATATATATATATATATATATGTATACAAGGTTGTAGAAAATGTAGTGAAGAAAAATGGGCAGTATGAAAAAAAGTGCGTACAAACATGAGTCCGAAAATGCTCCGTTTTCCGGGTACGTGGTCTTAAAATTTTTCCGTCTCTAATGGTTTATTTTACATTTATCGAAAACCCGTTGAGATGTTGAGATGAGTTTCGGTACCCGCAAGTATGTCATTAAAGGTCACATTTACATGAACAAAATTGTTTTCTAAAGCACATCATTAGCGCTTGTGCTGGTAAATATTTATGTTTAGCAAAGCAACTGTACGTCACTAGTTTTTGCAAAAATTAGTGTTGCTTTCTTAAAGCCAGATTAATTCTGCTTGAAAAGTTTCTCTCTGACTTTTTTTATCCGACGAAATGTTTTCGAAATAAAAATTATTTTATTAATCAGTACAATAAGCTGTTTTCGGAATCGAAATTAATAAATAGTAATCTAGTTGGCATTGTAAAGTCCATAACTTTTTTTTGCCAAATTAAAACAAATCAAAAAAATTACCTGCTCCTTTTCCTGTTTCTCTAAAACGTCTATGAACCCTTACACAGAAGTTTGCATACGTTAACTGACAGTCAGGAAATGCATCTTCGTAGAGATATCTTGCTTCGTATTCCATCCGCTTTTCCACACATAAAATGAATGTGTGCTAATTTTACACAACTAATCCTGCAGTTTGTACGTAAAATTTGATGTTATGAAAAAATCACTGCTAACCTGCTACTGAATACAGTTTTTGGTAAAATTCTTTAATTTTGTTTCAAAATTAACACACACAGTTTCTTTAGAAACTGTTAGTGGAGGGTTGATATATCATAAAACCACAAAAATCAGTTCTGATGGTGGTGCGCACACCCTCCAACAAACCGCCCCTTTATTTCGCTTTATTTCACTAATAACTCGTTAACCGTCAAAGATATCGAAAAATCACTTGTTATAAAAAAAAGCTTGATTAATTTCCTAAAATGAAGTATCCTTGTATTTTCCCTATGTGACATAGTTTTCGAGAAATACAAGAAAAATTGGATTTTTAAAATTTTTTTATGTATTTACCATTTTAACATGTGGACATATTTAAAAATATAAGCAAAGAAATGAGATATATGTTTATTTTCCATCATAGAAAATTATAATATATTTCTATTTGTTTTAGATTTTTCAAAGTATATATTTGCGAATTGTTAACATATTCTAATAAATGGAATCAGATATGAAATATATTCATTTTGTGACTTTATCTTGTAACCATGAGAAATAATAAAAATCTCTATATTTTTGGTAATTTTGAAAGTATGAACAGTTTTTAGAAAAGTTTTGTAAAAACAGAAACTATTGCTCAACTAAAAAGCAAAGGTGACATTAAAAAAATTAAGCGGATGACTTAAATTTTATATTATTGAATGTTTTTTAGTATGTTTTGAACATAATAAACAGCATTGTAGATATGTTTTATGGTTTAATAGTAGTAGTACAACGTCAACAATAAAACTGACGCTGCTTCATCTTGTAAAAGCGACTGCCGTTTTCGTGGCTTCATTACAAAATTATTTGGTGAAATTATAAATTCTAATTTTTCAAATTTCACAAAATTGTTTTCAACAACTTTAACAATTTTAATAAATAATACTGCTACTGACGAAGGTAACTGTAAGTGTTATCGAAACGTTTAACTTGTATAACTTATAATACAAATATACCATAAGAAACCCGCTTAAAAAAGATAAGTATTTTAATATGTGTGAATATGGTGAAAGTTTACATTTTCATAAAATTACAAATTATTGATTTAATTATTACGAAGTGCTTGTTATTAAAAATCTCACACGATTGACTACAAAACTAATTAGTAAACTGCTGAAAAGGATTTTCCGAAAAAGCGTAATTTATGTGTGTGTGTATTGTAAAAATAAAAACCATATAGCCATACTGTAAATCAATATGCACTATTTCAATGTGTCAACAAATGTTCAACATGAAACATACTCTTATAATATTACTACTCTACTTTCCTGGAAGCTTTCTACTCGTACGTATACGCTTTCAGTTTTTCCATTTATAACAATGCTAATATAACACTGTAATACAGTTCTTTTATGTACGGTGACAAAAAATTGTTATACTCTCTACTTTAACATTCAATTTATTTCAAATTTGGATAGTATTGATACGTTTTAAACTATTGTACTACCTTCAAATTTATTTTCAACCAAAATCCCATAGATTATCTAATTCCAGTGAAAAAGATACCATACTTAAAGTATAATAAAGTTGCTATAATTTAATTTATGAACGAATACATTAAGCCTTATCTAAAGCATCCAAGTTAATATATCTAGATTTATGTCGAGATAATTTTTATACTCTCCTCATCTCCAGCTTTCAAAACTTTTAAGTTAATTTTATGACCGCTACGATGTTGAAAATTTTGTTTGGTAGAAAAACAAAAAGTAGAAATATATGGAAAACTGACTTTTGTTTCTGACTAATTTTGTATTCTTAATTATAATTATGAAAATTAATTTTATAGTTGGCTTTCTACGTTTCTCAAACTGTTATATTAATATCAGGCTGATGTTTAAGTTTTAATTTTTCAACTTTGACAAAATTGTTTACACCTTTAACAATTTTTAACAAATATTACTACTGACGAAGATAACTGTAAGTGTTATCGAAACGTTCAAATTGTATAATTTAAAATACACCATTAAAAAAAACAAAAAAGATAAGTATTTTATTAATTATAATTAATCAATTAAGCATTTCTTAACATTGAAATAATATTTTTCATAGATTCATATTCATTATTACGATTACACATTATTTGAAGCTATCAACCATTTAAATACTTAGCTTTTTGGATTTTATTGGTGTATATTTTTATATCTATATGATACAAATCTATACGTCTCAATAACGTTCTGAAGACGAACGGAACTTTTTTACTTTTTGACAATCTCGTTTTGACGTAATTAATGTAATTACAACCACAATTATTCCTTCTTCATGCCACTTAATTCTTGTTTTTAAAAAGCCACTCCCAGAGTACTGCTGTAGGAAAATATTAAAATGGTACGTTGTAAATTTGTCGCCCAACGTCTAGGCATCGATTTTCAGTATAATAAATTTGTGTTAGGAATTATTTTCTTTTCTTGTTTTTTCACAATATTGCCACTTTGCCGTGTTGGTATCTAATTGTGAGGAGTGATGAATTACTTTACAACGAAAAGCTCATATTACACCTACATTTGGCGAAAATCGAGAAATATTGTGATGTGTGCTAAACCACTTATACACCTGTTCGATGTCGATGTATGTATGCAGTAAACTAGAAGTGTCTTAACTAAAATTGAGTAATTTGGAACACAATTGACAGATTCTGGTTTCAGAAACAAAACATAATGTGTATAATAATACACATCCTCGCTACTGCACATGATGTGTCGTGTTAAAAATCCAACCACAACTAACTCACAAGAACCGTTAATACAAACCAAGTAGCCTTCCAAATACAACCAATTGATCGGTAGTCTGCAAAACAAGTTAGGTTACACAACAAATGTAAAATCTGTTACGTGAGTGTGATCTAGAAAAGTAAGAGTAATAATATACCTGTTAATGATTAATAATTCTTATTATCGTTGAATCCCGTTTTTACCGACACGTGGAAAAGAATTTTATTCAATAATAGAATTTTGTTGAGCTTAATTAGGTTGCGGATGTTCTGAGAACGTTGGTGAATAATTAACAACTTCGTGAAACAATATAATACGTTTATTAGTGTTTTTCATTATATTAATTGTCATGAAACCTTCTATTTTATTCAATCTTAACGGCGTCTTTCGCTATTAAATTTTGTCAACGTAACGTTTAGCATGTATAGAATTATCGATTTTATTATTATAGTTGTAGTTGTAGTTGAAGGCCTTTAAGGCTTATTATAGTGCAACTTTCTGAAGAGATAGTATCAGGTTATAAAATAAAAGAAAATACTAAAGTGGCGTTTGGGTGTTGGAGTAGAACTTGGGGTTTCAGGCGTATTGTTGAATTAAATAATGTATTTAAGAAATAATAAGAGGGACGTCATTTAGTTGACTTCTTCACGCAGTCTTAGATGGTTAAGATGCGTGATTTCGTGGTTGAGGGACATTGTACCATACAGTTGATTAGTGATCAAAGTAGCGGCTAAGTAAGTTAGGCTTCGCTTTAGCAATTTACTTTCTTGGCATACATTTTTTCCCCGTTATGTACTTCTAACTGTTTTATTCAGCAGAGTTACGGAACGCCCATATTTGGCGTTTTCCATTTGCTTAGATACTTTCCGAAAAAAAAGGTACCGATGTTTTAATGTGGTGTGTGCAGACCTGTAGATTAATATCGTTAAAGTTTCTTCTTGTAACGGTATAAACGGGTGGTAGAACGGGATTACAGATAAATTGGCCTTTTTGCCCCGACTAGTCAGCGTTTTGGGTGTGGGTATGATGTTGCTAAATTTTGCACATCCAGAATAGTAAATCGTACGTAAGTCAAAATAGGGGATGAAGACGTAATCAGTTTGGTTTTTGGGCGCCAGAATGTTTGGTAGTCAAAATAAGGGTCGTCGTGCCAAAATTACGAGTACATAGCGTGTCTAAACATACAAAAAACATACGCTTACCTATCCGCAATCAATTTCAGGTGTGCTGGACAGCAACTCAGCACCTGAAATAGGGCTTCAAAATAGCACTACACGCCTGTCAAATAAAAGCGTGATAAACACTCAATAAAGTTACGTTACTACACCTCAGTGTAAATAATAATCAAAACAAAACAAAAAAAACAAGCTATAGAATGCACTCTAAATACTCAACTAGAAATCAAATAAAACACTAAATATCACTAAATAATTTATAAAACCTAAACAAAGCTATAATAAAATAAAAAATAAGATAAATATAACCATACGATAATGCGTATAAACAAAAAAATTACAAAGGCTTAAAGGCGACAGAATGTCTGGCCAGGGTTCTGCGTAACGCCGTTCTAGATTGTTTAACCTATATATTTCGTGGATTATATAACCACACTGCTTCAGGGTCAATTGCCCTTTACTACTAAAAGAGAAAAAAAGTGTGAAGGCGGAGCGTTAGAATTATCATTATTGACAATAACTAAAGTAAAATAACAACTTAATTTAAAAGGTAAACGACTCCGCTTTCAAACCTTCGTTAACAAAAAAATAATTCGAAACACTCAATAAAAAAAACACAATATTATATTACCTTAATGTCTAACTTAGCACCTCCTCTGTGTTACAACAGTTGAAAACGAACCCGGTGGTTGGTTACTGCTATGACGGAAATGGAATCTTCCTGCTCTGACAAATGATGAATGAAAATGTTGACTAATGTTCTTTTGTACACAAACAATTCCTTAATTGAATTTCGGTAAAATGTTACTGCATTGAAAAACTTCTTTTAAAATAATAATTTGTGCGCTCAACTTGCTTGTTAACTTTTATCTTTCATATAGTTTTATTCACATTAACAATCCAAAAGATTAATAACGATAATTTTAATATACAGCGAAAGTTTCTTTATATTCCAACATGCTTTGTACGGCAAATAAGTGGCACTTCAAGAACGTTAATGTTAAAAAAAATCCGCAAAAGCGATATAAACCAAAGAGATCACTGAAGCACTAATATAACACGACGATGATCTCTAGGTACTTAATTACGTAAAATCGAAATCGGCACTAGGTATAATCCTTTGGTGATTGAACAGTTTTAATTAAATCCCTTCACAGGTTTTCTTCAGAAGTAGCTAACTACCCTTACTACACAAAAAGTACGTTCGTTAAACACCAAAAGGTCCAATATATCAACGTTCTAAACCACCGCTTAAAGCATAACAACAAACGTCACCGTGCTACTACTCGAGAGCGCGATCAGTTTCAGAATCATTCAAATTATATCCAAAAATCCATCTTGGATTTTTGAATCCCACCACTCAAAAAAAATCTTATCTAATTTAGTTCCACCAATTAAAAAACGGAAGGAGAAGATAAGTTACCCCCAACACATAAACTTCGTTTCCATCCGTAAGGACTCGATAGTTTTCAAAATTTTTAAACGTCAGCATAATCATCGTGCAAAATATCTCTATATTTTCATTCAAGTACAGGCAATTAGTCCCACATTCTATCTCTACGACTTAAAACCAACATACTCAATATTAATCTGAACCACTACAATTAAGCGACTTTATGTCGCCAGCATGACATCATATGCATTTAAATCTACACTCTTTCTTTAAGTTGCTTAATTTTTAAGGAAATCAAACGAAATAAACCTTATTTACACTTATATACAACTATTTACAAATAATACGCTACTCAACATTCAATAAACGAGGAATAATAAGGAAAACAATCTAAATTACGGAATAATAATTCACAAACAAAAAAACTAAAGCTCGCCACACACCTTCCCTAAAGGTCGTAACACACGTTAAACAAATTTAATCATAAAACTCAACTTGACAACAAAATTTTGACGGTAAATCGCTAGAAAATCGTGATCCTATCACATTCTGCGATGCCGTAATAATTTAGCTACCGAGAACAAAATATGGAATTAAGGCTAGAAGGCTGTGTTTAATTTTGCTTCATGGACAAATTCAAATTTTGTTAGAGAATGTACTATGTTTGCACTTCGTTTTATTGCTTTATAGTGTTGACCAGGCATTTCTTCTTTTGATTAATTAATATCTCTATTCTATTTTTATTTGTTTGCTTTATGTTTTTACTTAGTACAGGATTTTATTATAAATTTTATGTGTGATCCGAAATCTTTAAGCGCGGTGGGAAAACACTCAATGGTGCAATTATACCGTTATTTTGATTTGAACTTAATATCCAAGTACCGATTGGTGGTAATAGTGTGTATTTTATTGAAGGATAGAGAGCACATCGATTGTTAATTTTAAATAATAACGTCAGATTACTACCAGATTAAATTGGTCATTATTGTTGAATAATTTTTCAGTAAAACGGCAAGCTTCTTTATTTTGAAACTAAGATTAAATTTTACGTAGTTGTGTCACCAATTTGTGGTAAATTTTTAGAAGTAATAATCACATTTTTACTGGTTTTTGAGTAAATTTAGGACTTTTCAGAATTTAAATGTTTTTATGTAAATTATTTAAAAAAAAAGATTTATAGGTTAATTTTAGTGAATAGTTTACATTCCTGCATTATGCAAGCAATTGTAGGTAGTGTTCCTAACGTGTACTCTTATAAATTTTAGTAGCAGGTAGCACCAAATTTACTATATCATATGATTCATAAGCGTTGAGACTAAAATATTACAAGTATTTGATCAAAAACTTTATTTCATTTTTTTGCATATTGTACAATTAAAAACTATATTATACAAACCATGGAATTAAATTCTAACGTACAACATAAGTCTTTGGATGGTGACGAGGTTAACTACTCGTATCCTCTGATATGCTATTCTTCGAAGGTGTTATTCGTCAGCTACTTCCCAACCACCACCATAGACTTTCCTCGAAAACAGAGCCTCAATAGGCCTGGCCTAGGGAGCATTCGGGGGGTATCGCGCTTTGAGTCATTCTGACATAATGACATGGCGCAACATCAGGCCAGAAAATAGTATGGTGCTCATAGTAATGTGTATTGGTAAAACGGAAAAATTTTGGTACACATCTTGTATAAAGTTCGACAGTAACCACTTCACACACCAGCTGAAGAAATTGCGCAACACACAAGAACTTTATCCGAAAATTTGCCTTTGCTTTACGTTATCAGGAACACTATTGATGTTGTCTATAAAATTCCTCACTGTCCTTTAGCTCTGCATTTGTTAATGTAAGTACTTCACATTGTCCACAATTATCACTTTATTTTTCACAAAACGATGCAGTCTCAGTGCTCGGCAGCATCTCAGGATCCTTTGCAGCCGTAGGTCTGAACATGTTGAACATTTCTTTCTTTTCCTGAATGTGAGGCTATGTCGACTGATCTCTCTACAGATTGTCATACGTCCTACACCGAATCACCTATAAGTCTTTGGCATTTTTATCGGATAATATGCGTGGGCGACCAATTTTTGGTAGATTAACGCAGGGTATACCTTCTTTGCATCCTTTTATGGGGCGATAAACAGTTTCACGGTACATATTTATGGTATACTTTTTTTTTCTGGTATACGTCCTACCAGATTGTATATACTTCTCTGCAATTCTACTTTATATGACATTATCATTGTTTACTTTAACACAAGTTAATAATAGCTACCAAGTCCCAACTATTGTTATCACCATAGCAAAAAAATCAAGGGTTGCTATGTTCCAAAAATTTGTTTCAAAACTTATGAGACATACGTTATATCGCAATTTATAAGGTTTTTGTGAAACGCATCAAGCGCCCTATTAATTATTGGCTTGAGCTGAGGACCACGATCCACCCCAGTGAGTTACCATGCACGTTGTCTGTACAGGCTGATGTGTAGGCTTGCAACAAATTTTGGGTTAACTCTATTCCGGATAGTAGTGCAAAACGTCAGTAGAATGAGGTTCACAAGTCCATACCCCCTTTTGATAATCGGACCTTCATGTTCCTACGGACACATTAATGGATGTACAAGAAATGGATACAAAAGACTTTTTTTGGAGTCATGTTCTTAAAGACTTATCGATGACATAAATCCCAGATGCAGAAACTTTACGTGAGAAACTCCTGGAGAGGCCTCTGACTCATATTCTTAATTGTTAAGGTTCTCAAGAATCAGTAGATGATGTACTAAACAAACACTGGAAATTAGTGCAGTCCTAATTGTGTTTTTTACTGGTTGAGTTAATAACAGCAGAGGTAATAGGCTTTACACCTCTTTATTGTCAAGAAGCAATTGAGTGACGTTACGAAGATCTTTTTTAAGATAATTTATTTTTCAATTTTATAATTATTTTTGAATGTCGGGTGTCAATTCATTTTGAATGCTTAGCGTGTGTTGCTAAAAGTAAATCTCAGATTCAGAGAAAAGTATACCTATGGATGGCTTTTACTTTAATTTAATAAAGACTTTTACTAAAAACAATATTACAAAACCCTATTATTAAACTAAATTCTATCCAAGTCAAGACAATATTCAGGGTGTTAATTAAGTAAAGCTTTCATTTCTAGAGAAACTGAAATCTACATGAAACTAACACTAGTATCAATTAATCGCCGTTTATTAAAATGTCTTTCCACAAAATTTCATCTTAATCACTTCTGTGGTTTTATGTTCCACACTTTTGCCTACTCCTGTACAAATAAATGTAGCTAAGTTATCATCAGCGTCGATTGCCGATAATGATAGCTTAGCTATTGAAACGCGTTATTTATGTCATATGTAGGGGAAAACTTGGTAACATATTTGTAATTTTTTATGTTAATTCAATTGGTTTGTACTTACTGTGTTGCACTTCTGCGGAGCTACACGTTCTAAATGCGACTCTCTTCTACTTCTCTTTAAAAAGAATACAATTTAGTAAACTTCCAGACCAGTGTGTATGCAACACACTATGTACGTATCAATTGACAACATGAACGAGAGCTATGTTTACTGGACAAGCGAATTTACAACATATTTCGTTTTGCATACTTTTAATTAGCAAATTTTTGAACCCAGCAATTGTGGTGATTTTAGGATTGCTGGTATAATTTGAGGACAAATGGCTGTGTTAATTAATACAATGTAATTTGGATACAAAACAATCGTGATTTAAGTAAGAAGAAATACAAAGACGTATTGGCTAGGATAAATAAATCTAAAGTGTAGTTATAATTAAACTAGACAATATCACACAGAATATCGGAGTCATAAGTATCGCAGATATTATCAGAGTTAATTGGTACAAACAGCTTTAGAAATACTATCCTTTGAAGAGGAATTTCTGGGCTTACCTTTCGGCCACCCCTTCTTCTTTTTATCCTGTTTCGCCAGTATCACAGTCCCCTCTCGAGACGTAATACTAGAGTCCCTGGAACGAGATCTAGCGATCGAAGTCTTTCTTATTGCTCCCGAGGTTTCTGCGTCCATATTTTCTACCTCGGAGTATGTAGTAGGTTTTGAAAACGGTTTAACATTTCTCATGGCCGTTTAGCTGGGAAACTTCAAAGATAGATCTAGGCTGTTCCATTATCTTTTTGTGGTAAATAATTTCATTAGCGATCCGATTTCTTTCTTAGTAATTTGTCTAATTTCAATGCCAACAGATCGGACAGGTTCAGGTGCAGATGCTGGCGCAATCTGCACGAATGTGGTGCTAGGAGTTACTAAGGAGTCTACTGTTTTCTTTGCGTCCATGTAAAACAACCTATGTGCTACCTTAACTTCTTGAATTTTCATTTACAGCATAAAAACTAGATAGGTTTTTGTAACTGCCTAATGCCGCTCTTGACAATTACGACAAATGGTTGGTTGGAGCTTCACACGCGGAATCCTCTTGTGGGCATTTACCGCGCACACACCTTCTATCTTTTTACAATTAACCGAAGAATGTCAGAATCTTACAGTTAAAACACCTCGGAGGGTTCGGGATATACGAACGCACCAGTACGGGATAGAATGCTGAAGGTAAGTACGTGATTTGCAGTGTCTACAAATTCTCCATTACGCTTCGTCCTAATCTTTCACACCTTCAATACACCTTGATCCCTCAATGGAGCACTTTAACAAATCCCGACAGAACACAACACCTCTCGACGTATTCAAAGCACCGTGAAGTACCACCGTAGCTGCTTTCCCAAGAAGAATTCATCCAGAAAGGAGCCTTAAGAGTTCTCCGTATTGTGTCTCGTGGCATCTGCAATACACTGGATGACCGCCGCAAGCTAGTCTCAGGATTTGCTTCGAAATGCTGGATTACGTCGTCAATCCTCTCAACATTATGAAATTCCTCTTGATCTCTTAGGATCCTAAAAGATCCTGTCTCTTTTAGAGCAGTGTGTACTCTAGAGAAAACTCTCCTTTCTGGATGAATTCTTCTTGGGAAAGCAGCTGCATACAGTCTAGCAGCCTCACTCGCATTCCCTTGGGCAACACCATAATAATAATGAATATCGGCATATTCTTCATTTGATAACATGGCTCAGGAAGGAAAACACGAACACGAACAAGAACAATAATAATAATAACAACAACGACTAAAAACTAAATTACAATATCACTGTATCCTCTGATATGCTATTCTTCGAAGGTGTTATTCGTCAGCTGCTTCCCAACCACCACCATAGACTTTCCTCGAAAGCAGAGCCTCAATAGGCCTGGCCTAGGGAGCATTCGGGGGGTATCGCGCTTTGGAACGAAAGGTATGTTAGTATCTTCCAGCCAATCTTGAGTCATTCTGACATAATGACATGGCGCAACATCAGGCCAGAATATAGTATGGTGCTCATAGTGATGTGTATTGGTAAAACGGAAAAGTTTTGGTACACATCTTGTATAAAGTTCGACAGTAACCACTTCACACACCAGCTGAAGAAATTGCGCAACACACAAGAACTTTATCCGAAAATTTGCCTTTGCTTTACGTTATCAGGAACACTATTGATGTCTATAAAATTCCTCATTGTTCTTTAGCTCTGCATTTGTTAATGTAAGTACTTCACATTATCCACAATTATCACTTTATTTTTCACAAAACGATGCAGTCTCAGTGCTCGGCAGCATCTCAGGATCCTTTGCAGCCGTAGGTCTGAACATGTTGGACATTTCTTTCTTTTCCCGAATGTGAGGTTATGTCGACTGATCTCTCTACAGATTGTCATACGCCCTACACCGAATCACCTATAAGTCTTTGGCATTTTTATCGGATAATATGCGTGGGCGACCGCTTTTTGGTAGATTAACGCAGGGTATACCTTCTTTGCATACTTTTATGGGGCGATGAACAGTTTCACGGTACATATTTCTGGTATACGTTTTTTTTTCTGGTATACGGCCTACCAGATAAAACAAGTTAATAATAGCTACCAAGTACCAACTATTGTTATCACCATCGCAAAAAAATCGACAGAAATTTGTTTCAAAACTTATGAGACATACGTTATACCGCAATTTATAAGGTTTTGGTGGAATGCATCAAGCGCCCTATTAATTATTGGCTTGAGGTGAGGACCACGATCCACCCCAGTGAGTTACCATGTACGTTGTCGGTACAGGCTGATGTGTAGGCTTGCAACAAATCTTGTGTTAACTCTATTCCGAATAGTAGTGCAAAACCTCAGTAGGATGAGGTTCATAAGTGCACACCCCCTTTTGATAATCGGAACCTTCATCTTCCTACAGACACATTAATGGATGTATAATAAATGGATACAAAAGACTTTTTTTGGAGTCATGCTCTTAAAGACATAAATCCGAGATGCAGAAACTTTATGTCAAAAACTCCTGGATCTTCAGAAACAAACAAATTCTAAAGAATAATGATGACAAGGCTCATTAAACTTTCATAACTTTCACTTTCACTTTCGCTTTCGCGTTTGCTTTTACTTTCACGTTCACTTTCACATGTATATATATATATATATATATATATATATATATATATAAAATACCTACGTATGTAAAATGTTGTATTTAAGCTTGTCTTCATTTCGTTTAGAGCCTAATAACGATTAATTTTATAAGAAAAAGTGTAGACGTATTTTTTAAAGAAAATTTAATTTTACATAAATTTTTGTTATAAGTTTTTAATATAGCGCAAGGTAAGTCAAAAAATTATTTAAATATGAATGAAAACGGTTATATTTCATTATTGATATCTTAAGAGGCGGGCGGCTTTGGAATTTTTAACATGTATATCGTTGTTGCGCGTGTAACATCTGCCATGTACTAAACTCCAAATTTTACAGGAGATGAAAAAAACTGTTTAACTTTTTATTAGAACGCCTTGTTATTTTATTTACTGTTCATATTTGCAAATGTTCATACAATCTAGGGATCATAAATTATTGTCAGTTAATAGTTTAAAAACAATTTTAGCGAAAATAGTTTATTTTAACACATGGTAGGTGTTAACTAGTTCAAATATGCGACATATCAGATATTACAAAAGCGTTTATATTTGTAGATTTGAAGAATATAGAAATTGTCAACGACAAAATTTAGTCCATTAACAGAATTTAATAACATGTTTGATGGAAAATGAGGGCATTATTAAACACATTCAAGGATTTTAAGGTTATTATTAGCCTGAGCTTACAGACTGATGAAAACTAAAAGTTTTTCATTAAAAATATAAACAAAAAAAAAATAACACAATTCGAAGTCTAAAAATAATGTTTTGTTTTTTTTCTTTTCTTTGTCTGGTACGTACGGTAACTCCTCGTAAAACGTATGTTGATCTTGCTCTATCAACTCCATGAGATGACCGTATTTGGTTTTTGCGATAGGACGTATGGAGGAATATAGGGATTTCGGATTTTCTTTGCCACATTTCCTTCTTTGAGGTAAGTTTTCCCATGGTTCGTTATGTGTGAGTCGAAACTGTATCTCTTCATTAGGCAAGTATTTCAGACCGCGTGCATCAGTAACCACAGGGTCTCTGACCTTTTACCAGGTCTGAGTGAAGATAGTGTATTTGGAAGAGCTTCATAATGGGAGAAAGGTATAATCCAACGGAATAACATTGTAGGGTTTCTTCCGCCTTGTTGCTCTCATGTGGAAAATGTAATCAGCTGGGGAGTTAATGGGAGGCTTGAAGTAGTGTTCAAGAGTGGAATGAACAGAATCCGCTTGCATCATAGTATGTCCTTTTTTGAGGTATAATTGTTCAATAATAATATCCTTCGATTTAGCAGTATCACTCAAACCTTTGTTTTGGTAGTTGCACCCATTCGATATTAAGGTAACATGTTTATAGTCTTGATCTAGATTTGAAATGAAGAAATGATTTAGGCAAGAAGCGAATACGTTGCTGGTTACTCCGCCATTAACTTCATGTCACACATACAAGGTAACACTACTATAATTTATTTCGTAGATGGTAAAATTATGGATTTGTAGCTTTTGCTATAGTACATCTTAGACGCTGGAGTTTTTGGACTGAGAAGTACACTCTGCATATCCATCGTGAGAACCAGTTTATTTAGCTTCATGCTTGGCAGCTCTAGCTTCATTTTTCATTTTAATATGCTGTTAGAATGTATTGTCAAGACCTAGCTTTTGACCGCATCATATATCATACTTATCTTCCCTGGGCTGATTAATTCCTAGACCCAGGCTGATACTTGCTTTCTTTACACCATTCTTTATAAACAGAATACATGTGGTATATGGACCTAAAAGTCGATTCTACATAAGTATTTTTAACAATCTTAGCCATTCTCGAATCTTGTCATGCACAATCATTTTTTTCTTTCGTTTAGCAGGTGGTTCATCTTCCGGGTCTTGAAGATTGTCATCAGTGAGAAGGGGACTAAGAATATTATTTCATCTATTAAACGTATCACGATCCAAATCCAGGGTATTCAAGAAAAACGTTTTGCAAACTCTGGACTTTGTGGCCTTTGTTGCTTGCCAAGTGAATGTCATGACCCGAATTCTTCTTGGCTTTATTACCGGTATGTTTCCTTCTTCTTTTAATATCTCTAGTAACTACTAAGCCTTTCACGTATGCCTTTTTTTCTTCTCATGTATTAAATTTCCAAAATTCTTGAAAAATCTTTCTACGATCACCATCAAAAATTTCACTACATCGAAAAGTTATCTTAATATACCTGCTTTTCTGTTTTCCCTCAGTAAAGTTATGAGTACAGCGTTCTCTAATTTTTCTTGAAGTTCTACTAGTATTATGAGATACTTTTCCTTCGTGTGTTCTTTTGTAACCAACATAGCTGAGGCCATTTCTCCTTAAGCATGAACGTTTTCGTGAATTGCGACTTCCAGTTTCATTCAGGCTGTTGACCTCAACAACTTCACCCTGATCGCTATTTTCAATGGTATTTTCTTCTTGTATTTCTTCTCCATCATAAAAAGCATTTTCTTCGCTGTTTTCTTTAATCACGTTTTGGTTCACTTGATCAATGGCAACAGCGGCAATATTCATGTGTTGAGTATCTTGGGGGGCCATTTAAGGCCACTTCATCAAAATTGTCATTTTCGAACTTCACATATTCTATTTCATTCGAGATTTCATTTTCACAGTTCAATGCGTCGTCAATAATACTAAGCAGCTCATCATGTCACTAATATAGATGTTTCTGGTTCACTGCTTTGATTATTCTAAGTATTAGTGATCTCTGTGAGTTCACTATTTCTAGCAAAGTTGTCTAGCCCCATTAACATTATCTTCTTGCCCCGTGAGTTCATTTCCTGAGTAATAACAAAAAAAAATTAATATCTTTGGCTCACTTATTTCACGACAACAATTTTTGAAAAGTGGTTCATTAATAAATACTTTATATTTATAATACATTATACTAAAGTCGATTAAATAATTTAGCAGATATTTGTAAATAAGTTAACGGAAAATAAATCACATCAATAATTTCTGTTTATTTTAGGTTATGTTATGTTATTTAGTTTAATCTGATTCTTATAGCAAAAATCTTGAAGGCACTTATTTATGATAGAAATAGATGCACTTACCTTATCGGATATTAATCATCATCGAAGACACTATAAAAACTAGATAACTTAAACTACGAAAACAGAACAGTTCGGTCTTCCACACAATGATAATTCACAACTAATAATTCCTACACATGACAGTTATTAACACTACTGAATATCTGCTGTGTGTAAAGCAGAACAACAAACTACATGTCTAACTGTCATGTGCTGCACTTTCACATGGCCGATATTATAAGGTTACAATTTTTCCGGGCTCACATGGCAGATTTGAATTTCGATTTATATCTTAAAAATATATGTTTGTATCACATATCAGGTATTATCGTCGTATAGAACCACCAAACCTGCCCACATTAAGCCCATAAAAGCAATTCAAAAAATGTGCACATGGCAGATGTTACACGCGCAACGACGACATATTAATATCTATCTGAATGAAGTTTTAGACGTCATTCTGACAGATAATTGTTTTGTTTTTACAATGTTGCCTATTTTCGTTATGAACGTATAAAGAAGAGGTTACCCTAAAAAAGTTGCAATTCAGATTATTTCATTTCATTTAAATTAGCTAACCTATGTGAGACGTGAAGTTTTAAATGTCTGTTTGACATATATTATTGTTTCTGTTTTTACAATGTTGCATATTTCCGTAATTAACTTATTATTTAAGAGGTTGCATGAATATCCTTAAAAAATGTTATTAAACTTATTTCATTTCTTTTAATTACGATTTTGTAGGTTGGAAAGTGGTGTTCCACAGCAGATATTTTATTAATGGTACTATCGTTTTTGAGTAAAAGTAACTAAATATAACCTCATTTCTTCCTTTTTGTTTGGCTAATTTTTTGACCAGAATCGGTTTAATCTTTCTAAGTTGTTTTTAGATCTTTTTTAGTAATTATATCTCTATAAACAAATAATATGTATATTTATTCCTTTAAAGTTCATTTACTTTTTTCCAATTTTAGTAGATGATTAAAAAATCAATAATTTGAAGTGTATAAAGTTTTTAAATGTATTTTTAATTGAAAATTGTACTACGTAATACATCTCTAAGAACTTAAGTAATTTAGATAAAAACAATTGTTAATAAGTAATAATTCGCTAGTAGTAAAATAAATCAGTAAATTTGCTTTATGATCCTTACTAATCCCGTTAAGTTGTCAAACTTAATCTTTTAACCCTTAATGAGCAATGTTTTCTAAAACAATTGAAAAGCTTCAAGTGCTTTAAGTGTTTAACACTCAATCAAATTTTCTTAGAGTTTAAGGCTTGATGTATAATCGAACAATTAAGCCAATCATGTTCAATCAGGTGTCACTTTATTTTCATTAAAAAAGAAGACATTTTTTAACTATTTTCTTTGCAATTTAGAAAATGAATATTTGCATAATTCAGTTCAATTAGATTCTATATAATAAGTTTTAAAAAGTTCAGAATGTATTTAATTTACTAATATAAGTTTAAAGCAGAAAATACATTTTCGTAACTTTGAACATTGTGTCACAGAATAAATTTGATAACTCGAGTTAAAAGTTAAAAATTACGATTTGCATAGATTTGATTCAACAAATAGATTAATCAAATACGTGGTTTATTTGTGTGTTTTTTAATAAGCGTTGAAGCTTTGTGTTTACATTATACGAAAGCTCTCTAAAAATTCGAAAACATTGGAAAATTAAATTTCAAGCTAAATCTGTTTTTAATGGTAATCCACTAATAATCAAAAATGACAATAGATTTAATTGATAGTCATGAATAAAATATAATGAACTCTAACTGGGATATCTAAAATTATAATTAGTTACTACAGCAGAAGTGAAATAGTAATTTAGCTTCGATAATAAATGCAACCTTCCCAGATAATTCATAAAAGCATTTTTTGATTAATAATATTACAAGATCACGTTCTTAATAAAAGTTAATTAAATATTTGGAATTCCATTTCTAAATTTCATCTTCTCTCATTGTTTGTATCAGAAAATCGACTTTACGATACGCGCAAAATTTACCCTTTCAGGATATTTTTTGCGTTGCTTATATAAAAATTTTGTCGTACTTTATTACATTTTTCACGTTCATCTCATTTTTGTTTGAGTCAACCTTTCTAAGGTATTTTGTTTTTGATACTTACGTGCTTTTTATTAACTTCTTTTCGAATTCTACTTACGTAAGACCATATTTTCTATCTGAGACTTGACTTATCTCGCTAAATCCAACTGTATAACAATGTTATCCTCTAGAATCGATATTAGATTTTAGAAAGGTCAAATACATTACGAGGGTAAATTCATATACTTCCGTTCTATTCTATAACACAATGGTACTGTTACTTTGTAAAACTCTGCAACAAACAAATTCAGGGTGTAAAAATTAATTCCGAATATTGCGAACATGTAATTTATAGGAACAAAATGGTTAATAATTTCAAAATTAATTTTAACAAACTTATAAATATTGATTTAACTTTCTCTGTGTATTTCACTTTATTTGTCCGTTCTGGTTCTTGTTCCATTCAGTTTAGTTTAGCTTCAAAAATGCCTTTCCCCTCTATTTGAGTCACCCGTTGTGTGTGTGTCCAAATCTATTAAATGTCTGATTCATACGTTTTTTTGTTAGGTAAGCTTTTACCGGTTGTACATTTCCTTACATTTTATTTAGTTTAAACACGCAATTTTTAGCGTATTTTCTCCTTGCTTCCTAGTTTAGATTTTACCTCTATTTTTGTTAAAATTCCTACATATTCCGTTTTAATCACTTTCTTTCAACATTTTGAAAACCATCTAGATTATTTTCAAAATAGTGTATGTATAAGTGCGTGTATTTCTGCGTGTGCGTGTGCATGTATGTGCACGAGTGCGTGTGCGAGAGTGTGTGTGTGTGTGTGTGTGTTTGTGTGTGCGTATGCGTATGCGTGTGCGTGAGCGTATGCGTGTGCGTGTGCATGTGTGTTGCGTGTGTACGTGGACGTGCGCCTGTACGAGTATCTGCGTGTGTCTGTACTTGTGTGTGTATGTCTGCGAGTTCGTGTGTGTATGAGTGTGCGTGTGCGCATGCCGGTGCCTGTGCTTGTGCATATTCATGTGCGTGTGAGCGCGCGTATGCGTATGTATGTGTGTGTGTGTATTGTTACAGGCTAAATACTCACTAGATCATCCATCCCGTAAAGGCAATTTGTGCCACAGCATAGCTCAGTAGTGTGGGAGGAGTTCTTAGTTAATGATGTAAAAGGGCACTCGTCACATCTCTCAAAAACGTGAAAATCGGTTAAAATTTGTCAAAAAGGCGCCACCTGTTAAAAAACATTTATAGCGGGAGATCTTAGATTGGCTTAAAAGGAAACTAAAACGTTCACTCCAAACAAACTACTCTACTACTAAAAGATTCTATTCCAAAAACCTTTACGCCAAGTTCACCCAAATTCCAATGAAATTTTAAGCTTTATGTAAAAGCCGCAAAATTTCGAAAATAAAACCAAAACTTCCTGAAATCTCGATTAACCTCAATGCAAAAATTATTATCTCAAATAACCAAAAATAAATGAAAATGCGATAATTAATTCTTTAATTTAAAACACCAAAAATACGTCCCAACAAAATTAAGCGTGATGGAAAATTTATAAAACCCTAAAATTTACGAAACATCGCTACCGGTAAGTTTACCTAAAAACACAGCTCATTTTCAAACAAATAACAAGAAAAAATATGTCTAAAATCGGTATGTTGATTCCTATAACATCTTCAAAAAATATTTGCGACTATTCGCAAAACCCTGTATGCAAAATCAATCAACGGTTCGGTTAATGACCGACTCATTACATAATATACGTTACGTTTTTTCTCTTAACAAATCTAATTTTCAATACAATTCTTACTTCCGAAAATAGAAATCACTTCAATTCATTTACAACCAGTCGTAATTAAACCAATTCCTCCTAAAATATGCTGAAATAAAAAAAATATTGCATTAAACCTTTAAAAGTTTGAATCATAATACGAAAGATACGCATGCAGTAAAGGTTAATCGACACGAAAATCAAACGTGAATGTCAAAAGTCAGCGCATTCAAACGTCAGCATATACAACAAAAACTATAATACACAGGAATTTATTAAAATTTGTCAACCACTGCAAACAAAATACACAAAAAAGTTTACCTTGTATTCGAAACAGACCCTTTTTTATACAGACACCTAGGATATCTAGACGATGGCCTTGGCAGTGGCGACAATATAATCGATGTAGAAACTCGAACTCCAAATATGACTTAACTCGTGAATACTTCTCTTTTAATACATTTTGATTGACCTTACAATTGGTTGTACGTTACATTATTACTTAAACTTAAACTTCAGTACTCTACTATATACAAACTCTGACTATCACTTACTATTTTAAATTTATTAATTGAATGAAAAGCTTGTATATTTACAGCAAGTTTGTATTCTGTTTGTTTGAACTGCGCAACATACTTAAAACTAGCCCTTCATCAGGAATTCGTTACATAAATTCGCAAAAAAATTCGATAAAACACGAACACCCCTTTCTATGTCCAAATCTTGTCAGCCTAGACAAACGATACACAACAGAAAATAACTCGGGGATGTGGTGGACTACTATATTATCCCTTTTATTAAAAACGGAGATCACTTACTTCACGGTAATTCGATGCACCCCCAGTATGTAATAACTTATCCACGCCATAACTACCCCTCTCGCACATGTTGCGATCACCGCAAACAAACAAAAAACGTGAGTCCAGCTATCTACGGCATCTCTATTTCAACTAACTAAATTCCTAAAACTTAAAATAACGGGAATACTTATTTACACAAAACTTAGTCTAATATTGATCTAATCGTAAGCGCCAGTATCGCCTGTGATACGTAATTTTACAAATGAAAATTCCATTGAAAAGTGTCCCCAACCCCAAAAAGGGCTATCAAATAAAAGCTCGCAAAAATGTTAAACTCTTTTAAATTCGAAATTGAAAAAATAATAGAATAAAACTATCTTCCATATGATCCTTAAAATTTACCCACAGTGTGACAGTATGTGTGCATGGATTTGTGTGCGTATGTGTGCGTATGCTTGCGCGGTTGCGCCTGTACGTGAGTGTGCCGTGCGTGTGCGTGTCTGTACGAGCGTGTTTGTTCGTGTGTGAGGGTATGCGTGTACGCTTGTGTGTGCGTGTACGTGTTCGTGTGCGTTGGCGTGTGCGTATGTCTATACGTGTGCATGTGCGTGTGCGTGTGCGTGTGCCTGTGCGTGTGCGTGTGCGTGTGCGTGTGCGTGTGCGTGTGCGTGTGCGTGTGCGTGTGCGTGTGCGTGTGCGGTGCGTCGCGTGCGCGTGCGTGTCGTGTCGTGCGTGTGCGTGCGTGTGCGTGTGCGTGTGCGTGTGCGTGTGCTGTGTGCGTGTGCGTGTGCGTGTGCGTGTGCGTGTGCGGTGCGTGTGCGTGTGCGTGTGCGTGTGCGTGTGCGTGTGCGTGTGCGTGTGCGTGTGCGTGTGCGTGTGCGTGTGCGTGTGCGTGTGCGTGTGCGTGTGCGTGTGCGTGTGCGTGTGCGTGTGCGTGTGCGTGTGCGTGTGCGTGTGCGTGTGCGTGTGCGTGTGCGTGTGCGTGTGCGTGTGCGTGTGCGTTGCGTCTGCGTGTGCTGTGCGTGTGCGTGTGCGTGTGCTGTGTGCGTGTGCGTGTGCGTGTGCGTGTGCGTGTGCGTGTCGTGTGCGTGTGTCGTGTGCGTGTGCGTCGTGTGCGTGCGTGCGTGTGCGTGTGCGTGTGCGTGTGCGTGTGCGTGTGCGTGTGCGTGTGCGTGTGCGTGTGCGTGTGCGTGTGCGTGTGCGTGTGCGTGTGCGTGTACGTGTGTCGTGCGTGTGCCTGTTCGTGTGCGTATGCGTGTGCGTGTGCGTGTGAATGTACGTGTTCATCTGCGTGTACGTGTGCGTGTGCGTACGCGTGTGTGTGTGCTTGTACGTGTGAGTGTTTTGTGTGTGTGTGTGTGCGTATACGTGTCCGTGTGCCTGTGTATGCGTGTGAGTGCGCGTGTGCGTTTGTTTGAGTAAGCGTTTGCGTTTTACGTGTGCACGAGCGCGCGCGCGTGTGTGGTTTGTTCAGCCACGGTAACTTAAAAAGTATGTATGTATGTGAAAACATGTATTCCAATGAAATTTTATATTTACCGCTATCTTGTTGAAAATGTTTTAGAAATAATGATATTTTATAGAAGCCACTAATGTACATATTGAGAATATCTCAAACACCATTAACATTCTTAAAAGATCGAAGGAGTATTTATTGAAGAAAGATAAATGTTAAGCTGTTCTGTGGGATAATAAATAAACGCTAAAGAAATCAAAAAATAAGTAAAACACTTCTTGTCAATATCAACTGTACTGCAAACAGTATACACAACTTTTTTAAAGATGACTCATTTTGACATAAGCTATTTTTATAAGAATTTGAAAAATGGTAAAGAATCGTCACCTCCCTGCGTTAATGTGTTTATATGTAATTTTTATTAACATCTTAAACGGATTTCTATTTCAAAGTTATTAAATTATGTTATAAGAAGAGAAAATATTTTGTCAAGTAGGTTTATATTTTATCTATTCCTTTTTAGAGGGTATGGAAATAAAGAAAAATTTTACCAAGAATTTAGGGTTTCGTTTAATGCGCTCCATCTCTAAAGGGGAGTCGTTAGCCTGACAAACACGCCATTTCAGGTCATTTTTCTACCACAGAGAATTTGAGTGCCACTTCAACATTTCAAAATTTCTTTGAAGTAGTTGAGGGGAAATGCTTGGACTGGTAGTTTAACCAGGTCATATCTTCTTCTAGCATCTTTAAAATGTTTTCCGGTGCTAAATTTGGATACTCGAAGTTACCAACTTATTTTTAAAAGATGTTTGCAAATAAAATTAATACGTAACTGACACACACGAACACATACACTAACTGTTACTAACGCATTTACTTAATTATAATTTCATTAGGCTTGTGTAATACATTCACGTTCTTTGGTGGTTGTGACGCATTGCCAGTACTCTTTCAAATTGAGATAATAAATATATTAATTAAAATACTTAGCTTATGGTTTTTAAATAGTGTGTTTAATATTTATATTACACATAAAACGACACGTTGCGAGAACAATTACAGTTATCCTCCTTTGTAGTGGTAATATTTTTAGAATTGCTTATGTTAGAAGAAATTTATGAAACATGAAAATGATGCAAACGTAAAAATAAGCCTGCTACTAATATATCAGTTTGATAAACATATAAAGCCAACTATGGAATACAATTGTAGTAAAGAATAACTAGACTCTTAATAAACTAAATATTATTAAACTGCCTTGAAGGTGACAAATTAGAACACCATCTAATCGTCGAAGGCTAACGGTAAAAAATGTCGTAATGTCGTAATCAAAGAGCAAATCATATAATTGGTAAAGCATTTACTTCAAAGACTAGAAAAAAAACACAGCAAAAAAACCTAGACGTACCAAAAACTAAAATGAAAATTAAGACGCACCATCAAGCCTTAAATTATAAAGTGCCAAAACCTAAGTAGGTTTTAATATTTTTCAGATCGTTTTTCCTATTGAAATTATTAGGATGTTTGTGTATCTCAATAGCTTCATGTTGTAAACTAACATAATAATGAGCTTGTCTTGATAATATTTTCACGTTATCAAATTGAATATCATGATTTGAATTATTTAAAGCATGCTCAGCTATCGCAGATTTCTTTGGTTTACCTAATCTACAAAATCCCATATGTTCTTTATGTCTTGTATCAAAGCTAACACTTTGTGGTGCCAATATATACTTTTCCACAAGAACAAAATAATTTATGTACTCTGGAAGATGATAATGGATTTGAATTATGGTTAAGTGACCTTAAATGTTCTTTAAGTTTCCTTGTAGGTTTGAAAGCAGTCGTAGTAGCATGATCAATCAATTCTGTCTGTAACATTAGTTATACAAGGAAGAAAACAGTACCGATATTAATAACTAGTTCTTCTTTATGTTGTAATAACATGATTAATATCTTTAAGTGAATGTCTATTAGTTTGTAGTGATTTTGTTCAATATTTATATTCATCTTTCAAAAATTCAGGATCATAAATCCCTCTTGCTCATCCAATTTTTGGAAGATAAATATATAATTTATGAAGTAGTGTATGGGCTTAACCTGAACAGATAATGAATCATTAGTTTTAGATATTAGTACGTCAACAAATGGTAATATTTACAAAATCACTATAAGCTGATGGAATATTCACTTAAGACATTCATAATGTTATTACCCCTGCAAGACATAATCGTAAAGAAAAAACAGTGCTTAATGGTGGTACTGCTTTTCTTTCTTTTATAAGTAATGTCACAGATAGAATTAAAAAAATCCGCATTAGTTGTTATGTCCTTGCATAAATATAAGAAAGCTGGATTTTAATGAAGTTTTATTCTCACCAATTCTCCAAATATTATTTTTCTACAAAAATATAAACCGACAGATATTGTTTTTTTTTCCGTTCCCCCCTACGCATTAGATCAGATCTATTCGTCTTATACACAACATTTCTCCCTCTCTTAAAAATGGTACTAACAAAAATAATTTTAACTCAGAAAAAACTTTACAGATCTAACTTACATGGAGTTTTAATAGTATACTTAGACCTACGTAAGGGTACATCACCGGTAGACTTATATGCAGGCATAGTGGAATGGCAAACATCTGTTAGCTCTTCAATATCTGCAGGTGAATCGGGCGAGCTTTTATTACTTCAGATTCATATGCTGGTGATTTTGCGTAACACTTTCATTTATGTAGTTTTCAGTCTGAATAAGGATTTTTATACAACTTTGATGTACAATTATTATTTGGTGTAATTTCAATTGTACTAGGCATATTAGTACGGATAATACTCTTTTGAGTATAATCTCTGACCTCTACTCTATCCCCCACTTCAAAAGATCTAATTTTACTTCCAATCTTCGCATCTAAATTTGTCTCTCTAGATTTAAATATATCTAATCTGGACCTAATAGACCTACCAAGCATTAAATTAGATGGACTTAATCCTCTAACTGTGTTAGGGCGTTGACTGAACGTTCGTTCAGTCAACGGTTACGGGTTGTACTGTAATGAAATAAAAATATTCTTAACTGAAATTCTTTATCAGATGAAGTACTTTTCAGATTTCTTAAGGACTGCTTTAATGTTTGCACATATCTCTCTGCTAAGCCGTTGGTAGCAGGATGATAAGGTGCACTTGGTACAAAATACCATTTTCCTTTAGAAATCTTTTAATTCGTAAAAAACAAAACATTGGGCGTGGTTCGAAACTAAGTTTAAAGGTATTCCAAATGAAGAAAAAATTTTCCTTAAAACAATAATGACTGTTTTGCAGGGTATCTCGTTTATATCGTTTACTATGTGTACTTCCCGCCAACCAACTAATATAAAATAATTTTTATTCATGAATGGACCTGCAAATCAACATGCACGAGCTCGAGGGGGGCAGTAGACAATTGTCAAGGATGCACTGGTACCTTAACAAATTACACAAATCTTCGATATCATTAGAGATACCTGGCCACCAATAGTGGTTTCTAACCAAAGATTTCATTTCACGACACCATTCGTTTAAAACTTTAAGACGTAGTTTCTCTGGAATTAATACACTAGCGTCTCTAAAAATGCAATCATTTTGTAACGTAAATTTAATTTGTGGAACATTGTAGCTATAATCTTTTCCCGACTGTAGACCTTTTAATAAATTATATAATTCATTATCATCTACAGTTTATTTTCGCAATTCACTAATTGTAATAGGTAACGTGTCTAGTTCAAAATGTCAAAAATATCTGCAATGTCACAATTATACTTTGAATAATCTTTTACGGGTAACCTAGACAATGCATCAGCATTGACATGCAACTGTGTATTTTTGTATTTCATTTTATAATTAAAACTTTGTAAAAATAAGACATAATGTTACATACAAACAGTTGTAAGAGTAGGAAACTTTTTGAAGGTGAAAAAATGTATCAGCCAATAAAGTAAACGGTCGACCATATAGGTAATAATAAAAGCCTTTTAACACCGAAAATTATAGCATACGTTTCTTTATCAATTTGAGCATGTTTTTGCTGAACAGTGCTTAACATCTGTGAGCAAATGAATGGGACGTTCTGTACCATTTACTTACACATGTGACAAAACAGCAACCACAGCATATGGGCTTGCATCAGTAGCCAAAACAAGAGTTAACGAAGGATCAAAATGTGCAAGGATCCTGTCTGTTAGTATCTCTTGTTTGGCCCTTTCAAAGGCTTTTTGGACATCCTTTAGTCCATGAAAATTTAGTGTTATCTTTTAACAAATTGTAAATGGAATGTAGTATATCACTAAAATTTAAAAAAAATCGACCATAGTAATTGATTAATCCAACAAAGCTCTAACCTCAAGTTTTATTTGTAGGAATTCTGGATTTCTGCATAGCTTCCATTTTGGCCGTAGTTTTATTATACCTGTTTTATCAATTAAGTAACCAAAATATTCAATTGAATTACTACTCGTACATTATGATTCTGTTACCTAGCAAGAACAGATGCTAATCTTTGGAAATGGATATCATCATTTGGTGCAGTAATTTTTATAGCATCAAGGAAGACGGAAACCCCCCTGTATATCTTTTAGTAAGTGTTCAATTTCCTCTGTCATATAGCAGGCGCACTAGCTAAACCATACATTAACCGTGTACTTGGAAATAGTCCTTTAGGTGTACTGAAAGTTAAAAGTTTTGTATCACAAGGGTGCACTTCCATTTGTAAGTAAGCTTGTTTCAAATTTATTTTAGTGAACTTATCCCCATCTGCCATTGAAGAAAACAATCGTCTATCGTATGTAAAGGGTACTCGTGAACTACAAGATAGTGATTTAATGTACTTTTAATATCACCGCAAATTCTAACCGTAACTTAGCTTTTAAAACAGGAACTATGAACGTTGCAAATTTTGAACTCATTACCCTTTCTAACACCCCTCTTTCTAAAAATGCAATTTCTTCCTCTACTTTAAGAAGTAAAGCAAGAGGTACTCACATAGCTTTTATAAAGAATTTTGTCATATCAGGTTTAACTTTTAACCTAGCTTGAAGACCTACAACCCTACCCATATTTTTTTGAACACCGTGCTACACTTTTGAAAAAGAAAATCTAACTTTGAATCTGGCAAATTATTTATTTGTGCAACTTTATTATTCAGATCCAAACCTACCTGTCTAATCCATTTTCTTCCCAAAAGAGGTTGTTTTTTTGAATTCACAACATAAATATTAAGCAATCTAACTTCATTTTTATACTTAACGTCAACTTGTGCATAACTTAATATGCCTAATGGTTGGTCACCATAAGTAGCAAGTTTTAAATCTGTACTATTCAATTTAAGATTTGGGAGATAATTTTTAAAATCAGTATCATTGAACAAAGTCACAGCAGCATACAAATCTTACCTAGGTGACCTTTCCGCTTACATTCATGACATATTGCATTTTCGTAGGGCATGAATTAGCCAAATGCTGAACTGATGTGCATGTAAAACATTTTACCATATTATTAGATTCATTTCACGTATCTGTAAAAGTAGAATTAGCACTCGTACTTTCCTTTGAAATTGAGCTGGCTTTATACATGTTTTACCTAGTGGTATTGCAAGTACCTTAAAAGCACTTTCCAGTCTCATTAACCATCTATCACATTTCTTAGTGATATAGAAAGATTCTATTGAGAATACTGTTTGGACAGAATGTTGTACCGTTTCAGTAACTGAAGACGTACTTTCTTTATTTCTTTCGTGAGGCATAATGCTTGTATTTCAATCAGCATATATTAATAGTATCAAAGAATATTGGCTGTAATCAACGTGAATTCTTTCTACCTTTAATATCCATAACATTTATCATGTCATTAGGACTGTTTCTAAACCTACGGAAAAAATTTAAGAACATTTAATGTCAAGGATGCTTCAAACTCATTGTCACCTTTCGCAGAATATAAATTATATTGTTCTCCTGGAAAGCTATACATTGGAACCAAAAAAACAAATACTTTGATACAAGACGTAAAGAGCATATGAGATTTTGTTGATTAGGTCAACCAGAGAAATCTGCGGTGGCTGAGCACAATTTAAAAAATCATGACATTCAATTTGATAATATGGAAAAATGGTCAAGACAAACTCATTATTGTGTTCATTTAATACGTGACGCTATAAATATATATGAACATCTTAATAACAATAGGCAAGAAGAAAATCTCTGTTTAAATAAGTTTTGGCATCTTATAATTAAAAAAAGGCACAATGGTAAGTCTTACCTTTTAATTATCTTGGTTTTTTGCTGTTTTTTGGACCTTGAAGTAATTGCTTTACCAATTATAAGTACCATAATAATTTAATATATACAGTGCAAAATGCAAAATAACAATTACAATTATTAAACTATTTCTTTGTTAGATTTGATTAGATCTTTAATTGGAATGTTAAGTTTCCATTTGTGAATGCTTTTATCACTTTCTAGTTAAAGTTTTTATAGATTTATACTTACGTCATATTTTGATTAAATTTTGTTAAATTTGGTCTTTTATTATCTCATTTTTCCGTTAAAGGGTGTTCTGGTTTGTCATCTTCAAGTCAGTTTAACAATATTTAGTTTATTAAGGATCTAGTTATTCTTTGCTAAAATATATTTCATACATGGCTTTATCAAATTGTTGCATTAATAGCAGGCTTATGTTTGCGTTTTTATCTTTTCCATATTTCATAACATTTTAAGCAAATCTTATAAATATTATCACTACGAAGGACGGTATCTGTAATTGTTATCGAAACGTATAGATTTACATAAAATATAAATATAAAAATATAGCGTTTAAAACCCAAGAGCAAAGTATTTCAACGTTTCGAACGAAAAAAAATTTTTTTTGAATTTTTGACTAGAGCTAAGATTAATAATAAAAATGCTTTTAATAAAGTTACAGTTTAAATGTTGGCAGAATTGTATAAAACAACGGGTAATCAATTTTTCATTACTGCGCCTCTCCAGTTTGAGAAACGAATTTACCGAATATGAAATAATTGTAAACTTACATTTATTATGCTAATGTTTACGCTTGGCTTTTTAAATTAGCAATACTTCACATTTAATTAGTTTTTAAACAATGTTATTGCCAAAAAACAAATATTGCCTTTTTAATTTATAAAGATTCAAATTTTATACAGTGTATTACTGAACGAAAGCTTTTGTTTAAAAATTAAACTCCCTGAAAAACAAGAAAACAAAGGGAAAATTAATGAGTGTTTTCACCTTTATATGAAGTTTGAAATAAATTTCAGCAACACTTGCGTTCGTTTCTTGCAAAATTTAACGTTAATGTTTTACACCGTTCTTCCTATTATACATTTTTTCTAAAAGCATAAAATCAATTGTTAAAAGATTATAAAATGTAAATCAAGCAAAAACGTTTATGGTACATTTCAAATAATTCGCGTGTGTCACAATATCTTTTTTATCTTAAATTTTTAATCTTTTAACGTATTTGAGTGACACTGAAATGATTTATTTTTCAGAAATATAATTTTAATGCAAGTGCTAATGTAAAAAGCTTTCAGACGACTGATTTTTATATGATATTTCTACAATACTTATAAAAGGGTTTAACTGATTCAGTTGTGTGATTTGGTCTTCAATATTAATTTTAGACCGAACAAAACGTACTATGAAATTTAATTAAGATGTTAAACTTCAATTTACATAAGATAATATATGCATTTACTAGGTCATACGTGTAGCGATAATGGCATGAATTAATTTCTCTTCACTTTATATTTAGGAAAATTAATTGTTTAATCTAATGTAAGTTTTAATAAGTTGAAGAATTGTAATTTAATTTAGACTTGATGTAATACACTGCCTCTCTAGTCTTGTTTACTAGGTTCAATTTATAATAATTAAACGTAATAATGGGCAGATTTTTGCTGCATCTAAACACAAAAACTTTGTAAGGTCGGCATCTCTCTTAGTAATATGCAATGATTGTGATTTATAAGAGATTTCGAATCTAATAAGTTTTAGTTTCGTTTTTTTTGTAAAAAGTGTGCAGTTCCGCTTCTACGAGGCAAAAGCAAGCTCAAATAACAATATATTTCAAATGGGTTTTGTATATTTCATAACGCTCTGGGTCACGAAAGGCGTCTAACTTCACCAAAGAATTATCTAATCCAAGTAATCAAAAAACAACCATTTTACAACAACAAATTACATAAAAATCGCCCGTGTTACATTCTCGTACCGTTATGGAAACTCGAAATGAAATCTTGAAATATCGTTACATTTTTATTAAACCAATCTATTAAATCCATTAGCATAATTAACCTATCAACAGGCAATCAAAGAAACACAAGGTTACTGACTTAAAGAGAAAATAATTCCACAATGTTAAATTGCTACTTCTTGGAGACTAACCATCTCATGAGATTTGATCGAATCCTCATGGATTTCCCACTGAGAAATTAATTTGTCCAAGAACTTTTCCTTGTATAAATCGATGCTGAGTCTATCAGCGTCTGATGAACTGTTCGAAGTACAAAGATTGTTGTATAATCGTATGTGGATTATTTCACTCTAAAAGTGAGAAACTTGCTTGTTCCCATAACAGTTAAAGCAAAATTGAGCTTTATCAGTGAAGATGATCTTCCATAAAAATTCAGGATGATTTTCAAGTTTCTCTTGAGTCCTTGTGCTAAACAAACGACGCTTAGAATTGTAAAGTGGCTTCAGTTCTTGAGCCAAAGGCTTCTCAATAATCTCATGTGGAATATTTTCATTTCAAAAGCGACATTTTTCTTGTTAGCTTGTTCTTGGTTCGCTAGGAAATATGATGTTCCATTAAAAGTCAAGTGACTTCAGCTCTTCAACCAGTACGATCTTGCAGGAGTACTCTAATCCTCCTTCAACAAAGTTGTCATTCAACCAAGTTCTTGAGAACGATGATTTACAGGCACATGTGCATATTCTCCAACACTGTCTCTTACAGCAGTAATATTGTCAGGATTTCCTGCACTTGGACGCCGTGGTGTTTTCTTATCATGGAGTGTAAATTCACTTTTAAACTTTTTCACAAAGCACAGTGCGTAGATGACTTTTTCCAAGATTTTCACTGGTTCTTGAAATGGGAATTTCTCCATGATTAAATGGTAGATTATACTGAACACACTGTCAAGAAATAACTGTTTATTTAGAAAACGAAAATCTGATCATTCATTTAAGGATTTTTTTTGAAAAATCTGAAATACTATGGCATTATCTGTAACAAAATACACCTACGTACCACAAAAAAAATAAAAGCCCAGCCGACCGCTGACAGCTTATTTATTGAAACGCGTTTGGTGTTTTTTATTATTGTGTAGTACGTAGGTGTAAAATTTAATTTAATTAACTTCATATGTAAACTCACTAAATAAAACAACAACTGTGTCTATTTGTATACTCAATAAATCAAAACGTTATTTGCCGTTTAACTTCACCATCGATGCAAATACATAATTGTTCGTAACGTATTAAGATAATAAACCAATTATTATTAATAATCATATAACTATACACAGAACATGACCTAGAAAGTGTAACTTAAAATTAGAGAACAAATAAAACCAAGGTATGTAAAATTACCAAACTATCCAGCTTATACAAAAGGTCTATCTAAATTCCTTTCCAAACTTACTTTGAAAACAATCACTACTTCAGATCGTTGTTTGCAAACTCTTTTAAACAATCCTAAAGACCAAGTATACAAGCACGATAATATGGGAATTTACAAAATGAATTGCACAAATTGTGAACAAATATATGTAAGGCAATCTAAACGACCTATCATAATTCGCTTCAAAGAACATTTAGCTCATATCAAATACAAACGTTGGGACAAGTGTGCCGCAACTCTACATACGTTTATAGATAAGGAATCTGTAGTCAAACATGTTAATAACAAGTACGAACTGATCGCTATGAAAGTTTAAAGATCTCCTAACAAACAAATGCTAATGAGTAATGATGACCAAGGATCTTTAGGCTACTTGGAGCTTATAAAGCTTTCACTAGATAAGCAACGAAACGTTACCCGCTAATGGTATGGTATGGTTCGTCCTAGTTGACCACTGATGATGATAACTAAACTATTGAAACGCATTCGGCGTTTTGATTTGTGTGGTACGTGGGTGTATTTTGTTTGTTAGAGGTCCTGCACCAAATCCAGTGTTCCAGATTTTTTATAACCTGTGTTTATGTAGAATCATTCTAAAATAAAAATTCAGAATAACCCTGAATGAATAGTTCAATGTAATAACTCAAATTTATGATATATGTCAACATAAATGGCATTAATTTGAGTTTATATTAGGAAAACACTAAAAATTGATGTCATACGTTTCCTTTTTGTTAACACTGTGTTCAACTTTAGTGAACATTAATTTTGTAAAACAAATTCATTTAATTCATAATAAAGTTTTTATGGTCCGAGGCAAGCGCTGTAGGACCATAAAAATCGGTTATTCCCGCATTCATTTTATGCACGATTAATGTATTGAATATTTAAAATGAATTATAACGTTAATTGTTATCAAAACAAATACATTTTTCGTTTATGATAGCAGGTATTGGTGCGTTACCATGAAAACGAGTACAAAAACAGACATGTCAAATTGATAATGCGTATGACGTGTTGGTTTAGTTATTTTTAAACGCAATAACTGAGACATTTCCAGAAATAAGATGAATGAAATTGACGAATTGTACCACGTAGTATAAACATGATAATTGCAATAATTACTTTGTAAATGTTTTTAATTAAACTCATAGTATTGCGCCTATTGTTTTCAATGTTAGAGGTTTCATTGTAGTCCGCTGGGTCATAATAATGTCCGCAGGCTATAAAAAGACGAAGCAATTCGGGTATAATTTTTACACACAACAGTTCCATACAATTCCGCAGAATGCGTTCGCTTCGTTACAGTAAGATAAGATAAAACGTAAAGGTAAGCAGTATTTATTCTTCACCGAAATGTTAGATAAAATATGAACATTCTGCAATAATGTAATGGTAAACGTGATATATTATCGACCTAAGGCTGTGTTAGGTTTCACTACTAATGCAGGCATACTAGAACAGCGACAACGTATTTTCAAGACTTAATGACACAAAAAAAACAAGAGATATTATACAATTTTATTCCTTTTCCATATTGTGTTATTGTTGTTATTTATAACTATACAATCGTTTATTAAGGTACTTGTGCTTATTAAGGTACTTAGGATGATATTGTATTTTATTATTGTGCACAGGGCGTATCATGATGCGTACTACTCTGATATTCTCGCTTGTATTTGTTATTTTATTATTGTATGTATTGTACATATTACGTTTCGCATGGTTTTCAAATAAACACTTTTCCCTCTCTCTCTTTCTCCGTCCCTCATAAATTACTCCCTCTCAAAATAACGTGTTACGCCATCTACATAATCCTCATTTTCTTTGAACCGCATGTTTTACTTAAGGTTCCTTCAATACTAAACCTAGACCATCGGCCTTACTCTCGTAGTTTTTAAAATTCCAAACTTACGACAATTGGAGTTTCTTTTTTTAAATATAAAAGAAGGTAATTACATGCCAGTACGGACAAAATCAATACACGAGATGCACTATTAAGCAACATACAAACGGGAAATGACGCTCAATAATTTGCGTGCGCACAAGCGAAAGTGGAATCAAAATCTGACAACGTGATAACATATTATATCGTGCGATCAAAAATAACACACAATGCTCATGAAATAGTATATTACATAATAAGGGTGGTAAAATTACGACACTCGTGCTTAATAGGCATAAATACCCGAGTTGTGTACAATGCTTTCTGTACTCCTATAGCGTATAAAAACTACCACTCATTAAGATTCTTATGACCTTTGAACGTTTTCTACACGTACCTAATATTGTAATGAACGATCCTATAAAAATAAGTTATTGTATAAATGTATTATACGATGTATGGCTTACTTCAATTACCACGTTAAAAGTTCGAAAAATTTGAACTACAATAAATAGAACTAGTTAACGCCACTGGTTTTATTAGTTATCTTGAAATTAAAAAATTAACCTCACTTTTTGTGGTTAACGATGAAATGAAATTTTATTTTATTTACAGAGTTATTGCTCTAAAGTAATAATAAATGTAAATGTACAACAAACTTTTATTCAAAGGTGGTATATATTTTTGTATTTCAAATTTGAAATGTATTGAAAAATTTTTCAGTTTATGATAATGGACTATTTAACACTGAAGTAATTTTTTTTTACTTATAGTATTCCCGAACAGGCTACGATTTGACTAACGTGCTAAAACACCCAGGAACACTGGGGGTTTAGGGATATTGTTTGGCTGCCGAGAAATGTTTATGAATGGCTAGCTTAAATTGACTTTTGGAGGAAAACAGGAACTGGTTAGTGCATTCCATAATTTGGTCACCGTGTGGAAAAATGTAGATTGAGCCTGTTTAGTGTGACACGATGGAATTTTGAGTGCGTAATTATGGTGTGAGTGGGCAAACCGAGTATTTCTAGCGAAGATGGCCTGCGAAGGTATTAAGGAATGTATTTCTGAGGCACACTTGCCATGGTAATAGCGATAGAACAAGGAAAGAACAGCAACTATTCTTCTATGCTCAAGAGGATGTAGGTCAGAAGTCAGAGGCAGGTTATTTATAAGCCTGACAGCTCTTTCTTGGATGCGGTTTATCATATCAAGGATGTAATGGGGAGCATTGACTCAGAGGTGGGAATTGTACTCCAGATGAGGTCGAATTTGAGCCTTATACAGTAAAAGGAGTTGTTGCGATGTGAAGTACTGTTTAGATTTGTATAGACAGCCCAGTTTACGGGCAGCTGTTTTGCTGGCTGCAATATGTGGTCGACCCATTCATATTTACAGCAGGAAACGATCGGTCTTTCTTGGCGGACACAAGGCAACACTGCTTTTTGTCCGCGTTGAACGTGAGTAGATTATTCCTTCCCCATTCAAGGACACGTTCTAAGTCACTGTTGATTCAGGCTGCCATTTTCACATTTACGTCCTGTCTAGACTTATTGATGTGGGAAAACTGAGAAGAACTATAATGTAGAGTGCTGTCATCCGCAACGCAATGGATTGGATTAGTTGTTGAGAAAATGAGGTCATTTATGTACAGAAGGAGAATTGTGGGAGCTATCACTGATCCTTGGGGTACTCCCGCGTTAATAGTAGTTTCTTTCGAAAAGAAGCCATCGACGACAACGCGTATACGTCTTTTGTCAAGAAAGTTGGATATCCAGTTGATGAGCGAATCGGATAAGTCGAACGAAGTGAGCTTGGGAAGTAGACACTTGTACCAAACCTGGTCAAAGCTTTTGGAATATCTAAAGCTACTAGTACTGTTTCACCGGACCTCGCTAATGTGTTATTCCAAAGTTGGGTGACATATGAAAGAAGATCACACGTTGAACGACTCTGTCTGAACCCATACTGGTGGTCGTTTAAGAGTTTATTGCAACGAAACTAGTTGGTGTTTGATGACTTTCTCCATGATTTTAGACAGAATGGAAGTGATAGCTATTGGTCGATAGTTTTGTCGCCCTTTTTAGGAATAGGCTGGACATTTGCTAACTTCCACGATGAGTGAAACTCTCCAGATGACATGGAGATCGAAAAAAGTTTGGACAATTTCAGCTCGGGGTAGCATTTTTTAAGGACGATAGCTGGAATACCATCAGGGCCAGTCGCCTTGTTTCGGTCAAGTTTATTGATAATTGATTCCAGGAGCTTGTAACGAAAGTGGATTGGTTTAATAGCGTATGGGGTAGATTTCGGCGACGGCACAGTTTTACCAGAATCATTGAGACGTGAATTTGATGCAAAGTAATCGACAAAGAGGTTGGCTTTTTTAGCAGGATCAGCTACTACAGCTCTGTCGCGAGACGTCATGGGATGAAAGGAAGATGTACTAAAGTTTTTACTGATGGCTTTTGCTAATGACCAAAATTTACGACTATTCTGCTTCATTTTAATTTTAAAAACTAGTTATATTTACTCATATTCCCTAACATGATCCAGCTATAATATTTAATTTCTATTGTCAAGTAACACTACTTAATCAAACTAATTAAAGTTAAGCATTTGCACTGCACATAAGTTTCAACCAATATAGTTTTAAACATGTTTAGATTCATTTTCAGTACCTACAAATGCGTTGAAAATAGTTTTAATAAAATTCAATGATAGAACAGTTCTGGACCACGTGTACAACTCTGCTTAATTTTTTTGTTTAAAAACTAGTTATAGTATATATAGAGAATTTCTGAAAAATCTCACTTGTCACTAGTTGATAATATCATATGTCAAATTTATAAATATCGAAATTGAATAATATTCTTTATGAATAAAGAAGAAAGTGATGGGTATGAGAAGGATGGATACTTAGAAAGGCCATACAAATGCAGCGGAAGAACGAAAAATAAAATATCCGAATTTGTTAAAAAAATAAATACACAAGATTTGACAGAAGCAGGAACTTCAACTTTAACACAATTTTGTGCTAAATGTAATAAATCTTTTAAATCTATTAATATCCATAATACAAAGAAACATAAAAACGAAAAAATTCCAATAAACTCGACACAACAAAATCAAAATTTTATTGAAGAATCTGTAAACAAATGTCAATACTGTCAAAAATTATTCAAAACACAAAGGGGAATAAATACTCACATTCGAAAGGCACACCCAGAAACATATCGTCAAAAATTATTAGAAAATGAAGAGATAGTCGAGGAAAAAATATCAGATCATGTTCAACAAAATAACTCTAACTCCAACAATGAATTACATAAAGAAATTTTGCTATGGCAAAAGGAATTCAATGCAAAATTTTTAAATGAACAAACATTTAGCCAAAAAGTTGAAGATTTTAGTGGATTTCTATTAAAATTCCTTAACCAGCTACCAGGCCCAAAACACCGGCAAAAATATTTTATGAGGCAAGAAAAAAAAAGGTTTCAAACGTTCTAATAATATGTATACCAAAACTACAAATCCGAAAGATTATCAAAACGCAATAGAGAAAAACATAAACATGAATATGAATACCAACTAACTCAATATCTTTATTACAACCAACGTCGCAAAGCAGTTAGAAGAATATATGAAAAAATAATCAAAATTGTAAACTAGATCCTAATATTGTTTACGATTTTACAAAATAAATTTGAAACACCCAATAATTTTTGCTTAGAAGATAATTACCGATAATTGACACAGAAGAACAAAAAAATTAGTGACGAATATAAAGCTGAAATTTCAGTTGAAGAAATCACCAAATGCATCAAATCAATAAAATAGATACTTCACCAGGCCCAGACAGAATAATTATGAGATGTATAAAGAATAATATAAATATCATAGAAATTCTAGCAAAAATAGGAAATATTATGTTAGATACAGGTTTCGTTCCAAACTCTTTTAAACAAGCAAGAACAATTTTAATTCATAAAAAAGGTAATACCGATGATTTAAATAATTTTAGACCTATTTCAATTTATTCATTATTGCGAAGAATTATAGAAAAAAGTTCTTGACAAATATATTCGAAATTTTATTCACATAAACGTCAATCAAAGAGGTTTTATGCATATACAAGGATGTGTAATTAATAATAATATTATAGAAACTATTCTTGAAAAATCAAAACAATTAAAACAAAATACATCCTTAATTTTTTTAGATATTGAAAAAGCTTATGACAATATAGGTCATAAACATTTAATTAAAAAAATAAAATCCTCAAAAATTCCTACTAAATTACAAAATTTAATTATAAACCTGCAATGCAATAATGAATCTTTCGTTGATTTAGGATTTAAAAGAACTAAGAAATTTAAAATTAATAATGGTGTTTTGCAAGGGTCTCCTATATCTCCTATTTTATTTAATTTAGCAATTAATCATATATTTGAAGAACTTTCAGAGCCAGATATAACAAATTTATTTGGATTTAGAATTAGCGATGACAAATCTATAAATCCAATAACAATTTTAGGATATGCTGATGATACTGTAATAATAGGAAAGATTATAATGCAACATCTAATATATTATTTATGATAGAAAATAAATTTGACGAAATAGGATTAAAAATTAATTATAATAAATCGTCAGGAATATCACTAGATAAAGGGAAATTAATTAATAGATCATTTTCATGCAAAAATAGTAACGTAATAAAAACTATTGGATCAGAAGAAAAAATAAAATATTTAGGAGTAACAGACAAATTAATATTTGAAGAAGATATTATTTTAAAAAAATTTAGTACTAATTTGGAAATTTTAACTAAATCTACATTATTAAGTGCACACCAAAAATTAAATATACTAAATCAATATATCTCACCATGCTTAATATATCCTTTACAAACAGCTCCATTAAATAAACTTTCAAAAATATTTTTAGACAAAGTTGACAAACTTATAAGAAGTAGCGTTAGAGAAATCATACAACTCCCAGGAGACACTCCAAATAGTTTTTTATACTCATCAAAAAATGTTAGAGGTCTAGAAATTTTTAATTCTTATTGGGAAGCTTTCATTCAACAATTTAACAAATTTCGTTTATTAGAACATTCCAACTGTGAATTAATTAAAAAAATTTTGAGGAAAATAAAATGTTATGTCTATTAAAATTAAATATAGATAACAAAGATATAAATATTATAGAGAAATCTAAGAAACAAACAAAATCTATTAGATCAATTTTACGTGAAAGGGAATTTCAAAATTGGACTAATCATACTCAAAAGCAAGGGCTTATTTTATATAGACAAGTCAAAAGTAGTAACAAATGGGTTTATCAAAAAAATGGACTAAGTATTTCTGAATGGACAGACTGCATTAAGATGTCTTGTAATGTTTCCGCAGTTCGAACAATCCCAGGTCGCAGTACTCACACATCCCATTGCCGAAGATGCAATGAGTTTGAAACACTTGCTCACGTGTTGGGTTTCTGTAACTATGGTGAATTGTTACGAATTAAAGACGCAATGATGTAAGACAGATTATTGCAGATAATTTGCGAAATAAAGGATGGGAGGTTCATGAAGAAATAATGGGACTATCTTCATTAGATAGTATTAGAAGAGTGGACATCTTAGCTATCAACAGAAAAACTAATAAAAATTATATTATAGATCCCACTATTAGATTCGAAGATAATGAGGAACAACCGGATAAAGTAGATTTAGAAAAAAAAGCCATATATGAACCTACGATCGATTATTAAGCAAAGAAATACGATATTCAAAATATCAAGGTAATAGGTTTAATGTTTGGAGCTAGAGATACCCTTACAAGGAACTATATTGATTTTAGAAAATTTTTTAATCTCGATAAAAATTTAGATAACGAGATTGTAAGTAAAATTTTAAAATATTCAGTATACATACTTAGAAACCATTTATTTGGTTCGAAACATTTAATATAATTCATTTTTAATTAATTATATAATTTTTCATTCAATGAAAATGTTATTATTATTATTATTATATTCATGTTATCTTTGTTTATACGTTACTATGTCATTTTAGGCAAACTATTATTGTAATAGTTAGTTCTTATGTCAATAAAATATATATATATATATATATATATATATATATTGTAATGTTTATAATGATTAAATAAAATAATGATGGCGACTTAATTTATTTAAAGAGGGGTAAAATTATTTTAGGATAATTTAAATTTAAATGTTAATAATATGAATAATGGAATTCTATTAACTTTAACTTTTATTGCACCGGACTAGCTCAATCTCAATTTGGGGATAGAGTTCAAAGTAATTTAGTTTGAAGTAAAATTTAAATTTGAAAAATGTGTATATGAAATACACTTTATCGAAATATAATGAAAGTATAAAATTTATCCTGAATACAATTTACTCCCAACGCATGCGTTGTAATGAACTTAAGTGAAATTAAAAGCTGTCAAAAATGTCAAATAAATAATTTAGAAATTTACTGTTTATATCCAAAATGAAAATTTTGAAAAAGAAAATAATTTAATACCTTTACAGGTGTTTACACAAGTAAATATTTAAAATTCTAAACCAAAACATGTATGTAATAAATATTAATTTGCAGGAAATTTACCAAATGAATGTCTATAATCAATAGGGTTATGTAAAATTTGTGACTCACATATACTGTCCTCACTGTAAATTGATGTCTTCGGATAACTCCAACTAGATGCAGGCAATGTCCACTCGATTATAGTTGTTACCATCACCCATATACAGCTAACTCGATTCTCAGGTTGTCGAAGACACCAACTTCCAAAACTTATGATGTTTTCTTCGAAATCAGCAAAACTCCAATCACTTATTTTACTTTGGTAACTTTTTATTTAATTAAATTTAAAACTTAATGAATGGTATCGTTTTAAAAGAAATATTTAAATATTATCCAAAATTTTGTTGATAAACACTTTTATTTTTAGATGCCGATTCAAATTTTATTTAAAAGAAATTGTCCGGAGAAATAAAACAACATTAACCAAATAAAAGTGGGTTTTAATTTGGTATAACGGAATCAATTCAAGTTTGATAACACAAAAAGAAAACTTTACAAAATCGTGACACAAATTAACGCGTACAAGATATTTTCCGAAAACGATAGGTATCGGAGACCGAACTATTTATTTTAACCGTCGATATAAAAACAAATGCTCTCGGAAGTATTCTTCGTAAAATATAACTTTCTTTACGAAAATTTAAATTAGGTTATGAAACTTACTTTTTATACACAATTGCACAACACTGTTTTAACTTTTTAAACTTTGAACAAATTCTAGAGAGAGAGTTGAATTTCCAGAGCACTTCCTTTTATATCTTTCTGGTTGTTACCAAAAATTCATTTTTTTTCCAGCCATTTTGCCTTCGTATCCAAGGCTCTGATTGGTTGACATATATTACAAATTGGACTCAAATGGAAATTTGGCCGTAACTTTCTTATACATAAGCGAAATTAAAAATTAATAACAGAAATGAATACTACACAAAATTTTGAATAAAAAGACACCTAACAAGCTATGGTTCCTAAAATTAATATACGAATCCACTTAATCTAACTTAAATAAGCTTATAACTATGTAAACTTACAAGCTACACTTAATCTAATTACATAAATGGAATTTTGAGAAAATTTTACACAAGAACACATACTTTTTGTGTTAGAAATATTTAATTTAAAGAAATTTTAAGCTTTTGCAATTTTATCCTAAATTCACCTCAAATTTCACACAATTTTGCGGTGAAAAGCGATGTATCCTTTTAAAAACTAAAATATATTGAGAAAGAACTTCTACTAATTGCTTTAAGAGCAAAATTTAAGCCTAATGATGTGAAAAAAGTTTAAATTATGTAAAAAACCTAGAAATTATAACCTAACCAAACTTAAATCTAAAATTGGAAATAGTTCATATTTAAAAATGTTTTCAACACTTGAAATGTTATGTTACAGGTTTGTAATTCTTGTCTTTATTATTTTCACTATATATTAGTAATGCATAATGTCATATAGTGTTGCATTAAAAACGTCTCTTCGTCTAACACTCTTATGAAACATTTCACTATAAAAATGTACACCACTATAAATGTCTTTATGCCAAAATGTTCTATGTGTTCTTCTTATTGTTAAACTTATATCAGAATTTTTGTCACTAAGTCGCTACCAGAAATATGTGCGAAAAACGTCTAAAATGTCCAAATTGTAACCCTTTTATGAAATTTTTATATTTCCTGCTTTCATAAACTAATTATACACTATCCCTAACATAATCCTAACTATACAGTTTATTTTTAAACACCTGTAAAGTGTTCACTTGCCAAATTACCCTTGAAAAATTGACTTTTATTGCAATAATTGAAATACTAAAATGACTTTACGAAAATGGTTATATTTAACATTCTTGACAATTTTGTCAGCAGCAAAATGCTTTTTATGATAAAACCAAACTAAGTAAATAATATTCAGACTAATTTATACCAAACAAATCTATTTTAATCACATCGTGAACCAGATTTATATAAAACAGTGTCTTACATGTATCGAGCTTGAAATCACCCTTTTATTACCCAAATGTCATTTAAACTGTCCGATACTTCTTTTACCTCTTTCTGAACATCTCAATATATATATATATATATATATATATATATATATATATATATATATATATATATAAATGGAGATATAATTTTTAATTTATATTACCTAGCAATCAAACAAATTAAAATTACAAGTTTATTAAATGCTAAAAAAAGGTATGTTACATACTAATTGTAAATAAAAGTTATTAATCTTATTAAATACATAAATAAAAAGTTTACCTCGAGTATAGAGTATACTATATTAGTTGTAGTCCACAGCACTTAATTAGGAGCTGAAGCCCATTTGTTCTATTAATGTAGATCCACCTCAACTTTTTGGTGTTTTTAAATGTGAATTTAGGTAAACATGTATTGATAATGTTATTTAATGAACTTTTTAAACACTGTGTAAAAGCATATTGTCACTCCACTAAATTATAATTATCATTTTAGAGAAGTGAAGGACGTAACGAAATAACATAGGAAATACAGTTTATCAATGGTGAAAAAGATTATTTCATAGATTATACATTTAGTAGATGAATAATTTTAGTGAATTATGATAGTTTGTACAATTTGCCATTGTCTCTCAAATATAAAAGTGAAATTTATCATTTACGAAATTTATTTATTATTTACGAAGTGGCTTAGATCTAAGACTAGGGCTTAGATACGTATATTGGTTTTAATGTTGACACACTGCTTTCAATATATATTGTATGTACTAAATTGTAGTGGTAGTTGAGGCTTTATTTAACACAGAGTTGTCATTTCAACTGCTACATGACATGACTTGTGCTATTTAAGTTAGCAGATTACCACTTGAATCGATTAAAATGGTAGTGGAAGTAATACCACAAGCTAAAATAATCTCAATGTAATGATTATCTCGTAACATTACAATTAAAAATATGTTCAATGTCTTCTATAATAAATACTGAATATCGTTACCACCTCATTTATGAAATTATTAACATATTTCAAGTTAGTTTTATTTTATTTAATAATTAACAAAAAGTTACAGAACCAATGCTTAATGAATAAAATTGTAAGTAATTAATGCACCAAAAGTAGGTAGATGCTTATTATCAAAATAGCTAAAGTCATAAGCTGTATTGTATTGTTCAATATCTGGTTTAAACTTTATACATAAACATTGATGCAACATATTGCTAGATTAAATCATTTCCAAAGTTATTGTCTAGTAGCTGATCTTTTACGTACTAAATAAACATGTCTTCAACTGAAATGGAAAGCTTATAATGCATCATTAAATGTAATACATTTCTCTTTTATATTTGAGAGACAATTTGGCAAATTGTACAAACTATTATAATTCACTAAAATTATTCATCTACTAAATGTAGAATCTATGAAATAATCTCTTGCACCATTGATAAACTGTATTTCCTATGTTATGTCCTTCACTTCTCGAAAATGAATATTATAATTTAGTGGAGTGACAATATGTTCTTACAAGGTGTTTAAAAAGTTGTTGGTTCTCCCACATATAGCCTTGCAAAACATCTTACACTTTTATTACAACCTCATATAGGAAAAACACCCCATTACATTAAAAATTCTGCCGACTTTGTTGAAAATATGCATAGTTTCAAAATTGAAGAGGGTGATATAATGGTTAGTTTTGATGTTGTTTCACTTTTTACAAAAGTGCCTCTAAAAGAAACTATTGAATACATTGATCATCTTTTTCCAAAGGACATAACCATTCTTTTTCAGCACTGTCTTACTACAACTTATTTTCAGTGGAATAGTAAATTTTATGAACAGATTGAAGGTGTAGCAATGGGTAGTCCCCTTAGTCCTGTTATTGCTAATTTTTATATGGAAAAATTTGAAACATTAGCGTTACAAAATACACCTAAAAAACCTTCGGTTTGGTATAGATATGTAGACGACACATTTGTTATTTGGAGACATGGAGAAGAGGTACTGCATGGGTTTTTGGTTTTTATAAATGGTATACGTCCTAGTATTCAATTTACCATGGAAAAATAAACTAATGGAGGTTTACCATTTCTTGACATATTAATATCTAAAAATTATAATTCACTATCTTTTAAGGTTTACAGAAAGCCGCCACACACTGATAGATACCTTCATAAATTATCCAACCACCATCTACGTCAAAAAATTAGTGTAATTAAATCTTTAGTAGATCAAGCAAAACGAATTTGTGACCCTGAATTTTTGAAGGATGAATATAAATATTTAAGAAAATCCTTACAAGATAATGGATATTCACTTACAGATATTAATAATGTTATTACACCTTCTAGGCGTGACCTTAAAGAAAAACCAATTTTTAACGTTGGTACTGCTTTTCTTCCTTTTATAGCTAATGTTACAAATGGAATTGAAAAAATCCTAATTAAATATGGCATTAGGACTATTTTTAAACCTACAAGAAAAATTAAAGAGCATTTAAGATCACCTAAAGATGCGTCAAACCCTTTATCATCTTCTGGAGTGTATAAGTTTTCTTCTTCATGTGGAAAAGTCTACATCGGAACCACAAAACGTAGCTTTGATACAAGACGCAAAGAACATATGAGATTTTGTAGATTAGGTTAACCAGAGAGGTCTGCTGTGGCTTACCATGCCCTGAATAATCTAAATCATGACATTCAATTTGACAATATGGAAATATTGTCAAGACAAACTCATTATTATGTTCGTTTGCAACGTGAAGGTATTGAAATATATAAACACCCTAATAATTTTAATAGACAAGAAGAAAATCTCCGTTTAAATACGTTTTGGCATCTTATAATTAAAAAAAAGCATAATGAGACGTCTTAATTTTGATTTTAATTTTAGCTTTTAGTATGTCTAGGTTTTTTGCTGTGTTTTTCCTAGATCTTGAAGTAAATGCTTTACCAATTATATGTTAAATTACCACAGCACTATAATTTAACATAAATAGTTGAAATTAAATTAAAATTGAAAATTACAAAAAACATTTTACATTGTGCTTTTCATTGTTAATAACACTTCCAATTATTGATAAAGATTGTTAGATTTAACTAGGTTATTTTATTTGATGTGATGTTTAGATTTGTGAATGCTTTTATCATTTTCAAATTGAACTTTTTCACAACTTACACTTACATCATAACTCGATTAAATTTTGTTAAATGTGTTTTTGGCTGACAAATTCCATTGTTAGCTTTCGTCGTAGAGAGTGTTCTGGTTTGTCATCTTTAAGGCAGTTTAACAATATTTAATTTTTAATGACCTCTAGTTATTCTTTACTAAAATTTGAAATTTAATTTTAAAGTTGGCTTTTACGTTTCTCAAACTGTTGTATTAATAGCAGGCTGATGTTTATGTTTTAATTTTCAACTTTGACAAAATTGTTTACAACATCTTTAACAATTCTTACAAATATTACTACTGACGAAGATAACTGTAAGTGTTATCGAAACGTTTAGATTGTATAATTTAAATACACCATTAAAAATCCCAAAAAATATAAGTATTTTATTATGAGTGTTAATGGTGAAAGTTAACATTTAACATTATCAATACATGTTTACCTAAATTCACATTTAAAAACACCAAAAAGTTGAGGTGGATCTACATTAATAGAACAAATGAGATTCAGCTCCTAATTAAGTGCTGACTAGAACTAATATAGTATATATGTGCTTTGTACTTCAAAACTCCATTAAGTTGGTTAGCGTGGTACTCTAGCAAGGTACAGGTCGTAGGTTCAAATCCTACTCGAGGTAAACTTTTTATTTATGTATTTAATAAAATTAATAACTTTTATTCACAATTAGTATGTAACATACCGTTTTTTAGCATTTAATAAACCTTTAATTTTAATTTGTTTGATTACTAGATAATATAAATTAAAAATTATATCTCCATTTTAATATGTTAGTTAATATTAGTTACTATAATTAGTTTTTAAAGAAAAAAATTAAGCAGAGTTGTACACGTGGTCCAGAACTGTTCCACCATCGAATTTTATTAAAACTATTTTCAAAGCATTTGTAGGTACTGAAAATGAATTTAACATGTTTGAAACTATATTGGTTGAAACTTATGTGCAGTGCAAATGCACTTTTAACTTTAATTAGTTTGATTAAGTTGTGTTACTTGACAATAGAAATCAAATATTATAGCTGGATCATATTAGGGAATATGAGTAAATGTAACTAGTTTTTAAAATTAAAATGAAGCAGAATAGTACACGTGGTCGATAACTGTTCTATTTTTAAATTTTATTGAAACTATTTTAAACGCATTTAGAAGTACTGAAAATGCTTCCAAACATGTTTAAAACTATATTGGTTGAAACTTATGTGCAGTCGAAATGCACTTTTAGTTTTCATTAGTTAGATAAACTTGTGTTACTAAACGATATAAATTAAAAACTATATCTGCATTTTAATATACAGTGTTTCAATAAAAGGCGGCCCTGTTACTAGGATATGTAGAACACAAAAATAAGTCGGGTTTTCTTAGTAAAAACTTTTTAAAATGGCATCTGTATTCAAGATAGAGGATTTAAAAAAAATCTTTATACACATTTTTTACGATTATGTCGAAACTACTAGCAACATGATAATGAAATTTTGTATGAATATATTTTTGAAGCCGACACATCCCATGAATTTGTTTTTATATCTGGCTCTAATAGAAGGCGCTACTTACACGGTTCGTACCGAGTAGTTTTAAACGTAACTTTTTTAAGGTTATACTTTCTAGTCCAAATTTTAATCTTATTAAAAACCAAAAACAATAACGTTATTTTAAGGCTAAAGATATTACTTAAACAAAGAATCACAAGAAGGAAACTAAAATAAATTTGACTAAAAACATGAGTAAAAAATCAGTTAGAGTAAGTGTTCAAAATGGCCTCCGTTTTCTCGAATACACAATTCTATCCTTTTTTCTAAAGAATGCATTAATTTTCTAAACCGTTGAGGTTCAGCTATGAAGTCATTAAAGTGGTGTCGTGCAATTCTTGACTTGAATTTACATCTGTAGCATAGACTTTTTCCTTAAGTTACGACCAAACTTTGTAGTTCAAAGGATTGAAATCGCATGACCGTGGAGACCAATGAATCGGATTTTCGGCACCTCTACCAATCCATTGATTCGGATAATGGTTACTCAACCAAATACGACACCTTATATCAAAGTGCGGGGGAGCCCCATCATGCATAAAAAATATAGATCTTCGCACGTTTAGCGTTAAATCTTCTAATATCTCGAATAAATGATTTTTAAAAAGTCGAGGTACACAGTACCGTTTAAATTTCCAGGTAGAATGTGATAACCAGTTAATTTGTTACCTAAAGTTGCTGCCCAAACATAAACTTTAAAAAAGTGTTGGTAATGTGATACCCCTTTAACTTGTGGTTTCTCATCACGCCAGTAGTGTGCATAATGAGAGTTAAACATTCCTTGTCGCGTAAAGGGTACTTTTAAAAAATTGGGATTGTGGGTTGCCATTTCTTGTGACTATCACAAAAATCCACTTTAACAGGTAAATCGTCTGACAAGAGCTCTTGTACTTATCTGTAGTGATAAGGATGTAGCTGCTGCCCCTTAAGTATCCTCCAAGTACTTGCAGAAGACGTATTTGTATGTCGTGCTATGTTCCTTATGCTTCTTGCAGGTGAAAAATGTACTTCGAGGCGTTAATGTCACTTGTACGCCCTCTAGCTCTTATTTCTTGTATATAAGCTAATAAATTTAGTGTTTCTAACAAACATTAACGCCGTCTTAACTATCAATAAATATCAGTTTTCAGTGGTTACTTGATGACATTTTGAACACTTACCCTAAGATTGAATATTTGATCTTTTTAGTCAAATTTATTTTAATTTCCTTACTGTGATTGTTTGTTCAATTAATAACTTTAGCCTTAGAATAATGCCATTGTTCTTGGTTTTTAATACCAGCATCAGTTATTACTTCATCATTTTTAAATCAGAATATTTCGAAAACGGTACACTGTATCGAGTTTTACCAATAGTACCTTTTTGGTGTAAAATTGAATGATGTTCCCTTAAAATTTGGAGTAGAAAATCTAACCTCAAAAAAGTTATGTTTAAAACTACTCGGCACGAACCGTGTGCCCTCTATAAGAGCCAGATATAAAAACAAATTCATGGGATGTGTCAGCTTCCAAAACATATTCATACAAGATTTCATTACAATGTTGCCAGTAGTTTCGACATAATCCTACAAAATGTGAATATCATTTTTTTTTTAAACCTTGTATCTTGAATACGGATGCCGTTTCGAAAATTTGTTACTGAGCAAACCTAACTTACTTTTCAGTGTTCTACCTATCCTAGCAACATGGCCACCTTTTTCTGAAACACCCTGTATTAGTAAATATTAGTATAATAAAAGTTTCTAAAAAAAAGTTTAAGTAGAATTTTTTATAATTATTTTGGTTGGAACTTATGAGCAGTGGAAATGCAATTTTAATTTGAATTAGTTAGATAAAGTAGTATCACTAGACACTATAAATTAAAAATTATATCTTCATTTTAATATGTCAGGAAATATTAGCTACTGTAACTAAAGTTTCTGTAAAAAAAATGAATTAGAACGGTACATGTGGTCGAGAACTGGTTTATTATTGAATTTTATTAAACTATATTAATATTTACTAACATATTAAAATGGAGCTATAATATTCCTATTGCCTAGTACCACAATTTAATCAAACTAATTAGAATTAATACTGCATTTGCACTATATATAAGTTACAACTAATATAGTTTTGAACATGTATAGAAGCATTATTGATAACTCTAAATACGTTTAAATATTAAATCAAGCTAAATAAAATTGTTGTTCAAAAATTTCAAAAACATAACTTAAACTTATTGACAAGCATTTTAAAATTCAACATTAGAAAGGTTCTCGACCACGTACCTAACTTATTTTTTTTACCGAAACTCTAGTTAGTAAAATGCAGCTACTGCAGCTACTACTCAATCAAACTAATAAAAAGTTAAAAGTGCATGTGCACTTTACATAAGTTTGAAGCAATATGGGTTTAAACATGTTTAGAAGCATTTTTAGTACCTCTAAACCCGACTAAAATTATAGTTTAAAAAACTCAATAATAGAACATTCTCGAGCACGTGCCCAATTTTGCTTAATTTTTTTTAGAAACTTTAGTTGTAGTAACAAATATTTGCTTACATATTAAAATGGCGTTTAAAAGTTTTCATGACTTGCATTAAGCGAATTAATTCGTTGTAAATAACACTATCAAGTTACCTCCATGTCACGTGTTTGTGTTTTACTTTATATTCACAAAGTCAACCATTACCATTCTGTTCATCAGTGGCAATCTACAATCTCATATAACACATTTTATTTGAAACATACACCTATTTCAGTCATGTACTTGCTAATAAAAGAAATTCACTGATTTATTAAAGAGGTTTCTAAACTAAATGACGTTTACAAAATTACACTATTTTTAAATTTTCCCGGGTTTTGAAGATAACTAAAAAACATCGCTGTGTAAACTTGCCCTCAGAGGTAGCGCCATCTACCACCTTCTTAAATGGAATATAGTATAGGCATTCACAAATAAATAAATTATACATGGTGTGAATTTTTAGATAAATGAAATGAGAATGACGTGATTCTCGCACACCGACACCGGCTAGAATACGAATTATCTTTTTTTTTGCAGCTTGAAAATATCGGCAGTAATTTCGAGTTCTCCAAGACGAGTAGTCCAAACCTAAGATGCGATACAAAATAGGAATGGTATACGGTTTTTAATGTTTCTGTGTAACCTATATATTTTAATCGTCGCAAAGGAAATACTCTTGTTTCATTTTTGGGTTTGTTTTAAAATATGATCCTGCCACTTAAAGTTGTAATGAATGTACAGTCCCAAAATTTCACATGAATTTTCCAAGGCTACTTCCTTGTTCCCAACCAAAAGGAAATGTATTACTTTGAAAAAAAAACTTTGGTTTTATCCAAATTGAGTACCATTTTATTGTCGTTACAGCAATACTGTCCCAGTTACTACAAAACTTGTGTTATCAGCATACATTGTTGTTTCACATGTACAACATAAGTTAAAAGTTGAAAATTGAATGATTCTACGGGTTTACTTTAAGAGACAGTAATAAGATGAAACCTCGGCAAAAGTACCATTCTCCTGCCTCGAGGCTTTGCCTCTAGGTGAACTGTACAGGAATGGAACACTTTCCGCCTCGGTATATAATATACTATCTTTGCCACCAAAGAATTAACCTACGTCATAATCTAGTAACGGATGGGTTAATATGAAAAATATTAGTCAACTTATATCCATAATAATAAATGATTAAAAATCAAACTTAATAAATATTCTCTTAGATGGCAGTAATGTAGTAATGTTTTCAAATCTCAATATCAAAACAATACTTTGTAGAAAAACTTAAAAAATTAAATATTTTGAAGTTATTGAATTGTAATTTTGTTAAAACCGATTAGAAAGGTTTTTATCGTAACGTAAAAATTGTAGGCCATGGTAAGTGTTAGATGTTATTATACATATAAATGTATTTAATCTTAATTACAATTGCAGGTGATAATATGAAATATGGTTTGAAAAATAGCACCTTGACCCACAGGTGGATGAAAATTGAAAATGAGGTTAATGTAAAATGCTGTGATTAGTAATTATTATAACATTTGTAGGTTATGTACCGGGTGATTCTTTAATACTTATGACAGTTTGAATTTCGCGCGAACGATTCCAGTTTTTTTTACGGTGTTGCGTTGCGGTTAAATATTTTTGGTTACTTTATTCGTTCTTTTTTGACATCAGTGCTGTTGATGCTGTCATTAATTTGTTTTTGATTTTTGTTACTTTTCCATTATGCATTATCAACTTTCCTTAAAACAATTTTTTTCAGAGCTACTCAGGAATTCAAGAATTTATTAAAGTAAGTGATTAGATAATGTTTAAATCATATTCATTTGCATTTGTAGGTTAAAAACCATTTTTTTCTACAATCGATATCCAAAGTGCATTGCGCTCGTATTTAAGCAAACGTCATCTTTTCGAGGAATGTCACTTTTCGTTATAAGCGACTAAATAAAAATCGCTCTCTCAATTATTAACTATAAATCAATATATTGCTCAGGGTATCCAATGACAACGAGTAAATATCTTTCATTTGAATGAAAATGTTTTTCATTATCAAATTAAATAAATTTTGGAAATATGTGAACTGCTCGATTGTAGAAAAAATCATGTAATTCACAAATTCATCCGATTTGAGATGTCTCTTTCAATCGACAATATATCATTTTGCGCTCTTAATACACAAATAGCTATTGAAGATAAGAAAATAGGAATTGCATTTGTAAGGTAAATCCTACAGATCGTCCATTACTACGAAATAATGAAGTGGTAGAAGTCGTAAGCCAAAGAAGGGAAGCAAATCCCAAAAAATCAATCCATCAGTTAAGTGATCAAGCTGGTAAGTTGTCAACGGATAAATTTGTGGTACCTACTAACCTTATTTTCAAGTTACAGGGTTGTCTTATTCAACATGCCAACGGATTTTGCATAAAAATCATATGCACCCATACCGGGTTTCTGTTATACAGCAACTGCATGCTGAGAATAGTTGTAATTGTAGTTGTAATTTATTGTTATAAATTATAATGTTTTAGTGTACAATAACATACACTAAATGTTATTATTATTAAGTTTTTGGAGAAAACTGCGTTAAGAATTCAATTAAAAACAAGAAATTAAATGTTCACTACACTTCATCTTTTGTATCTGTGTTATCGTTTGGATTTATAATAATTGGATTTACTTCGACATCATAAACTTTTTCTTGTTCCCAAGACTTTAGAATTTCAGCTTCTGCATGTTTAATCGTTTTTAACCAAACTGAAGGTGAAACTGTTTCTAATGCTTCTTTCCACATCTGTTTGACATTATCATCCCCATAACCATCTCTTCCAATGTGTTTATCATAATACGTTTTGCTTATTCCCCATACCATTTCTATTGGGTTAAATTGACAGTGGTAAGGAGGCAAGCGTAAAATTTCGTGTCCATGTTCTCTAATAATATTATCGACCAAATATTGTTTCTCTTCCTTATGTAGCTTTGCTATATGTAGTAATTCCGTTTTAAATACTTCTTTTTCATGAGTAATTTTTTTTTCCCCTAAGCCACTCTGTAATTTCTTCTTTTTTCCAATTTGTAGTTGGTTGGCGATTGACAATTTGTGAATGGTACGGAGCGTTATCCATAATAATTATAGATGGCTTTGTTAAGTTTGGCAAAAGTTGATTTGTTAACCATTTAACAAAGTTTTCCGAATTCATACAATCGTGATAATCGTTGCTTTTATTTGTGGTAGAGAATATAAGTTCTGCTCCTTCCACAAAGCCATCTTCTGTTCCAGCATGTAGAACTATATAACGTTTGCCTTCCCCACCAAGATTCTTAAAGCATTTTGAACTGGAATCTTGCCATATTCTTTGTTGCTTCCTTTGCAAATATCCATGTTTCGTCGAGATAAACGAACTGCTTGTAGATATCTTGTTTCATATAAGTGATGTAACTTCTCAAAATTTTAACCTCATCGATGCTATTGAAGTTTTTTCGCAAAGAGCTTTTCTATTGTTAGTTTGCTTGAAATGAAATCCAATGTCCAACAAAACGTGATAGAGGCTAGTCCTTTTACACTCAACGATACCTCTTTCTTTAATTTTGTTAAGAGCGTATCTAATGTAACATGTTCATGGTTAATATACATGTTGTAAATTGTAGTACGGATTTCACTTTTTGTCGTTGATCCATGTCTTTTGTTTTTAGACTTTTCGTTGAGGTTCATTTTCCTTGTTTTCTTCTTGATTTTGATGTCGTCGTAAAGCATTAGAAATAGTTTTCGTGTCAATTTTCAAAGCATCACTAACCCTTGCATGCACTGCTGTTAATGGTGATAAGGGCCCGTTGTTCTGTTTTCTTTATTAAAGTATTCGACTAAGTTATGGATCAATTCGTCTACGGTAATTGACCTACGAGGCATGTTAATGTGCTACAAATGAAAACATAAATGTTATCTCTTTCTGTAAAACGAATTAATCTTTACCTTAAATAAACACTAGAAAGTAATGTGGTTCTGAAAAGAACCGATCTTTTACAATATTAACCCAAGAAGGAATGAATAAACGAGGAAACAAACAAACCGGCGAGCGTACGTAACCTCAATCAACGTATAAGCAAATAAAGGAAAGTTGTTCTGTGGAAAGGTTGGTATCAGTGCTCATATTTTTGTTTTAAATTACAGACAACGGTCATTTCGTGATTTAATGCATACATGACGTCATCGGGATAAGTCAAACGAATGAACTTTACGTATATAGGAGTAGAAAAAGATTTATAATACAATACAGTAACAATTTTGTTATATGGTACACTGTTAATTAAATAGGTTAAAAATATCTATGATAGGTAAATCTTAAACAATAAAAACGTACACTAGGTTATACATTGATTGTATATAATTTTTGTAAAATAAAATTTTATCAAATTAGAAACAATTTCGAAATATTGGGTCATTTAGTTGGCATTCTATGTTTTGTACAAAAGTACACAAAAAGGGGTGAATATAAATTTGATAGTACAATTAAAAAACACAAATAAATATTTGTTGCTTTACTGATTACATGAGTTTGTAATTAGTATACAAGTAATTTACAAACAACAGAAAATTAATATCACAAATTTAACAAAGGGTGACAGCTTATTTATGTATAGAAACATAAACATCGGCAACTCTAAATTTATAATGAATGTTTAGTACGAAATTAAGGGGATGCAAGTATAACAATGAAAGTTAAACTTAAAAGGTTTAATGTGTAAAGTAACACAAAATTACTTTCCTAATTAATACTTATATGAAGAAACTTGTCATTAAAAATTTAACATTATCCATTTATGTTATACATACAATTTGTAATTATGAAGAGTTTTGTTTCTATCGTTTAATTTCTATTTATAATTTATATATTTTTATGTGTCTTTCTTTCATTGTACTACCTAAATGATTCAGCGAAACGTAGTTTCCATTTGTATTATTTCTGTTATCGTAACAGCCATGGCGTAAGTTGATGTTAGTTGAGGTTAAGAGTAAATATATGTTTGTGTTTGGCATATATATGGGTTGTACTTGATATAGCCGTTGATTGTACTCAAATTGGCTTAGTTGGTTTGTGTCTATCATGTAATACTAAACGTTAACATTCATCACAAATTGTTATCAGTGACAGTTACTGGAAAATTGCGATTTGGTTGTTTGTGTAACACACAGGTGATTTACATTTATAATTAAATAGTACGTTTATAATATCCTGACTGAACGTAATCAGATTACAACGAAATGTACTTTAAGGTAGGTATTGATATTTCTTAAATATAGAAAAATAGTAGATCAATTCTAAAGCTTGAATGAATTTTAATCCAAACCATAATAATAAACTATCAGTAACATTATCAAATATTCCAACGTTTTAAGGGAAATTAAACCTTTATGTATATTTATATAAAAATGTAAGCTTTCACAATTACCCCACATAATTAAAATACCCATCTTTTGAGTATTAAATAATAATAATAATTTAATACCCAAAAGATAAGTATTTTGATTATATTTGTATAAACTACTTTCCTGGGAATTTGATATAACGTAAAAGGAGATTAAGAAGAAAAGTTACTTAAACCCAATCTAATTAAGGTCAGATTGATTAAATACGCTAAAGCTAATTTTAATCTAAAATCGCTAAATATTACTAGTAGTGGTCAGGGTTAATAAGTTTAGTCTAGATCTAAAACCGCCAACAAAGCCATATCGGAATACGTCAAATCATGTCTCATTATAACGTTTCTAATTAAAATGGAATGTAAGTAATGATCTTTAGTTATTTTATGCAGCGTAAACAATTTTGCAATTATTGAGACTTAGCGTCTTAAATTGAATGACTTATAAACAAAACAATAAATCTGCGGTGACTTTAAATTTGTCACATGGAAACAAGAATTTAAAGTATTATTAAGATGTGACACTATCAAGATATATAAAAGACCTAAATTAAAATACTTATTGTATATTGTAACTTAAGAACTCTTTTTTCTCTTGTATTAAGGAGTCGTAAGGGATATCAGAAATACATACACCGCTATAACCTGGATCTCTGACTAGTCGAGTACCACTCTTTTTTGATTAGATAAGTGAAATACAAAAAAAGAAACGAGAAACTTGTACTTTAATGTAGTGTAACGTCATGTGTAAACTCACTAAATGAATCAACACCTGTATCTATTCGTACATTGAATAAGTCAAAATAATATTTATTGTTTAATTTCAGCGTTAATGCAAGTTAAGCATTAAGATAGTAAACCCATTGCTATTAAGAATCTTATGACTAGACACACAATATAACCTAGAAAATGTAACTACATTAGGAGGACCAAGAACAAATACAAAAAAAACTATCTAAATTATCAAACTATCCAGCTTATGCAGAAGGTCCATCTAGAATTCCTTCTAAAGGTTATTTGAAAACAGTCACTAGTTCAGATAATAGTTCGCAAACTCTATTAAGCAAACCAAAGGATTAAGCAGATAAACAGGGTAGTTCGAACGTTAAGCCCTACATATGTTTGTAGACAAGGTTAACAATAAGCTAACAATAAGTACAAAGTTGATTGCTAAGAAATTTAAGGAATTTTCAAAAACAAACACATTATATGTAATAATGACAATAATAGATATTTATGTATTAAGCATAATCAGAAGATTATGGCTCGAGGGAATGTTAAGCCCGACGCGAAGCGAGGGCTTTATATTCTGAGCCATAATCTAATTATGCCGTGGTACACTAATGTTTTATTTTATTTGCACCATGAAACTGGAACAAAATTTTAAAAGATTCAGTATTTTCGGCAAGTTTTTAAATGCAAATGCAGTGAAAGAAAGTCGACAGTAGGCTAATTTGTTGTTACTAAGATACTGTGATATTGCTAAATTGTTGCTAAGGTACTGTTTGTTTGTAAATAATTTGCATTCTAAAATGGAAGGTGAAAACGCAAAAACTTATTCACAAGAAATTTTAGATGAATTTGAGGCGCCAGGCAAAATAATTCAAGTAAATCGAAATATTTATACATAAAAGAGTACGAAAAGTTTTGCGCGTGGCGGAGCACAAAAAATGTGATGAAAAAGTTGTGATGGCATACTTGTCTCAAATGGTAAGGGATTGTATATATACATTAGTCAATTATCTCTATTCAATAAATATCTATTTTTGCAGTCAAATATCTATAAGCCGTCGTCACTGTGGTGTTTATATTCTAAATTGAAAAAGATGTTCAAGTTGAAGGAAGATGTTGATATATCTCGTTTTTCCATGCTCACAGAATTCATGAAGAATAATTCTGTAGGTGATCAAGCTAAAAAGTCCTATGTATTGCAACGGCATCAAATTGAAGAATTCATGTTGAAGGCGCCTGATCATACGTACTTGTTAGTTAAGGTATAACGATTTTAGTTTTTTTTCCAATTCTCATTATAAAAATTATTGTGTTTTATAGGTTGTCACAGCCTTTGGTATTTTTGGAGCATGTCGTCGCGAAGAACTGCACGATTTCGCTGTACAATACGTAACAACTGAGGGATCAGTGCTATTAGTGAAGATAAAAAAACAAAACTTATACTTCGAGGCAATTTACAATTGTACCAAGCGATGGATTGGTTGATTACGTCTCTTTGTACCGAAAATATGCAGCAATCTATCGGATGCCCATAAGTACACAGGGCACTGCTTTCGCAGGAGTGCGGCGACGATCTTTGCAGAAAGCGGCGGTGATACAAGGGCACTGAAGCAGCTTGGTGGAAGGCGATCGGATAAAGTAGCCGAATCATATGTAGAGAATTCTCTGCAAAATAAAATTAAAATTGCTCAGAACATTACTGGTACAGCAGCTATAAGTATACCACAAAACGGCGAAGGAACTGTCAGCTTTGGTGTTGGCTCATCTGGGTTACAATTTCAAATCCATCCAACTGTATTTTCAATTTTTATAAAGAATAAGTTTCCTTACTATTATTTTTATTAATAAAGGTTATATAGTAAGGTTGTTGTTTCAATAATTCTTTCAACTTACGTGACATATCATGTCATGTGTTTGCTATCAATCATGCTGCTAGCAACAATGACATTTCCGTGCTATAAAGACCACATTACGCCCGAATTTGGTATATAAGAACATTATGGTGGCAAAATAAAATAAAGGACCTATTTTATTTTGCCCCATATTTTTATAGCAATCTAATTTTTTATGCAAAATGTCTTTGCTAAGATATTACACAATGACGTATATAAACAATATACGTATCTTAGTAACAAAAATTAGCCTACTGTCGACTTTATTTCACTGCATTTGCATTTAAAAACTTGCCGAAAATACTGAATCTTTTAATATTTTGTTCCAGTTTCATGGTGCAAAATAAAATAAAACATTGTATGTACCACGGTACCCTCGAGCCATAATCTTCTGATTATGCTCTTAATCATAAATATCTATTAAGATACTCAAAACGCATTATGCTTTCTAACTTTCACTTTCACCAGATAAGCAACGAAGCTTTAATCACTGATTGTGTATGTACAGGTGTCCCAACGATAGAGTAAATAAGTTTATGCTTAACTAGAATTATTTGTGTAAATATTGTATGGACCATGGGGTAGAGGTAAGAAGTGTGCATTTTTTAAAATATTGGAAGTTATACAGGGTGTGCCAGAAAAGCAGGACGTGAAAAAGTATGATTTTTAAATAGAACACCCGTATTTGATTTTAGTTTTTAATTCTACGTGTCCATACAAACATATTTTGTCATACAAAAGATTGGCTGAAAGTTTTTAGTTCTTGAGATATTCGCGTTTAAAGATTATTATGGTCATTTTCGTGGGGTTGATGAATGGGCAATTGTTCCGTTATTTCACAATAAAAAATTGATATTTCGTGTGAAAATGAGTGATATTATACTAACGTTTAGACCGAGTAGTATTTCTAATTTTCTCAACAGGGTGTTTGTTATAACCATTCAAATTTGAAAATTCTCAAATTAAAAAAATCAGTTTTTTTAATTGCACACCTATATATTTTTACTTCATTTTATTCGGGATTAAAAATCTATCATTTTGTCAAATATATCCTATATCTATCTTTGATAGTTTTCGAGTAATTTCGATTTTTCCACTAGCTACTTTATTTTCGATAACATTGCATTGCATGGATCTTTGTAGCCATGGAAAATAATAATTGCGTTACTAAGATACAAAGGTTTCCTACTTGTCAAAATAAACACATATTAAATTTGTCGTTTTCGCATTTAACTTGTTATCAATTCTTGTATCAATTATGGATTATTCGACAAATGTTGTTCGATTCACGTTTGATTTGGAGGTATCATATCGTCGCTAATGTTCTAGAACTCACTTGGGGATTTTCTTGAATATTTAATAATATTTCAAGTTCTTTTTCTTCATTAGCTGCCCTTTATTAACAACTTTACGTTTGAAGTATTTAACACTACCGCTAGAATCAAATCTATCCATCAAATTTTCCAAGCCAACAGTAGTAGGTATTCGACGTTCAGGATATTTCATTTTGTAGATTCGTTGTGCCAATAAAGGGTTTTTCAGCCTCGCCCAACACTTATATCATATCAATTAATTCATTTGTCGAATAATCCATAATTGATACAAGAATTGATAACAAGTTAAATGCGAAAACGACAAATTTAATATGTGTTTATTTTGACAAGTAGGAAACCTTTGTATCTTAGTAACGCAATTATTATTTTCCATGGCTACCAAGATCCATGCAATGCAATGTTATCGAAAATAAAGTAGCTAGTGAAAAATCGAAATTACTCGAAAACTATCAAAGATAGATATAGGATATATTTGACAAAAATGATAGATTTTAATCGAATAAAATGAAATAAAATATATAGGGTGTGCAATTAAAAAACTGATTTTTTTAATTTGAGAATTTTCAAATTTGAATGGTTATAACAAACACCCTGCATAAACTTATTTACTCTATCGTTGGGACACCTGTACATATATATATATATATATATATATATATATATATTATATATATATATATATATATAATAAAGACACACACACACACACACACACACACACAGTTTGCTGAAATTAAGTATGGAAACGGTGGTATTATTTGAATACGGCCATAGACAGAAATCTTAAATTTGGTATATAAGCAATACATAGGTTTTCTACTGAATATTCGTGGTTCAAATTTTTATCAATCGTTACGACTGCAGACCAACTCATTATTTTTAAACTGAAATGGAGTTAAAGTACCATCATTAGAACGGCTTGCAAGATATGTAAAATATTTCAGAACATCTTCCTTTGTTCAATCATTTACTTTATTCCAACATCTAATTGTAGTTTTTCGAAACCCATTAATGTCTATATATGGTAAAATTGTACCATATCGCAAGCACAACAGTTTAATGTGCTCTGAATGGGTTATTACAATATTTTGAAAAGGAGAAACGAAACAACCGCCCTTCAATAACACTTTCTAGTGTCCAAGAGGTAGATGTTTTTAAAATTGTCTTAAGCTCAATTAATAGTGATCTCAAATTTACAGCGTGTGGAAAATACCTTGGGTAAATATGTTACAACAGTGAAAAATATCAAGTCTCGGGCAAAATCCAACCCAATTCTGTCTAGTCCGGGTAAAAAACGGCCAAGTAAGGAAGTTAAATCTGAAGATCTTGCAGACACCTCCAAATTTCCATCAGCAATACCTGATATAATGTGCACGAACAAAGTGAGTGTATTATAGTTATATATAGATTCTACATTAGTCTAAATTGTATTATTTACAGAAAAACATGTCACAGTTGCAACTTGAAATGCAGAAATTCGTAACACCCATATTCTGTTAAGCGATAGAGGTTTAAATCGTGCCTTACGTGCAATGGGGTTCAAGCTCCAGAAAGAGTATAATCGAAGAGCTTTGGTAGAAAACAGAAATATAGCTGAAATGAGAACACAGTTTTTTAAACAATATATGCGAGAAATCAATGCACCAATTCGTAGGCAAGCAGTTTTTATTGACGAAACATGGATCTACTCAGAAGGAAATCCGGGAAAGTCATGGCAAGATGACGATGTAAAGAGTGTACCAAAACCTCAAGGATATGATGGTAAAAGATTCATAGTTATTCACGCTGGAATTGCCGCAGGATTTGTACAGAATGCTTGTAACATTATAAGTATAAACACTAAAACTGGGCCAACTTATAATGTTAAAACAAAAGCGATGATGTAATAAATTGATCAAATAATTTTAATTAATAAAAATAATTACCAAATGATTATCGCTACTGCCGTCGGCTCATCGGTTGATTAAGATGGGAGGGTTCAATTAACGCACCTGAAATACTGCATGCTTTTCATCAGCTTAATTATTTTCACTTATCCTTAATTCAAAACAAATGTTATCTAAAAATTATGAAAAAATGATAAATTCTCGAGCGCCATGTTGTCTTTCTTTTTTTTATATATCTATCTAGGAACAACAAAACCTAGTTATTGAATACTATAAACAAATTAACACAAATGAAAATAAAATAACAAGTTATACATAAGTTTATTTAATATATGTTTGAAAACGAAAAAAAATTCAGAAGTCATAAACTATACTAAATTATAAAAAAACTTTACCTTTTAACGGTTCTGTACATACACTGTGACAGGTACTATGAAGCAGAATGGTTCATATGGTGAGGTCAATGTCTTGCTTAGTTATCCTTAAAATATGGAATTTCCTTGAAGTTTAATTCGCCAAATTTATTTGTAAAAGAATGTAGAACTTGCGTTGTAAAGGTAACTCAAGTAAAACTTGCCATTTAAAATAATAGTACAGTAAAATATTGACTTATACGTGCCATTAAAGATTATTAGTCAAATAGAGTGCAAATAAGTGCAATCTAATTACAAATTAAGTATACAAATTAAGTGATTAAAAGGTAATTAAAAGTGTACTTAAAAGTAAGTACTTAAAAAAAGTACTTAAAAAAAGTGCCTAAAAAAAAGCAAAGGCTTTAGTTTTAAATATAATGAGAAAAAATAAGTTACCACCAAAATTCTGATGGCACCAAAATATAAAAATTAAGTAAAATCATTCTTATTGCTGTTAACAGTCAGCATTAAGTGAATTAAAAAAGCTTTCAGACTAACTCAAGTGTATTCTTAAAATCTTCACGCTTGCGCGGATACAATAATATAAATCCCATTTTTTTAAGAAAGGAACTAAAACTATTTATGTAATATTACACCCAAAATATTTGTTCTAGGAAATGCAATTTAAGTTGCCTTTCTCAATTTTACATTTAAATAATTAAAACTCTCTAATTTTACGCCAAATAAATTAATGATCTTAGATTAACGTATTTTTTAATACAACCACAAAAAAGGTTGTTACATGCTTCTTTGCTATTTGCGTCAAAGTCATTGAAAGAAGATTACCATGGTGAAATGAATGGGGATATGTTTAAAAAATTGCTCACTAAAAATCTCCTAAACAATTTAGGAGCACCTTCATTAACTATAATGGATAATGCGCCTTATCATTCCATGTTAGTGAAAAAACTACCAACATCGTCTTGGACGAAAGGTAACATGATTTCATGGTTAATAAGAAATAACATTAATTATGATTCCACCTCATTCAAAACCGAGCTCTATTCATTAATAAAATCACAACGAATAGTAAAACTATACGAGATGGCTTCAAAGACGAAGCTTTACAACAATGTAATCAACATATTTGGGCTAATTGTGGACGTCATACAGAGGAGATTATAAAACAGTGGTTTAAACGTGAGGGAGTGCTAGATTTTACAGTAGAAGAAATGATTATTAACGTTACAAGTGATTGTGATAGTTCGGATACAGATTAATTGTAGTCTTTTCTTTAATCAATGCGTTACTACAACATAATTATGTATTTTACAAATATATACTAATTAAATGCATTAAAATTTATTTAATCATCTGGAAGGCCACAACATTGTCAGCTATTACAATTACAGTTGTACATATTCGAAGATCTTCAAGGCTCGTAATTACCGGGTGATTCTTTAATACTAATGACAGTTTGAATTTCCCACAAAACAAAAAATTTTAAAGGTTGGTAATTATACATTGTCATTTATTTACTTCCAGTGGTGTATGTAGTCTCTAAATTAATAATTCTTTCTGAAGAAGTTACAGCTCTTTAAAGTGATAAAAAATACTTTTAACGTTGTATGATGTATCAAGCTGAAAATTGGAACACATCCAGATCGGAGGAAGCTGAATATTCTCAGTTTATCATCCATACTCTTCGTGTGTTTCTGTCATATTTTACTTATGATCCACACTTTCCTTTCTGCGGGTAAGGTTTATGATGGAGAAGGTAACTTTAGACAAAGAAAGGTGTACTTGTTGCATATGCTCAAAATGTACCGTTTTAAAGAAACGCACCTAAACATTTTAATTCACTAATTGAAAGCTTTTCACAAAATATGATTGTATCAAATTATCAATTGTCACACTAATATTAAGGGGTTTCACTACTTCCTAGAGACACTTATTTTACAACAGATGGAAACAAAGTAGTAAAATTTCAGTTTACTTTAAGCTCCTCCTTTATTTCATGTAAAGTTCTTTACGAAATGTGGTTTATTTTAACGCCTGAAGAAGGATTAGGGTCAGGTACCTGACATTCTTTTCACTAAATTTATATTATTGTAATATAATATTATTGGTAATCGTTCGGACCGTAAAAGAATGATATATTTATGTTTGCTTCAAAAGGTTACATTAATAATTAGTTCAATTATTATCAAATTAAATATAGTTATAATATTTATTGACTAACAGAATAATTCCACTTACAGGACAATATATGAAATAAAATTATTACAAAGTATGTACGTAAGTATTAATTTCTATTTAACGGAAATCTAATGAGTTGAAATTACACTATTAACTATAGAAAAAAAATATAATATACATAAAAAATGTATGAAAAAGTGCAATATCGAGCAGCAATTGAATTTATATTGTATTTAATACCCATTTGGGATCTCGTATTCGCATATTTCTACAGATTCTTGGGTCAATTATTTCCGGTAGAATGCAATCCATATAAAATCTGTTTAATTTTGGTAGCATGGTCTTATTCCATAACTCTTCATCCCTGTAAATTCTTTCAATAGAAAAGTCTGTTTCGCAATATATGATAAAGTCGCAGAAATTTCTCCTGCTTATATTTAGTTGACCCTGAACTTGGTAAAAATAGTTGTGGTTTCTTTTTAATCTGAAACAAACATTGTATTGCCGCCGCATAGAAATAAATATTCTTACCTAGTTTTTCCATCAACTATTTCATAACATAGTTTATTCGTCAGTGATCTATTTTCTTCCAAATATGGGTCCAACAATTTTTTCCCCTTCATACTGTGCAAACACTTAATTTCTACAATGCCATCGTCACCAATTAACCCATCGGGACTTGCTCCTAAAAAGTAATGTTCTGTGTCTAGAAACAATCCGCACTCTAATATGTCTGTTCCCATCTTTGAGATATATAACTCCTTAGCTAAACGCTCATTTGTTCGACCGTATAAAATAGATGACGTATTTACGTCCCTTCCATATAGTAAATTTCGAATAAAATTATGACACGACGTTGAATCGCGTCTCTTGATAACTGTACCAAAATTAGATGCAGTAAGGTACTCTTTCCTGATGGACCTCCAATTTTCATTTTCATGTTGGCCACGTGTTATTTCCTGTATTTCATTAACCTTATCTTTTGTATTTACCGTTTCTCTTAAGGTTTTTAAAAAATGATTCTTTTTTTCACTGAATAGGTTTTCATCCATATCGGGTTGAGATGCATCTGGGCCGTAATTGCAGTCTGCTTCCGACTGTTGCGCACGAAATTTTCGGCGAATGACTCCTTTTCTTCGCTCCAAGGCACATTGTCTCTTATTCAATATCCTTTCTCTCATTTGGCCATTTCTTTGATTTTTCAAGTGGCGAATATGCCATGTACGACCCCCCATATACGATAATGCGGCAGCATGAACTCTTGCTGTATATGATAAGCGCTTAGTATAATTAATGCGTTTACCTCCCACACATTTGGAAACCAGCGACATAAATCTAAAACAACATATTTTTATGTTATTCAGGCTTCTGCATATACATATGTTTACGTACCTTTCAGCCGCGTTTGTTGTTTTATTGAGTACCAACATGTCACTTTTTTGTACCATTGGTTCCAAGAATTTTTGAATTTCACGTAATACTCCACTTGATTGAGCTATACTTAATATGTTTTCATTTTCCACCTTTTTCTTACAAAAGATGTACTGCAATAAAATAAATATTAAACTACATACTGCGGTAGCAACTTGTAGATATATTCTAACCTGCATTTTGTGTGACACCCAAAAACATGGAACGGTGCATTTAATAAGTTTTCACGCAAATGTAAAGAGCCCTGCTCATTATTATTTTTTATCGCAGTCCGAACACCTTTAACCAATCGCTCAATCCTTGTGAAACCGTCAAATTTTTCTAGTAAGATTTTACGTCCTTCTAATGAGAAGCTGGTGTTTTTTGATAGCTTGTGCAACTTTTCGTTCAAGCAACGTGTCATATGGTTTGCACTTTCTATTTTACTGACATAACGGCCATATGAAACCTTCTGTTTTATTTTTGTAAAGACATTTGAGTCACCATCGCCTGGAATAAAATGTTTATATTATTATACATATATTATGTACGTATAGTAGATATATCCGTACATACCTATAAAGTATTTATAAATTAATCCATGTTATTCTTGACTGTTTGAGAATCCTTCCGTAATTATAGCACTTTCCATGGCCGTTGAAGGACCAGAGAAATTGAGTACACATTCGTGTTTCTTTGGGGTCTCTTTGCGCATTTTATAGAATTGACATTTCGAGCACATCTTATTTTTTACACCGGCATATAATATTTTATTTGTAGCTGCTCAATAATGACGGCCTAGAAATAATCATTATTTACATTGAAATATACATTATTTTATAGTGTAGCTTACAACCCCAGAAGATGCATTATAGCCATGACCGTAACTTCGTTTGGATCAACCTCCATCCACAATTACAGTAATATATGGGATTTTCTCACCATTTAGTTCAAACCATTGGTTAGAATCTATAGCGAAGGCTTTTCCTCCTCGCCTGCCAGGCGCATTTCTTCAAACAATTGTGATTCCCAAATCTTACAAAATATTAATTGAGCTCAATTTTGATATAACTATTTCTCACCTTCTTCACCGCAGAAGTGTTACGATGGAAAGTTTCGTATCTCATAAATGGTAAATTTAGTACGCCAAATAATTCTTCACATTGTGAATGACCAATTCCGTACTTAGGCAGCCCCAAACCAACTCTTTGTTGACATCTTTTACATGATCTGGGTGTTCTGAATGAATAACAATCGTTTTGTCACAATTGTCACATTGAAAATGTCAAGCGTGGTGGAGTCCTAGTTTCACTTCCTTTTGAATTTTCATTGATCCCATTGTACATTTGTACTTATGATTAGCAACATTTTCATATTGGAAGTACATATGCCAAATCAACTATTCTCCCTTGTATTATGTCATTAAGAGTTAACGGTGGGTTTGCATCAACTTCCATCTCAAGGGGTGGTATATAATCGATACTGAAAAGTAGGGAATTTAGTATGCACAGTATTATAATAACAATAAATCACTTACTGAACCAAGCTATTATCGTTGTCGCTGTTAGCAATTTGAGGCTCAATATCGTGTTCCTGTAATAAATAAGGAATATATTTAGGAAATTGTAAGAGAATAAAATTTTTTAACATACGATCTACAAACAATACAAAAGCTCTATTTTTCTATTGTAATAAAATAAAACTACTCACTCAACAATGCCATTAACGTCATTCTCAACACTTCTTGTTGTATTAGATCCAACATAGTTTTGCTATAACAAAACAAAGTATGTTTAGGAAAACAACTTCTACAATAGACGAAAATCTTAATTTTTTAAAGAATAATAGGATAAAAAATCAGTATCTATACTTACGATTTATTACACAAGTTTTTTATTATTCTAGATCTGCTTGTTCGCTTACGGCGTCTTGACAAAGACGGTTTTGCTTTAGGCATCTTGAATACTATGAAACTCTAGGAACGAATACACACTACACACTGATGATACAGAATAAACATAAATCCAAAAAGGAGGACCTTAAATAGGTAAATTCAAAGTATACCTACTCTTTCTAAATTACTAATGGGTTTACGCATAACAATAAACCGGTAATGAATGCATTTTAATCCTTTGTACTTAAGAACTTAATCTTACAGTGCAGCGGATGTCATTTAATGAGGAATTTCCGTTAACTATAAGTTTAATTAACAAATTTTTTAAATAGCCGTTTGCTATTTTTCTTTGAGTACATCGATAGCATTTTATACAAATGAGTCATTCTTGTACATTTTAAAATTGTCAGGTCGAGCGTCATTAGGGCTGCTTACTATATAATGCACATTTATCTTGTATAGGTACCTTAATTCCTATTGGTTATTGCCGGAATTGTTAGGCGTGAACCTGTGAAGGGCGTATTTGTTAATACAATTACTTTCCCATCTTAATTATCCATATTTTTTTTTGATTGTTTATAGTCATTTATATTATTCATTATAATACCTGTATCCTGTTGTCCAGAATACTTTTAATTTTTTAAAAGGGGCTACAATAGCACGCTTCGAAGTACTTCGTATTTTACAAATGTTATAACACTTTTAACAATAACATTTTTTAAAATATAAAACCAACAGGACGTAGTGAACTGCATATTGTTTCAGTATTATCAATTTCATAGCTGTTAATGCAAAAGAAAACATGTTGTGAATGTAGAAAATTTCTTGATTTTCAACGTTTATCCAACTATTCTGAAGCTCCTGTTATCAAAATAATTTTATAATTATTTTTTTAGGGAACCCTCAAACACGTACTTCTATACTCCCAAATATTTTATACTAAAAATAATTTTTTGTTTTCATGTTTTAAGGTTGTGTAGCCCCTTAATGCATTTATTACATTATTTGCAAGTTGTAATCTGTCAGTTATTTTATTGTTATTCTACTGAGTTCCCGCTCTGATTACCTTTTCTTATTTTTTGTAAAATGCCCCATTACAATCTATTTTCCAACTCTGAAATGTCCGTTATGGTTGCGACTTATTACTAAGAGCAATTTAATGGAGGAGCTGCAGCAAGAAGGTGTAATGAATTGTACCCAAATCGTCGCCAACCCCACAGAAAATTATTTCAAACTTTATTCCAACAGTTAGAAGAAGAGGGGAGCTTTAAAGCGAGATACCATGCTGGACGTCCAACCTCTCTACCCGCTAGGGAGGAAGAAGATATTTTACGTCGAGTTGAAGAAAATCCTGAAATCAGTATTCGACAGTTATCTGCAATTACAGCTGTACCCCGGGCGACCATACATGGAGTTCTTCGTGCTCAACTTCTGCATCCCTTTCATCATTTAAATATACAGGAGTTGTTGTCGATTGATTTCCCACTGAATTTTTGTCAGTGGTTGTGTAATAAACAAAATAATAACCCGACATATTGTAATCGTGTGCTCTTTATTGATGAGGCAACCTTTACCTGTCGAGGCATAATTAATACCTGCAATTCTCATACAAACAATCCCCGTATAGCTAGAACGAAGCATTTTCAGCACGAGTTTTCAATTAACCTATGGTATGGAATCGTCGGGGATTCTTTAATACGACCATGTGAAATTACTACTCGGTTGAATGCAGATAATGCTCGAAAATGTGCAAAGTTATTGAAATAACCACTTTCGACAACGATAAATTGGACATGGGAGTGATCATCCCTGACCACCGCGAGGTGCAGATCTCAATCCGTTAGATTTTTTCTTATGGAGTCATATGAAATCCATTGTTTATAAACAATCAAACGGCAATAGAATGGAATTGTCAAGAAAAATTCGAGAATCTGGAAATGAGATCAAAAGTAATGCGCAGCCATTCTTCCGTGTTAGCTAAACGTTGTTAAACCTGTATTGAAGCTAATGACGTCAATTTTGAGAATCTTTTTTAAATAGGCAATAAAATCTGATACCTCCTTAATTCAACTTAATATTTATCAGAAAGTGCATTAATATTAGTGTGACAAGAGGTAACTTGATACAATTGTATTTCGTGAAGAGCTTTAAATTGGTGCATTGAAACGTTTTTCATGAAAACGGTACACTTTGTGGATATGAAACAAGTACACCTTTTTTATGTAGAATTAGTTTCTCCATCATAAACCTTACCCGCGGAAACGAAGTGTTGATCATAAGAAAAACATGACAGAATCATACGAAAAAAATCTGTAGACAGCGCCCTCTACAATATGCAGTATGGCTCAAAAACTAAGAATATTCAGATTCCTCCGTAGTGGATGTGTTCCAATTTCCAGCTTGATGCGTCATGTCATTTCTGAAATATACCCAGTGGTAAGAGTATTTTTTATCACTTTAAAGAGCTGCAACTTCTTCAGGAAACACATTTTTACTAAGGTATGTTTGGTTTAATCGATCCCATTTGACGTAAGGAAGTTATATTTAAGCTGTGTCCCTATACTTATGGAACACCCTATATACATACCAGTTTGGTAGCACAATTTTTGTATGGGTGGGAGGGTGGTTGCGTGCGAGCGGGCGAACAAGCTTATGTATGTAATTGTGTGTGTGTGTGTGTGTGTGTGTGTGTGTGTGTGTGTGTGTGTGTGTGTGTGTGTGTGTGTTTTGTGGTGTGACACAGCACAGCACACAGCACACACGAACACGCACACACGACACACACACACACACACACACACACACACACACACACACACACACACACACACACACACACACACACACACACACACACACACACACACACACACACACACACACACACACACACACACCACACACACACACACACACACACACACCACACACACACACCACACCACACGCACACGCACACCACGCACACGCACACGCACACGACACACGCACACACACACGCACAGCACACACACACACACACAGACACATACGCACAGACACACAGACAACCAGACACAGACACAGACACACACGACACACACACACAACACACAACACACACACACACACACACACACACACACACACACACACCCACACACACTCACACGCACACACACTCGCACACAATGGCTGATCTTGCCGAAACTGGCCAAAATCTGTAAAATGATGTAATAAGTTGATTTAGCGATATTGAAAAGAAGTCGGTTACATAACCTTCTATATCTACATATGAATATGTATGTTGGAAGATAAAAAACAACGCATTCTTATTTTCATAAAATTGCTGCAAAACTGCTATTTTTAGGGAGAAGCTGCGATGAAACGCAGAGTGTTATTTTGATTTGTGAGTTTTAATTATAAATTATTTTTAACTGTTCATCTTCATACTTGGTTAGTTAGGTTGCCTTATGAAATTTGTCTCAAGTTTTTACTACATTTGTTAATAATGTGACACTTTCAAATTGAAAAAGTTGGCAAACTGTCAATTATCCTCTATCATAAAATATTAAATTATTAGATAAGAAAATATTTGAGATGTACATTACGTTAAGTGTTCTAGGCATTGTAATAAAAATTTTACATTTTATCGTTAATTTTAAATTAAAGATCTGTTCAATAGTAACGTAGTGAATACGATAGTGTAACAATACCTCTACGATAGAAGACAGTAAACATTTTATTGTTAAGCGTTGGAATCCAATATGAATACCACAGTCACGTAATTGAAACCCACAATCAATACAATAGGATAGCACGTGTGCACTTATGTCGATATGTTCTAGATTAATTTTTTATATCGATGGCCTTGAAGTAATACTTTGTAAGTGCAGTTTTGTCTGAATAAGAGTTTTTCAGCTCTTGACCAACCAAACATGCGGTCAATTTGCAGTCTTGCATGTGGAGGAGACAACAAAATTGTTAAACTTGTCAAATGTTAATATTTCTCGTGAAATATTTAGACGTAGCATCTGCAGTCAAATATTTGCGAATATGTTTTAGTAAGTCTTACAAAAACTGAACGAGAGGGTTAAGATTGAATTCAGGTAAGTAAGTAAAAGACAATAAAGAACCAAATAGTCAAAAATATTATTTAATTAAATGGCACTGAATTAACCTCAAAAAATTTAAATAACGCTCCTATGTTAAAGTTAAACAGTAGAATTTTTTGAACTTACCATTTTCTTCAAATATTTTAAATTATAATGCCGTTTAATATCTGTTTTAGTCACTGTTCTGCATAATTGCCTGATTTCTATGTATTTTGTTAGTTCGCAATAGTTACTCACTTATCATTCGTGTTGTAAGCATTGAAGATGGAAGCTACTCTCCCAAATCAGTTATAAAATATAAATTCAATAACGATGTTTTTTGCGGCAGATTTACTTATTATTCAGCTACTGTTAATTTGAAAAATGGTTTACCCTACTTGATGTTTGTTTTTGATACAACCAATAAAACTCAGCGCATAATATAGCTTGAGGACAATGGGATATCCACTAATCCAAACCATGTTACACGCTCCATACATATGAGCCGTTAGGAAGACTTATTAAAATAAGTGCATTGCCGACTAAACCCGCCAAAGAAGGTTTTTAGGAAGACGTATATTATCTGAATAAAATAAAAAGTCTAGAATATAGATAGAAGTCTTGAAAGAGATGACAAAGGTCCTGAATGACCGTAGAATACAAGAAAATTGCACAATTGGCAAATTTCTGATTCAATTTCAAATAGAAAATTCGTAATATTGATTTTAAATTATGAGAAGGGCACTAAGATATAACAAATGTTTTCTAAACATAAAAGTTTAAAAATGTTAACAACGCTGCTTAATGTTTGAAACAATGCATAGTTTTGTGGAATAAATGTACTTTACCCTAAATGCTAAAAAAATAATATTCGCAATTCTCACAAATAAGCTTATTACCTTTAAAATGGGTCCGAATTAATGAGTAAACAAACATAAATGAATTTTTGGAAAACCCACATGAACTTACTACAGGTATTTAAATCTTCTATGGAGTACAGAAGATACGAAAACCTAAAATGCTTCTTCAAATCTTTAAACGTCAAGATCTTTTTTATGTAATACTCTGTATTTCAACTTGCATAAAATATTTAATTTATTTATTAGAAAATTGCACGCACAGGATTGTAGATAAATGGTAAACACTATTTGAGTTAATTACCTTATAATCTCCACTAAATAACTCATATGAAACAAAGTTAACGTTACCTATGAGTTATGACTAAACATCTACTTTAACGCTACCCTAATTAACAATAAAGTTTCATAAACGATAAAATTTCAGTCACAAATAATTGTATGGTACGTCAAAAATAATAACAGATAAGTAAGATTCAAATGAATTTAGAGAGGAAGCTTGTCAAAATTTTGCTTATTTCAAACGGTCCGAATATAATTGCTTTAAAGCTAATTATACATTTTGTTGACCTTAAATTAAATTGCGAGCACCTTTATGCATGTATCTCTCTCTGACCTTAGATTAACCATTTGTAGTTTTACACAGAGATTCTTGAAGAGTACTTTTTTCATAAAACTAAATTGTCTATGAATTACTCTCTATTAAACTTAATCGCTATCTTATTTAATCGTTCAACCAAGATTTATATTGTCACACTAACTGTCCATTCGCCAACGTTTAAATTGATCATTTAATTTATAGTCTCTTTTACTAACGTTCTCTTTACATTGCAAGTACTTGTATTTTAATACTTCAAATGTACGAAATTTGCTGTTTCACTGGACACGGAAACACGTACACGTAATACGTATACATACTTCTTAAGGTTGTTGAATTAATTTTCGAGTTTGTCAATGACATAAACCACTTATAAAGAAAATGTTTTGATAATTTACAAGAGAATATCTGGGACTTATTATTTTAAAACTCACTCATGACTTATTTATACCCAGACCATCTGACCAAAAATGACTAGGTTTTCGCACCAAATTCAAAAGCAACCCCTCCTAAATTTATTTTGAAAGTAACGAATTAGAACACTAAGGTTAGGATTTCGAAGACCGAAGAAACTCAAAATACCTAGCTGATAACATTTATACAGGGTGGGCCAATAGTGCATAGGTGGAAAATTGTGGGTATACTAACGAATATTTCTAAAGTTTGTCAATGGGACGTGGTGGGGTATCCTTAAGGATAAAATACTTTCACCTGAATCGCAAACTTTATACGGGACGATTTATGTCAAAGTTAAATTTTTTAAATGGAACCACCTGTGTATTATTGCATATTTGGATTCCTTCGTCAAATCTAGAACGACTTTATGTATCACATATGGTACCTATAACGAATCGTCATTTTTACAAAAAGTAAAAAAATTAAATATCTCTGCGACATCGCAGAGTCATGGTTTTATGGTCACAGCGATATTTAATTTTTTTACTTTTTGTTACATTTCATGTCTAGTTACATAACTAGACATGAAATGTACTAGCGTAGACCTGCTGGTAAATCCCAATTCTTCTTGTGTTTAGAGAAATTACTTTGTCAATTTAGAAAACGTCAATCAGTGGTAACTTGAATTTTTCAAATGGAACGGCCGTTTTTTCATTTTTGGATCAAATGAGAAATTTTTTTAGATATCTATCATCGGTAGATTTATTTTAATTTCACAATTTCTAATTAATTTGTTTTATTTTTCAATATTCAGTTTCTATGAGTAACGAGCAGACTGTGAAAGATAAACCAAATCCCCCCCTTTAACTTTACTTTGACATTAGGTACTAATTCGTGCTGCTATTTCTGATTAGAGCTTTTTTTGCGTCATTAACTCGATTTATATGGTTTGTATTCTTTGAGAATGCTCTATAAATCCGTTCCTAGCTAGTTGAGTGTATAAAGCAAGATATTCTGACCGGGAGAACATCTGTCAGAAGAATGATTAAAAACAACAGACAAGTGTGCATTCCATAGCAATGGATTTGTTAACCAGCACAACTTTCATTATTACTCAGATCAAAACCATCAGTATTTTCGCGTTCATAGTGAAGAGAAATGGTCGATCAATGTTTGGGCAGACATAATCGTTACTTCAGTTGTTGGTGCGTTTTTCTTCGACGGTACTCTAAATTCGAATTTGTACTTGATTTTCCTCGATCATAAATTATTTGGACTCCTTGAAGATGTACCGCTGGTTCAAATTAGGGACATGTATTTTCGGCAAGATGGTGCGGCGCACCACTACACCGTGCCCGTGTAATAATGTATTTGTTGAAAAGTGTATAGGAAGGGATGGACCAACACGATGGCCAGCGAGCGCTCCAGATATTTCTTCGCTTGCTTTTAGTGATGGAACGTCAAGAAAAAAATGTATGCTGAACTACCAACCACTGCGGAAAATATGATAAATAGAATCCGAAACGTTTTTGCAATTATCAGCGATACATTAATTCTAAATAAACTTGCCTTAGAAAAATATTGCGTGTGCATGTGTGTGCGTGTCGTGTCTATGTACCTGTGCGTGTGATTGTGTGTGCCTGTGTCTGTGTGTCTGCGTGTCTGTGTGTCTGTGTGTCTGTGTGTCTGTGTGTCTGTGTGCCTGTGTGTCTGTGTGTCTGTGTGTCTGTGTGTCTGTGTGTCTGTGTGTCTGTGTGTCTGTGTGTCTGTGTGTCTGTGTGTCTGTGTGTCTGTGTCTGTGTCTGTGTGTCTGTGTGTCTGTGTGTCTGTGTGTCTGTGTGTCTGTGTGTCTGTGTGTCTGTGTGTCTGTGTGTCTGTGTGTCTGTGTGTCTGTGTGTCTGTGTGTCTGTGTGTCTGTGTGTCTGTGTGTCTGTGTGTCTGTGTGTCTGCGTGTCTGCGTGTGTGCGTGTCTGCGTGTCTGCGTGTCTGCGTGTCTGTGTGTCTGTGTGTCTGTGTGTCTGTGTGTCTGTGTGTCTGTGTCCCGTGTCTGCGTGTCTGCGTGTCTGCGTGTCTGCGTGACTGCGTGTCTGCGTGTCTGTGTCTGCGTGTCTGCGTGTCTGCGTGCCTGCGTTGTCTGCTGTCTGTGTGTCTGTGTGTCTGTGTGTCTGTGTGTCTGTGTGTCTGTGTGTCTGTGTGTCTGTGTGTCTGCGTGTCTGCGTGTCTGCGTGTCTGCGTGTCTGCGTGTCTGCGTGTTTGCGTGTATGCGTATCTGCGTGTCTGTGTATTTGCGTGTCTGCGTGGCTGCGCGTGTGTGTGTGTCTGTGTGTGTGTGTGTGTGTGTGTTGTGTGTGTGTTTGCGTGTGCGTGTGTGTTGTCGACTGCAACACCAAAACGGTAAATCATAACTTTTTGAAATTTCGTATTTCTTCCTGGAGGTGATTCGATTTTGGAAGAAATCCATCGGATTCGAGAAGGGTTTATTAGGTGCAGTTTTATATGCTTGCGTGTGCGTGTGTGTTGTCGACTGCAACACCAAAACGGTAAATCATAACTTTTTGAAATTTCGTATTTAAGCTTGATTTCATTTCTCCTGGAGGTGATTCGATTTTGGAAGAAATCCATCGGATTCGAGAAGGGTTTATTAGGTGTAGTTTTATATTTTTATCAAATATTTCTGAAACAGCTGCAACAACAAATATATAAAAATACCAGCATATAGATCTTAAAATTATGAATGAATTATGATCTATGCATTTTTTTATACAAAGCGTAATTTGGAGGCAAAAAATTCTTAAGATAGAATTTGTTCAATTTTTTTCAATGTCCGAATAGCGATCAACAACCAACACAAAAAAGAACACGTCAAAGTCGGTGTTATTTCCAAATCGTAAATCGGTAAATATCACAGATCGAAAAATCAATAATCTGAATAAGTCTGAAGTGAAAATCGTAAATTCGGTAAAGTATCGTAAACGTAAAATTAGCATCTTAAAACTAACTTAATATAACCTAAACGTAAACCTACTTAACCACCTAATGAACCACTAACCTAACGCTAACCTAAGCTCCCCATACCAAATCGCGTCTATACGCAATAATACTCTTGCGTCCGAAAACTAAAACAAAATTACGCTGACTAAACTCAAACTCGAGCTACTCCAATCAAACATCCACCCCGACATCCTTCCGATTAGTCACCCCTTACGATAAGTAGTTGCGCTCTGCTCTAGGAAAACTCTTAGGCCGTCCCTACACAGCGCATACGTCTAATAGATTTTCGACAATCCTTCCAACAGCCATCTGAAAGGACTGTTAAGGCGGAGTCTGGGTAGTGCGTCCTTGAATTATGAAAAGATGCTCACCGCAGTGAGTGAGTGTGAATATATACTGAACGCCAGACCGCTGACTTACGTATCAGATCAAGCCAAAGAGGCAGAAATTGTACCATTGACTCCCTCAACATTTTTGACTGATTTAGCAGGGGGAAGTAGCGGATCTTGACGAGATAGATGACCGGTTTTTGAATGCTAGGTACAAATATTTGAACGATTTAAGCTGGGCACAGCTAAGGCAAAGATGTCGTTCGGAATATTACTCTTAGCAAACAAAAGACAAAGTAACAATAGGTCTGTAGAGGTAGGCGAGATTGTTTTGATAGGGTCAGACAACACAAAGAGAATAAGTTGGTCATTGTGTTTAGTATTAGAGACATATCCAGGTCCCGATGGGATAGCAAGAGTCGCTAAACTAAGGACAGCCACAGGAGAGATTATGAGACCTTTACCAAGATTGTATTCGTTAGAAATTGTGAGTGTCACAGAAAGGACACACAGTCCCAAGTATACAAGATTGGTCGTATTGTTAAAATACCAAAACGGTTTTTAGAGTAAGTGTTTATGTAATTTTATTTTTAGTTTAGTGTAAGGATAGTTGCTTATGTCATTGTTTAATTTAAGGTACTTTATAATGTACAGGAATTATGTAAGCTGTAACTTTGTATATTATTGTATTTATTGCAGCTACCACTGCAAAGCGGGGAGGATGTCACAAATATATTGTTAGGTTGACCAATTCTTAGTTGATAGTCCTGCCTACATTCATGGCGTCTTCCCGGTTGCAGGCAGTCCGGATAAAAAAGGCATGGCGTTGGTCCAACCATGTAAGCCAAGAGGGCTATATCTACAATTTTTTTTATGTTTTTGATGTCGGGGATACGAGTCACCAAAGAGATGTAACTGAGTGACAATTCTTGGTTGTGTTATTATAAATATTAAGCGAGGCGAGTTTCAAGAAACATTTTTCTGTAAATTACCTCTAATACATGTAAATGAACAATTCGGAGTTAAAGTTATTTTCAACACTATTTGTTTTGAATTGTATAAAATAGGCTTAAGTTGTTTCACAGGCACTAAAAGCACTTTCACTGTCGCGGCCAATAAAAACAGAATAGCGACTCAGAAATGTCACTTTAATAGATACAGAACGTAAAATTTCTAGTACATTTGGAGAAAATAGTACACGATTTTACTAGGCCTAGAAATCTCACTTTTTGTAGTGAATCTGTTCGTTTGATAGCCGAGCAAAGTACGCCCTACAGGAATAGATGAATAAAATATTTTATTCTCCAAACGGTTGAAACGTCTTTAAAATTCTGATTTTCCAACGTAAATTTAGAGTGTAGTATGTAGCTTGTAGTATGAATTGAGCTATATAAAATATTCTTTTTACTATGTCAACGGCACTAAAAGTACGCTCTAGCGTCAGTAAAAGTGCTTTTACTGACGTTACCAATAAAAACAGTGTAGTGGCTGAGAAAATGTTGCTTCAAGCGCGTTTACCAAAATACGTAATGTCCACAATATTATTCCTAGGTATCTTCATAAATAAAAACAAGCTCTTTGACGCATCTAAAAAATGTATTTTCTTTTCAGTATTTCGGTGAAGGGTCTACGTTAAAGTATAAATAAGTATAAGTATAAGATTAATATGAGATAGAATTATGCATAGTAACTTTTTCTGATTATCTAAAGTTTCCAAGAATTAAATTGTTTAAAATAACAATCACTTTTAATTAATTTAATATTAGCTCAAATTACAAAGATACAAGTCTTTAGTACGTTTAATTTATATCACGCAGGCAAGCCGTATAATTAGGGTATTTGTTTCTTAATCTACATAGATTAATTATAATCCACCAGCATTTTTAATTAATGTTCATCTTTAATTACATTGCAATTTAGCTTTCATTTATGAAAAAAGAAAAACCACTTGTAAATTATTGACGTGAGCTTTCCTTTTTTCAATTTGAAAATAAAGCAGATTACATTAGATCTCCATCCAACACCCCAATAAATTAGGTCAAAGGTTTAGTTGTGATTAATTCAAGTAAAAATAGTTATTGAAGTGTACCAAAAGAGGGTTAAGTGTATTTATCAGTGCCGACAAATCGATGTTCAGTTAGCTAAACAAATTTTCATGGTTCGTTTTTCTTTCCTTCAGAAATTTTTTGTTGTATTTCTAAAAATAAGATACTGAAAATCATACGTACTCATTCAATTTGCTTTTAAGGAAAACGCTACCAATTTGTAAAAAATGAAAAATACATACAAAGACAACATGAATCGATCAGTTGTTAGCAAAGAAAGAAAATTTGTTATTAATTTTAGAACGGTACAGGTTAAATTTATCGTTTGAGACAAATGTTTCCCACCTTCTGCAAAAATTACAAAAGAATCAGAATATTATGTAATTGCAATTTTGTGTATTCCTGTGTGTCCGTTATTTGAACTACTTGTTTCCAGGTTTTTGATGATTATGTGAATTGATAAATGAGCAATTAATTCACCATTTAACCATCAAGTGTATTAATGAAGGCGATTAACGACGAGATGTTTTAACGCGTGAGCCGAACGCGTTGAAAAAATAGAGATCGCTAATCGCCCATTAATACACGAGTTCATTACAAGATTTTTCAGAAAATCGCTTTCTTTAACTTTCCTGTTTTTCCAAAGTGAAAATTTTATGTCGACCAGCCTGCCATCTCGTAATGAAGGTACAGAACGGCTGGCAGTTCTCATTCCTTGACGCAATACATCCATTGTTAGGTGTTTCATATTAATCAATGCAGCGCCTCCTATCAACTTCATATAAATCGCTTATTAATACACCCTATAGCATGATTTGAAGTTGCTTAATAATTCTCATTAATAAATTATTCTCTGAAAAAATCGTCAAGTACCTTTTTGTAGCCAGTTCGCATGTACATTTTTATTAACCCGTAGGCTAGATTATAAAGACCTGTTAAAGCAGTGCACAGTTACTTTTAATCATAAAGTTCCATTTAAAACGATTTTTCTTTTGCAAAATAACTTAATGGTTCACAAACCATACGATTCGGTTACTAATATTACATAAACCATATGTATAATTAACAACTTTGTAAATACTAATTATATGAGAAAACTAATTAAGATAATGGAAGACGCATTACATATAACGATGATACGTATTTTATATAATTTGAACTCAATATCTTAATTAAATCTGTAGGTGCTTGTTGAAGTCTGAATTTAATAGTCTAATTAAAACAGGCAAAGCAGCAGGATACAGAAATATTAAATCCTACGCGGATCAATAAGAATATAACTGGCCACGTTGAATTTATGTAACTATGTACTATTCATTTATAATGTATTTATAAGAAAATGTTTCAAACAGCGTTCACGTTGAATCTTGTTTGTCTTTTAACCCACACCTTTTAAAACATGCTTAAAATACAGACATAAAGCTGACATCTTTCAGATGACCTATAAAGCCTTATAAAGGTAAAAAATATGGTGTGGAACAACCCACAACCATCCAAGCTATAGAGTGGAAATTGAAAGAAATAAAATAATTGTAATAGTAATAATTTTTAATGATAATTACCTAACAATTCTTTAATATGTTCATAATGAAAATGGGCAACATTGTAAAAACAAAAACATTGGTTTATGTCAGACGTTTAAAACTTTTATTAACTTTTAGACTTAGTTTGTCTTATATTAAGATACTCATGTAAAATTAAATTTTCTTTAAAAAATATGTCTACACATTTTCTTATTAAATTAGTCGTTACTCAGATATGGAAAAAACTTTAACTAAGTCTTAGGATTTTGTTTGGCGCTAAAGTATTCGTCAGCTGTTTTAGAAATATTTAATAAAAAGCAAAAACTGCCCCTGATATACCCTCTCTCTCCGCCGTTGAATATCTCCCAAAACCTAATCAGCCCCGGGAGAAATGAAAAGGTATGAACATGAGTTTCTCAAAAGAGAATATTTTGATGTGTGTACGTGTACATAATGTAAATTAATGTAAATGTTATGCCACTAAAATTTTTATTAAAGTGTTCAGTATGTTGTCAAAGATTATTTAAATGTTGTACAAAGGTTTTCAAGTTGAAAGAATTAAAGTTGGCATTATTGTATGTTGCAATTACAAAGTTGCTCATCGAATACTTACGAGAACTACCCATGATTCATTTTCATCAATCATCAGGCATATTTAAAATACTTATCTTTTTGGATTTTTTATGGTGTATCTTTGTATTTAAGTTATACAATCTAAACGTTTCGATACAACTTACAGTTATTTTCGTCAGTAGTAATACTATCTTAAACAATTTTGAAAGATAGTATTACTACTGTCGAAGATAACTGTAAGTGTTATCGAAACATTTAAATTTGTATAACATAAATACAAATATACACCATTAAAAAACCCAAAGAACAAAGTCTTTTAAATATGTGTAATCATGGTGAAAATTTACATTTTCATGTGATTTATCACGTGTTTATCAAGGTGGATATAAAATGTATAGATGGATAGGAGTGCGATATTTGGCACACCGTTGAGCGAATCAATTCCTTGCTGCTTGTATTCCATTAACAGTAATGCTTGAGAAAAATACTCTCTTTAATAGCACGACGAACAGAAGTAGCAGTAGCAATACGGGGAGGGAAGAAATACGCAAATTTAGAAAGCATTCAAATGGTAGGAATGTCCAAGAACGTCTATACACAGTACTTGCCAAGGGTGAGTGGGTTTGGCTTTGGGATGTAGAAAACACATTGTTCAATCTTATGCGTAGAACTAATTGCACATTAACAAATATAACGAGCGGCGCCAGCACGTAGGGCAGACAAATAATTGTTCCAAGAAATTCTAGCAATGCGTAACACCAAAATGACCATCCGGAAGAAAATCCTGATGTTCAGACATCACTCGACGATATTGTTCTTTAAGAACAAGTATACCCCAGTCACCAGGGAAGGAATCGCAACGACGAGAAATATGCATACGTTTATGCAGAAGACTATCTTTAATACACCACGAAAATTTATATATATATATATATATATATATATATATATATATATATATATATATATATACATACAGGGTGTCCCATAATTAATGGCACATAGAGCCATGGTAGAATCTTGACCTAAAATTATGACGATTTGCCAAATATGACCTTAATAAAATGTTGATAATTAAGAAGTTACAGGGTGTTAAACTTGATAATTATTAAATTGTTAATGGCTCTAACATTTTTAATACCCTGTATTTTTGTACTAAATTTAGTGGAAAGCTTTACTGACCTAAGGCGCACCCAAACGTAGAACAATATATTAAACGCGTTCGCCAGTGGCGTAGAACTTAAGTGATAAACCTCCTTCGCCCCTCCTAAATATTACGCTACTGTGCCAATATCAATTTAAACTATAAACTTATATTTTCCAATGTCTTGTGCGTAAAATATGTACACTTGTTACGAACCCATAAAGTGGATAATAATCGAGATATTAACCATTAGATAGGTAAAAACGCTGTAATTTTAACTTTCTTGCTTATCCATAGTACATTTGGTAGTAGGTCAGGATTGCTGTGTTTACAATTCATTATTTTGACATTAAAATTGTGCACTTTTATTCGGAATCTAGAATAATAAAATTAAAGAAATAATAATAAAACATGGTTTTGGTTTTTACCACCAAATGTACTATGGATAGGCAGAAAAATAAGTTATAATTACTGTGTTTTTACCACTTCAATGGTTAATACCTCGACAATTATTATTATTCACTTTACGGATTCTTAACTAGAGTACATATTTTACGTACAATATATTGGAAAATATGAATTTATAGCTTAAATTGATATTTGCACAGTGGCGTAATATTTAGGATGGGTGAAGGGGTGTACGCGACTGGCAAAAGCGATTTAATAAATTGTTCTACCGTTGGGTGCGCCTTAGGTCAGTAAAACTTTCCACTAAATTTAGTACAAAAATACAGAGTATTAAAAAAGTTAGTGCCATTAACAGTTTAATAATTTTCAACCTTAACACCCTATAAGTTCTTAATTATCAACATCTTATTATGGTCATATTTGGCAAATCGTCTTAATTTTAGATCAGGATTCTACCATGCTTCTATGTACCATAATTATGGGACACCTATATATATATATATATATATATATATATATATATATATATATATATATATATATATATATATATATATATATATATATGGTGGTTTTAGTCTAACGCTAGAGCAGCTAGAAAGACGGTTAAATCGGAACAGATTTGAAGTTTTACGAGGTCAATTCAGTGCACCATTTGTTTTCTTCAAAAAGTTCAAGACTAACCAAACATTATAAAAAAACGATTTTACTGTAATTTCTGTAAATGCGTATAATTTCGTTATTTCAATTGTATTCGTAGATAAACGTTCTTATTAGACAGTTAAATCGATGTTCTTATGTAAGGCTTCTATTCTTGAGTTGCAACACATTTTGTTAAATAAAATAATAGTTTTAGCCATAACCTTATAAGAAATGTATTTTCTGACCTTTCTAACGATATAACACATGGCATGGTCATTTTGAAAAACCAAAGGGATACGGCCGTTTTTCGGATTTAATTTCTGAATTATTAGTATGGTAGGCCATGAAAGCTGTTGGTTATTAACAAATGCAAATAGCAATTACTAATACGATCAAGCATGGAAATAGATTTGATTTGCGGATAAAAACCGTGTCACAACGCTAATGTTTTATAAATTATTACATTAAATTTTTCAAAATCAAGGGAAATGTATTGAAAAAATTGAAAAATATTATTTAGCAAATCAAAAAGTGTTAATTAACAAGATTGGCAGTGATACAAAAACATAAACAGCAAAGAACTACAAAAGCTACTCTATGACTAACTGATAAATCATTGCCTAAAGGTATTTGCACATATGTTCAAAATGAATGCCATTATAATTAAAACTCAAGTTACATCTTTTTAGAACGGAAATTGTGGCTTTTTTTAAAGAACGCTTACTAATACTAGCAAAAGCTTCTAGTACTGCTTCATATAACCGTTGATACACCTTGCCTTTATCGTTCCCCATAAATAGAAATCCAAAACAGGCAGATCGGGTGATAGAGGTGGCCGTGCAGTTGGTTTATTCTTTCTTATCTACAAGTCGGAATAATTTCACACTCCTAATTAATTATGGTATAGTGCGCTGTCGTGCTGAAACCCCTCCAGTATAGCAGTAAGTCTCCAAACTTATCACATCATCTATCATATCATCGAAATCATTCTGTAGGAAATGAAGGTAACGCTCACCGGTTAAGGTCCGATAAAATTTATGGACCATACATATTTAATTTGTGGTCTTCTTTGCTCGACATGATGAGGATTTTCTTGTGACCACAGATGCTTGTTGTGCCTATTAAATATACCGCAATTTGTAAACCTGTTTTCGTCAATCCAAAGTACCTTGAATTTAAGCTGTGGATTACCTACATACTTTTTTCTATACCACGTACATACGCCGAACATCATCATTTGTGCATTTTTAATACTCGTACAAGTGTACGTTGTGAAATTCCCGCTTTCATACTAATTTCTCGTGTTGAACTTGATGCATTTTGCACAGCAGATGCTACCGTGTTCACTTCGGCAGCTTGATTACAGTACCCTGTTTGATTTCTGGTTTTACAAAAAGATCCATATTCACCTAAAACATCTTAAAGTCTTTTAAATGTGTTAAGACGCTAACGGCGGTCAAAACAGAGACCAATGTATTAATGTATTAACTATTTTGACACCGAATATAACATTCAACCATATCGTGGTTTTGTAGATTAAAAAATTGCATTGTAACCACTAAGAACACTATCGAAATTGAAAAGCACTTTCAAACGTCAAAGTAATATGAGTAGCATTTGTTAATCAACAACGGCTTCCATAGCCTACCATATTAATAATTCTAAAATTAAATCGGAAAAACGGCCGTTTTTCTTTAGTTCTTCAGAACAACTATGTCATATATATGTTATATCATTACAAACACCAGAAAACAATACTTTTAAAGTCATAGCCAACTATTATTACCATTTAAAGGATGTACATTTAGGTCGTAACTCAAAAACAATAGTTTACATAAAAAAATAGTTTTATTTTGCTTATAAAAAACATACTTATCTATAACTTTAACTTTATCTATAACTCTTTACATTTTTAGGAATACAAAATATTCACTTAATTTGCCTCAAAAACTGGAAATCGTTCCCTATTTATCCGTGTTTCTATCTGTCCTAGTTTCCAAGATCCCCATAATAGGCATAAAAAATTCACCCTACATGTATGTAAGTATATATATATATATATATATATATATATATATATATATATATATATATATATATATATATATATATATATATATACAGTGTGGCAAGTGATATATCATTTGAAAGCTCTTGTTTCACTCAGAGCGCTCCTAGATTTTTGTACGATTCTATCGCGCCGTTTCACAATGGCGACCGTTCAATTGTCAAAATTATCTTAAATTTACTCCTAGTAAAAGAACAACTGTTTCTTGTTTTGACAGAAAAAAAGCAAACTATCAGTCACACTAATACTAAGACTTTCATCACTCAATGCCTGCCCTTACATTCAGTTAGTGGGCATAAGCTTATTTTTCAATTAATGTTGGAAAAGAAATTCGATATCTCAGTACAGTTGCAATAGTAATTTTGGTCATAGTAATCTTAGACAAACCAAGCACAAAGAAAAATTAACGTCTTTATTTATTAACGTCAGTATTGACTAGTGGTAAGGTTAAATATTAGTAAGATTTTACAGTCGTTACGCTGTAATTCTTTTTTTAATCAATCGAAAATGTCGCTCAGTGAAAAAGACCGTATTTAAATTCTTATGATGGTTGGTTACGGACATCGTCGCACATCTACTAACGAGGTACCTCAACTTTTCAATCAAATTCATCCAAACCGAACGCCGGTCATGTTAAAAATTTACTTAAAAAGGAAAGCCGAAGGTAGATCAAAATACGCAGCTTGACGTCCTATTGGCTGTTGTGGAAAATCCACATGGTATCAGTCGGCAGGAAGCAGTGGATATGTGCAAACAATTAGGCACAAAGAAAAGTTCCAAGTCCGTCTGGTACAAGAATTAAGTGAGGATGATTTCGACCTAAGACAGCAATTCTGCGAAATCATGCAACCTATTCGTAACCAAGATGAAAAATTTGCAGCAAAAGTTTTTGTTAACTGTACTGTAAAGAGACTGAATTGTCGATATTGGTCCAAAGAAAATCGACATTGGATTCAAGAAACTCATCGTCAGTCACCCCAGAAAGTTAATGTACGGGCCGGCATATTGAAAGAAGCCTACTTGAATTTTTCCAGTTAATCCCGATTTGCCCAGTACAGAAATTTGGCTGCAACAAGACGGATCCCTGCCCCACTACGCAGGGGAAGTTTGATGTTTCCAGGAAAATGGATTAGCCGACGGCGTCCCATTGAATGGACAGCCAGGTCTCCTGACTATGTCTCCTTTAGATTTCTTTTTGTGGGGTTATTTGAGATCCAAAGTTTTTTTTTTAAATAGACCAAGAGATATTGTTAATCTAAAGTGCTGCATAAGAACGGAAATACGATAAGTTTCACAAGAAATGATACCAAATGTTCAAGAATACTTGGGCACTGGTCAAATTGTCAAAGGTTGCCACTTTCAGCATATAGTGTACTAAATTTTTTCTATTTATGTGTTTTATCCTCAACACATTATTGTTATTTCATAAATATTTTTATGATTGTTCTTTGTTGTGTTCTTGTTGTTTTTTTAGTATTACGGCACCATTCTGGAACGGCGCGATAAAATCGCACAAAAATCTAGGGAAATAAATAAGCCCTAAAGAAACAAAGAAGTCCCTAAAGTACTTTTTGTGAGCATTTAAAGAATCGCCAAGTTTATAGCAAAATGTGCAAGCATCATAAGTTTTCTTTATAAAGGTTTTTATAGCAAGCCTTAAAAATTACTTAAACCAAAAGATGTAAAGTTGGCATCATTGTATATTGCAATTACAAATTTGCTCATCAAATACGTACGAGAACTACTGATGATTCATTTTCATCAATCTATAAAAAAAATTAAAGTAGTATTGAAACTTGCTTTGAGAGAATCTAAAGCTTTTGCATTTGTTAATTTGTATTTATTATAAAATTTTGTGCAAAATATACGGTGTATTGTGTAAATATTACGTGCATATATAAATGTTACAATCTCAGGGCATGACTGTTGTTATGTTAAAATTTAATTAATTTACATTGATAAATATACAATTTCGGTTGTTTGATTGTGTGAAAACTTGATTACATTCCTAAACACAAAGTGTGATGGAATCGTTTAGGTTTGTAAACATAAATACAAATATACACCATTTAAAAAAAAACAAAATGTTAAGTATTTTAAATATGTGTAATAATGGTAAAAGTTCATATTTCTATATGATTTATCAATATGTTTATTAAGGTGGATATAAGAAAGAAATAAGACGATACTATATATGTTTCATATAAATTGAAAACACTCTTCCCGCTTTACTCCAACGCAACATAGGCCCTAAGAAAATCATTTGGTTGCTAAATCAGATTGTTACTAAAATAAAATTACATTCCATAAGTGACTTTCAATTACACTTACCTAACACTTCTAGCAAGCGTATCTCTCCGTTTCCATATATCATAAATCGGTTTGACAACCTAATTAATTTTTATAAATGATATTTATTGACGACGATAACGATGATAATTGTTATCCATTTTCATAGTATATTTTTCTGTAAAATGTTGCATAGAAGAAATATGATAAGGGTTGAAATACTAACTTTTAAAATATTAAACCTATTCTGGAAGGTTTTCTTGATTTAATATTGAGATCCATCATTCGCATTACAGTAACTCTATTATTAACAAGGAACCTGAGCCAAATAAGCCCGCTTAAAGTTAAAAGTGTACTTTTACTGGTTTTTATAAAGTTGCAAACTTCAAAATTCAACGACTTCTTTCTGGGTGTAATTTTTACGTTTTCAAAGTCTGGGGTGGTTAACATTTGTTTAAAGCTGGTGATCGTTTTTTAATTTTAAAGGTGGTGAATTCTCCTTATCGTTTTTTTTTTAACAGGAAGATATTCTACTTGTTCTTCAGAACATTCCTGCAATGGGTAGTCACTATCGTCTTCGGAAGAAGAGTCTGAGCTGGATAAATAAATTTTTCTTTTTTTCTGTTCTGTTTTAATACCACTTGGTCCTGGGTTATTTATATTTTTAGCAGAGTTAGTCAAGGCCTTTTTACCCTTTGTCTTTTCTGATTCTTCTGGATCTACGTTATTCACGTTTTCTACAGATGTGTTGTGGTTTCCTTCTTGACTTCGTCTAAGAGTAAGTTCAGAGGGAGCGAAAATGGTATCCGGAAGTATATTAGGGCCACACAGATGGATCCCTATGGCTCGAAATCCAACTGAAATGTTCGACTGAGATGCAGCTTTTGGCGAAACTTTACCAAAAATTGTGCCGAAATTAGATTTAGTAATTCTATGATGAGGTTTGTTTGTCCAAAACAACATAACTCCGTCATGCCAATAATGCTCATAGGGACCAAAAACTGATTTATCAATCGGTTGTAATTGATGGGTGATATTACTGGGAAGACAGTATAAAACAATATCGTAAGATTAGTAAGATTTTCTCTTTAGGCTTAAACTGTGAGAAATGTTGCAACCAACTGCGTTAAGCGGCAGTGGTCACACTTCCTTTCTTGGTCATATGGATTGCACAATCAGGGGGTAAATTTTCCGACTATGCCTGCTTCTGCTTAATTCCTTTAAACTGAATCGTGGGAGAGATCAGTTGTCCTATAGCATTACCGCAGGCTACAATTGTGACATTCTCAGCGTGTTCATCAGATATAATGTGAACATTTTAGAGGATCCCTTTTTTGTCAGTACTTGAGGTTCTTTGTGTAATGCAACCTGACAATCTTTTTCATCCTGATTGCATATTAAATGAGGTTTGGTCATTATGTTTAATTCCTCTAGAATTACCCGCAGTTTTCTGAAATGGTCTTCGACGGTGTATCTAGTAACTCTTGCGGCATTTAAGCGTTGAGCTTTTCTTTTGGCAATTTGAGAAAGACTTTTTAGAAAAAGATTAAACCATTTTCGGCCAGCCATTCGTTTAGGTCTGGAAAATGGAAGTTTATCGCAATATTTGTAGACTGATATTTTTAATGGTTTGACAATTGAAGGCATCCCTATATAAGCTAGTCTAAATAATCTGGAACACAGATCATCCTCTTGAGCAGATATTAAGACAGACGATCGACCCTTTTTTTTTTACAATACTTCCATATTTCATATGGTTTCAAAGGGTTCGTCTTGGAACGGCATAATTTCTACTTGGCTCTCGGACCGATGTTCCTCGTCGCACTGTCTCCATGGCAGCCGCAAATTGATCTACAGACCACAGACCTCTTCTTGTTGGCACCATACTTAATCTGTAAACAGAAACAAATCAACAATCAGTATATTTATTATGTTAGTACGTAGGTAGTATGTAGCTATTATTTTTCCAATATCAATTGGAGAAACCTGCTTATGCTCATCAAACGAAATCACCGACTAGGGTTCTGCAATTGATACAATTAACTAATAATGTCAACATATTTTTAATCTTAGTTATATGCACTAAATAAAGTCCAGGCCTTATTTGGTACCGTAAACTTGGGCTTTATTAGGAAGAACTAAGATTGCCACGCTTTAAATGAATGCATAACTGTAAGAAAAACGAACCTTGTTTAATGAATTTAAGATCACATGTATGTTGTCTATATTAAACTTTAAATAAAGATGAAATACTCACGTTTTGGTGAACAAACTGCAAAACATTGAAACACGTATTATAAGGGACACAACCAACTTGTTTCATCGATGTGATTTGGTCGACTGGCTGTTCTAGTCTCGATCTACGCTCAACTGCTACGTTCGAAATAGAAACTAAAACGGCAGGTAACAGATAATTAGAATGCACCGGACTAGCTTGACGGGACAATGGGCGTGAGCGTGTTTTTGAATTTAATAATACTGAAGGTGGTTAGTCGTATTGTCGAAAGTCGCAGATAAGTGTGCGTCGTAATTAGAATAAAGTCAAGTAAAAGGGCGCCACACTGTTATTAAGACGATATCGGTAAGAATGCACCTGGGCACACGTAGATAAGTCAGCCTTCAACAGTCAAAAGATCTCACTTACCTTACGTTGGCTACCTCCAGATGCACGTCGGAGATGCTTCGAAACTTTAGAACAAATCTTAAAAATATCCACACGCTTAAATACCAAAATAGCGTGGGCGCAAATCAACTGTTGGGTTTCAATGATTTCTTTAACTTTATATTTCGTTACGTTACCCACAACGCTTGTGAACAAAATAGTTCAAACACAATAAAAAAAATGAATGTTAAATGTTACGATTAAATCTTATTAACTCAAATTTAAATACTACTCATCTTCAAAGCTCTGCCATTAATTGAACTCCACACTAAAATAATTAGACATAAACCAGATAAACGTTATTTAAAAGTCCTCTAAACGGTTACGTTAAACAACACTAAATATTTAATAAAACTCAAAAAAACTGTATGAAGCTAAATACTTCAATTGCAGAAAACTAACACCGGTTACTTTTAAAATGAATTAATCAAAAATAATGAAATCAAAATTTAGCTCTCAATAAATTCTTTAGTTTGAATAATAAAATTGCCACTTTTGTAAATTATTGCTTTCGCTGGTCGGGAGGAAATCACAAATTAGCACCATAAAATTCAATTAATTGTTCGTCTATTATATCTAAATATATCTTAAAAAGCACACAAATACATATATTTATTTACAATGGTTTCGGTGTGATTTAAAATATTAAATATTAGAAAACGGAAACATAAAATGGTCAACTTTGTAAGCTTACCAAGTGGGCTTTGATTTTAAACTACGGAAATAGAATTACCTAAATATGAATAATTTGAAAACAATACGTAACCAATTGGTCACTAAAAATCAATATTACCATGCGAAATGTTCATATACAGTACATTTACAAACTTATGATAAATCATTCACAATAACGTATAATATTACCTTCTCCAACGGGCAGCAGCGACAGCAACGGAAACGGCTCCAGGATACCAGCTGATGTTCTCGCTCGGCAAGGCAAACCCACACGGTAATTTCCCAGTTTTAAAGTGCACAGAACAAATCGATTTTACACACGAGATATATTTACACACTTTAATGTTCAACTAAATCGGTAGCGCTATTTACAAGTCTGTTTGATTATTAAAATGGAAAAAAAAGGTCTATTTACAAATTATTTACAGTGAGACTTTGGTCTGTTGCAGCTAATTTTCTTTTACGGAGGACACACAAAACGTGCCTTCACAATGGTTTCATTCGGTAATATAAATCCTCTTTAAGCGAACCACGAACCACCACTAAGATGCACTCAAATAAACACATAACTTAGTCATATGTTCGATAATTGATCCACGGTCCATAACTTCAAAATAAATAACCAGGAGGGATGAACGTCTACACAAATATCCACCAAACTGGTGCTTTTAGTTGCAAACAACTTCACCAACAGATCGGTCCTCTAGGTATTCGAAAATGGTACGCCCTCAAGCTCATAGATCACATCTTTTACTCACGAAAGTCAGATCGAGAATCTTCGCGCAATTAACGGAGCAAAAAACAGCTTCTTCCCCATAAAACTGCTGACTCTACGGCGTGCACGATTCAAGTGCAAATTGTCGTCAACAGATTTATTCCTTAAACGATAATGATAATTATTTAACACTAATGGACTGATATACTATATTCCGGCAGAAAAACGGCGTCAATTACTAAACGCGATAAGTAAAATTAACATTAACAGCCCCTGCATACCAAGGAGTGATCTCATCCTACAATTTACATGCTGACCATTCTTATCTACAACATTTTATTTTAACGAAACCTTTTATAAAACTTCACAGGAAAACTAATTTAGATTCAACTTTAAAATTTCCTATTTCCAATTAATTAATCCACAAAATAGATAATTGTCAATTTCAGAAATCAAGTCTTATTGGCAATACGAAAAGTATTGTTTATGTGTCAAAATTGTTGGTTATAATAAATTATTATTAAGACTTAAAACATTATATTATAAAAAATTGTGAGCAGTGAAGTGCGAAATGGACAAAATGAACTTTCACTATTTATTAAATTCATTTTCCAATAATGAAGATCCAATCAGACGTTCAAAAATGGTTAAAGAACGAAATAATTTATTGAAAAGATTGAATAATCTAGATTTAAAAAACGATCTCGTGTGCATACAAGTATAATTACAAGATTGTCTAATATGCTGCAAAGGTTGTTAGAACCTGTCGATAGATTAAATAACCCAATATCTAAATTAAATCAAATATTAATTTTCCTACGATTTTATGCTTCTTCTTCTTTTGGCCATTACTTATGACCCCTTCTGCAGAGAAGGTTTTAATCCATTTATTGAGGTCTCCTCTATTCTTGAATTGTCTATACAATTTGTGATTTGAGTTGGCTTCGTTTGCTATTTTCTTCCACTTCTGCTTGTCTTGTTCAGTCTTGTATACCCATGGTTCTTAAGTCTGCCATTACCGCGTCCCACCATCTTATCCTGGGTTTGCCTCGTTTTGTTCTGTGTGGTTTCCATTTCGTAATCGTCTTCAACAAATTTTCATTTTCACTTCTCATGTGTCCAAACCATTTTATTATTTGGAATTTTATGAAGCGTACTATATGTTCTCCCTTAATTTCTTCGTTTAATTTGTGGTTCGTCATGCTCCAATACTCATCTTCTTCTTTAACTAGCCCTAATATTATCCTTAGTATTTTCCTTTCAAGTCTCCGCAGCTGTTCTTCCCTGTTTGTGAAGCTTGCTGCTTCTGCTACATATGTCACAACTGGCCTAATTAGTGTCTTGTATATTTTTATTTTCGTTGTTTTTGTTATTCTTTTCATTTTTAACACTGCCTTGTTTGCAAAACATGCCCTATTTCCCTTATGTATACTTTCCTTTGCTCCTCCATTCTGTTGCGCCATGAATGTCCTTCCAAGATAGTCCATTTTATTTACATTTTCAAATTCGTAATTCCTCACTTGCAAATATCCTTCATTATTTTCTATATCTGCTGCATCTCATGTATTTTGTTTTGTTTTGATTTATTCTTAGTCCTTCTTCGTATTTTGGTATGATTGCCAGATCGTCTGCATATATTGGCATTCTTCTCTGATTATTGTGCCTTTTGGATTCGCGTCTCCTATAATCGCTTACATTACTAGGTTGAATAATGTGGCTGGACGAGTATCTCTTTGTTGCATTCCTATTTCTACCTCAACTTCTATATTTTCAAGTGTCGTTTTTATTAATCTTGTGTTTTTTGGTATCTCTAGATTTGTCAGTCCGTCTATCATTTTCCCTCAAAATCCTTCAAAAGGCGTACTCAAAATCTATAAATAGATAGTAGGTAAAAGCTTATCTTGTGTTCTCTGATTTTTTCCAGGATCTGCTGCATAATATGTGTTTCAATGTGTCCCAATCATCTGTATCCCGCTTTGTTTGAAATGTCCCTAGAAAAATTGCTACGCTACATTAAGAATTTATAAAATCACCCGAAACCAATGAAGAAAAACGAAGAACAGTAGTGGGATTCTACAGAATTGCAAATTTTTCAGGGGCGACTAATGCAGTAGATTGCACTCACATAAAAATTCAGTGCCCCAGAGTCAATCAAGGAGAAGTATACCGTAATAGAATAGGATATTTTAGCATAAATGTTCGAGCAGTTTGTGACTCCAAATTAAAAATTAATGATATTGTTGCTACTATATTTAATAATTCTCATATAAGAGCATGGTTTAAGAATGGGGAATTTTTAAATTTTTAGGGGATGGTGGTTATCCCTATAGAACCTATTTATTAATAACAAACCTGACTGAAACTTATTCATAACACGAAATGTCATACTACATTTTTAAGGTTAATTTATAGGAATTACATTGCTGGAGCGAGTTTTGCCAACATAATTCTAGTAACTTTTGAATAACCGCTAGTTTACTATTTTAACTTTCAACTGTACGAATTTATTTTAACAGACTGTCAAGCATTAACAGTTTGTTACTTATAAAACTGTCAAGTTAAAAATGGTGAATATGGCTTTAAGTGTATAATATACTATTAACAGACTGTCAAGTATGAACAGTTTGTTACTTATCAAACTGTTAAGTTGAAAATGGTGAATACGGCTGTTAATCATTAACCTTTTAAAGGCCGTATGCAGTTATACCTTACACAAAGCGTTCATTTTGCAAGAACTGGTTAGTTGTGCCTAACACTAATAAAATAAACAATTAAAATAGATGTTGCAGTTGTAATTTCCAAAATAACATGTGTTCCCAAAAGGGAAACGTTGACCTCTTATGTTGTCCAGAATATCGTAATAAATATAACAGGTATAAAAGAGCAGTAATAGCCCAAGAACAAAGATTTATTTTTGTTTTTGCATTTTACATGAAAAAGTATGAAAGTTACTTAGCTAGAATAAGTGCATATAAGTAAAAATGTGGAAAGGATTCACTTTGAATGGTACTGTTCAAAACAATAATTTTTATGTAGTCGTTTTTCGTATTTGTTACATTGTAGTCTGGTATTTTTCTGACAAACGACGCATCGCCCTTGAGTGATAGTAACAGGCATGTGATTTATTCCATCAAATCTGATATCCCCCAGTACAGGAGCAGACGGTCCACCTTTTCTTTTCCGCTGGCTTGCACCAACTTTTAGCAAAACCACTGCAACACTTCTTCGAAATTCCAAATGCACAGTGTTTTCCTTGGGATTCACATGCAGATGGAATCGAAAAGTTGCTACAACAGCTAAATTCAACGCATGGGAGAAAAGGTTCCACCACCATTTTTTTTATCGCAACCTAGGCCGGTAACTGGCACATAGATGATCCGCTAAGTCCACACCTCCCATCCCCATATTGTAATTTCTGATCACATTAGGTTTTTTGTTTTCGGGCTTTACACGCCTGGTTGTTTTCTGTGGAGGGGTCACTGTAAAATAATTGCTAGCCATTGTGACGACATAATTGTCATTCCATTTTACACATAGTACGGTACCATCTGATCTATAATCGTATGCACCCCTATCTTGTTTTTTCAAGACGTTTGATGAAATAAGAGGACACTTATTTGTTCAATTTTCTCTGACAGTACCACAAACACGAATGTTTCGTTCTGACAGTTCTTTCACAAGATAATAACTTGTAAAGAAATTGTCGAAGTATACAATATGATTAGCTGGGTCTTCGATTACCGATAACATATTGTTCACCACCCGTTTCCCTAATGGAGTTGAAGTATCACTTGTTTTCCCACAATAAATATCAAAGTTGTAAGGATAACCGTCGCTTTCACAAATCATCCATATTTTAAACCCGAAACGAATAGGCTTGTTCTTTATAAACATTTTAGCATAGTGATGTCCATGGTACGGTACCATCTCTTCGTCAATGCTCAGATGTTTATGAAAAACTCCAAATTGTTGAAGCTTTTCTTTGAGTTTTTCATAAAATACAGGTACTTTTGCAACTTTAGACGGAACCTTTCTCTACTCATGACTTTAGGAAAAATTGGTGCTTGCATGTCTCCTGACGTCGACCAATAATCATTTGTAGAGGGCAAACTGTGGTAACCGCTAATGAGAAGTAACCCAAGAAATTGACGCAGTTCTTCTTCGGATAAACTAAACGTTTAACAATTTCTATCCCTCCGGGCATAAAGTCCTGTTTGATCGCGAATGAAAGTGATAATCTCATTAGTAAAGAACAAGGAAAATATTTCATAAGGCGATTTTCCACAATGTTCTTCTCCTATTTTGGCGGGATCACTTGCCTTTTGTATAATTCCAACATCCTCCGTTTTTTCCATATTCCTTTTCTTTCTACAATCACTTCGTTCTCTTCGTCGTCAGACAGTTCCAACTCATTACTATGCAATTCTATTTCACCTGGTACATCCTGAGGCAGATCTTGCCTGTCCAGAATTTCATCATCGTCAAATTCCTCATCGCTTTGAATATTTTGATCTCCAAAGCTAGGAGGTAAAATTACAATGTCAGCTACATCTTGTGATGTTGAGGCTTCAATATTCTGCACAGCATTTTTCAAGAATTTATAACTTGTGATGCTCTTCTTAAAATATCGTTTTTATTTACAATTTATTCCGTCATAATTTACTATTTACACTTACCCATAGAATTTCTTAGGATCCACTATTGCTACTAACAAATCGAGAAAAGCAAAAGTCACTACTACACAGGAAACAAACCATAAATAGAATAATAACCAATGTCTGTGTGACTAACGCGTCTATTTATGTCTAAACTTGTAAATTGCAGCATAATGTAGTTTTATCACTTTTACTGCACCGGCGCGGCCTTCGAGCCGGATCATTAATATGTATATGAAAATATTCAATGATGAATAAAACTCGGGTGGTTCATATGATTTCGTTTAAGTAATTGTAACATAACATGAACTTTTTTATTACTTAGTTTTCAACTTCAAAATTGAACTTTTTTCATATACATATTAATGGTCCTTTGACGCCGCATGAAGAAGTAATTAACACAACATCGATTGTACGCAGGAGACGCTTATTAACTCAACGCAATCGTATTTTCACAAGGAAATGGCAACCGATTACGACATTACAGTTCTAAAACGAAAAAGGGGTAACATTAAACATAAAGTTACATCTTTTAAATCATTTTTAAGCCAATTTCATGAAGAGGTTGAATTATCACAACGGCAGTTTATCGAAATGAAGCGCAGACATGGTATTATTTTGGATACACACGCAGAATTTGAGGAAGTTCAAAAGCAAATAGAATTAATTAGCAATGATGAGAATTTAGCAGAACAATATACTGAAAGGGAGTTATTTGAATCGGACTATTTCGAAGCACTCGCACTCTCGGAATATTTCATTGAACGCAATACAAATTCACAAATTTCTTCAAATTCGGCAACGCAACAGCAATTGGACACGGGACTGAATGAAGATATTCGGCCAGTTCAAATGCACACAACCGCGGTATCGCAGCAGGTAAGTGATCAATCGCATTCTAATTTAAATGTACATTTACCAACAATTTCATTACCAAAATTCAAAGGTGATCTAGAATCTTGGCTTGATTTTAGAGATACATTCTATTCGCTAATTTACGAAAATGGCACACTTACAGCAGTTCAGAAGTTGTATTATTTAAAATCGTGCTTAGAATTATCCGCTTTAGAAAACATACATGCATTAGAAATGACAAACGAGAATTTTCTGACAGCATGGGAACTGTTATGTAGTCGTTATAACAATTCCGAAGTGTTAATTAGATTTCATATAAAGGCACTATTAAACTTGCATAATTTAACAAACGATAACAGTAAAGATATTAGACAATTTGTAGATTCAATATTAAAACACATTAGGGCATTAAATTCTTTAAACCAATCCGTAAAAGATTGGAATACTATTTTGTTAATTGCTATAACAGATAAATTGAACAAATTAAATTTAAAGAAATGGGAGAAGCATAGACTAAATACAAAACGAAATGATGTAGAAAACTTAATTGAATTTTTACGGTCAAAGGCAAATTTGTTGGAATCACTACTACTACTACTACTATTGTAAATCAAACCACGGAATATTTAAATGTCCAAATTTTCTTGAACTCAAACCACAAAAACGGTTGCAATGCGTAAAAGAAAATAAATTATGTTTAAATTGTTTAAAGACAAATCATGTAGCAAAAGATTGCAGAAGTGGCACTTGCAAATTTTGTAACTCTAATCATAATTCAATTCTACATTTTCCACAAACTTCAAACAGCTCATCAAACAGTTCAATTTCTGAAGAAATTCAAAATGTAACAATTTCAAATCATGTGACAAACAAGGCACACTCCCAAATTCTGCTATCAACAGCCTCTGTTGCAATAAAGGGGACAGACGGTAGCTGGCATCATGTAATAGTATTATTGGACGCAGGTTCACAGTCCAATTTTATTACAACTTCATTAGTAAAAAGATTAAATCTTCATTAAACAGACAAAATGTTGTCATTGAGAGGCATCAATTCTGCACATTCAACAATCTCTAAAGAATGTTTAGCAGAAATTAAATCTCGATGCATAAACTTTCATTCAAGCATTCACTGTTTGGTCATCAACTCAATAGCTGATAGACTTCCTACTCAGAGCTTTGATACACAATTGCTCAACATACCGCACAAATTAAAGTTGGCCGATCCTCAATTTAATCACTCCGCACAGGTTGATTTACTGATCGGAGCAGGATTGTTTTGGAATCTTTTGATCGACGGTCATATTAATTTGGGAAAGGATAAACCAATTGCGAAAAATACAAAATTAGGTTGGATCATTTCAGGTTCAATTCCAATCAATACACAAACAGTACTCTGTAATTTAGGTTTATCAGAAATTCATGATCAACTAGAAAAATTCTGGATGTTGGAGAAAAATTCTTCACAGCCTCAAACATCTGATCAACATTCATTTTGTGAAAGCCACTTCAAGAATAATTTCACACGCGACCAATCGGGCAAATTCATTGTCAAATTTCCCTTCAACGATAATATACATATATTTACGTCCACGAGGGAACAAGCATTTAGTAGATTTCAAAGTATGGAAAGACGCTTTCATCATAATCGTCAATTTGCATCAATGTACAAAGAATTCATGGCAGATTATCTAAGTCAAGGTCATATGACATTAATCGAAAATGAATCACATTCAGGATCATATTTCACGTTACCCCATCATGGAGTACTGCGGAAGGATAGCAGTACTACCAAATTAAGGGTAGTTTTTGATGGTTCACAGAAATCTGCAGCAGGCATATCATTGAATGATTGCCAACATGTTGGTCCCACCATCCAAGACGATCTATTTTCAATATTGGTATGATTTAGACAACACACGTTCGTGTTGACCGCGGACATAAAACAAATGTATCGTCAGGTGTTGATACATCCTAACCACAGCAAATATCAAACAATATTATGGCGCAACAGTCCAAATGAACCTCTCAAAACATATCAGTTGAATACGGTTACTTATGGTACTACCTCTGCACCATATTTGGCAATTCGGTGTCTACATGCAATAGCATTACAATATCAAACTTAGTATCCCGAAGCTAGTCAAGTAATATTACATGACTTCTACGTCGATGACTTGCTCACAGGTTGTGACGACGCAGATACTCTTGTTCAATTAGGGTACGACATCAATAAGATTCTTCAAAGTACAAGCTTTGTTCTAAGAAAGTTCACTTCAAACAACAAAGCAATATCTAATACTGTATCAGTTAACATTCTTGACAACAATACGTTCGCGTTAGGGTTACATGAGTCATCAAAACCTTAGGAGTCTTCTGGTCCGTAAAAGAAGACAAATTGTTCTTTCAAACCAATGAAAGTAACATGCAATCAAACTTTACCAAACGTACAATCTTATCTAGTATAGCGAAGCAATATGACCCATTGGGTCTGTTAACACCTGTAACAATATGTGCAAAATTCCTACTTCAAGACTTGTGGTCTTGCAATGTTGGTTGGGATGACATTATTCTCGAGAACTTGTTCAATAAATGGAAGTCCACTTCAAAGGATTTTCAATTATTGAACAATTTACGTGTTCAGCGTCACGTCATTTGTTCAAACCCAGCTCGCATAGAACTGCATGGATTCTGCGATTAATCGCAAAAGGGATACGGTGCTTGCATATACATCAGATGTTTCTATAAATTGGAGTTATGCAATTCTTTACTTTTGTGTGCAAAACCAAGAGTAGCCCCTCTCAAACCATGCACAATCCCGAGGTTGGAGTTGAATGCAGCTCTCCTATTAACCCAACTTATGTCAAGGGTCTTTAGTTCAATGACGTTGCAATTTTCATCAGTACATTACTGGAGCGATTCTCAAGTGGTTCTGCACTGGATCGCAAAGGATCCTCGTTGCTTCAAACCGTTTGTAGCAAATCGAATCCATAAAATTCAAGAACTAACATCTAGTGAGCAATGGTATTACGTGAATACCAAAGATAATCCAGCAGATTTGATCTCGCGTGGCATGTCTGTTAAATCGATCATAACCTCAGATCTGTGGTGGTCAGGGCCATATGGCTTAAGAATAACTCAAATTTCCCTATAACACCATGTTCTAGAGTTGATCCAAAAATGGAAACATCAGAAATGCGTGACAAAATCATTGTTAGTATGAGCAAAAATGCAACACCAAGTTGTTCAATATTTTCGTTCTTTTCTAAATATAATAATTTACTTCGTGCCACAGCATACATTTTCAGATTTACAAATAATTATCAAAAATCGAAGTGAACGTGCCACTGGCACTTTAACTTATGATGAACTCAAGGGAGCTTTAAAGGCACTCATTGTGATAGCGCAATCTGACTCATTTAGTGACGAAATTAATTCGTTAAAACTCAATCAATTCACTTCCACCAAAGAGCAAATTATTGCCTTTGACACCATTTCGCGATGAAGAAGGCATTATGCGTGTTGGTGGTCGTCTACAGCTATCTTCATTTCAGATGGACAAACGACATCCAATCTTATTTTCCCACAAACACAAATTTTCCTCCCTCATTTTCGAAAGGGAACATTTTCGCCTTTTACATGCAGGCCCACAACAACTTCTTTTCTCAACGAGAGAAGTATTGGGTCACGCCGGGGAGAAATTTAGCGAAAAGGGTCGTGAGATCTTGCGTCAAATGTCACCGTTATTTCGCGTCATTTCAAAACCCTAGAATGTGCATTTTGCCAGAGTTACGTGTAACAGCTGCTTACCCATTTTTTGCAACGGGGTTGGATTTTGCACGTCCATTCTTTATTAATGAGCGACGTGGTCGTGGTACGTTAAAAATAAAATGCTATATGTGTATTTTCGTTTGTTTAGCGGTAAAGGCCATATATTTAGAAATTTTATCTAATTTAACTTGCGATTCATTCATTGCTTGCTTGCGAAGATTTGTCGCACGCAGGGGTCTTCCTAAACACATCATGTCTGATAATGGCAAAACATTTATTGCGGCCAATTCGGAATTGCACGAACTTGGTTCATTTTTAAAATTTAATCGAACGGAAATCGAAGAAATTGCAAACAATTTAGAAATAAATTGGAAGTTTATCCCACCATATTCCCCTAATTTTGGAGGATTGTGGGAAACAGGCGTCAAATCAGCAAAATTTCACTTGAAGAGAATATTGAACAATACCTCTTTAACTTATGAAGAATTCAATACAATAGTTGTTCAAATTAAAGCGGTATTAAACTCCAGGCCTCTATCCCCTCTCAGTTCTGATCCTAACGATTTGCAAGCGCTAACTCCAGCACATTTCCTCATTGGACGAACAATGACCACTGTACCCGATCCTGATGTCTCAGAAATAGCTTCAAATAAGCTTAATAGATTTCAATACATACAAAGCCTATCTCAACAGTATTGGAAACGGTGGGCCAAAGACTATTTAAATCAGTTGCAAGTACAACAGAAATGGAGCAAAAATGGTCAGCAATTGCTACAAGTCGATTCGTTAGTTTTGGTAAAGGACGATAAGCTTCCACCTGCATTTTGGAAGCTGGGTATCATTATTCAATTAATACATGGGCCAGACAATCTTGTTAGAGTAGTGGTATTAAAGACTACAAATGGAAATATCAAAAGACCAACGTCAAAATTATCACCACTACCAGTTATGGGCTCATTGTGAATGTATGTAGTGACAAGATGTTGAAAGTTTTACTTTCAAGTCGGGGAGTATGTTTAGAATTAGTTGCGTTGCTATGTGAACCGTATGAGTTGTGTATTTTAGTATTAGATCACATATTCCAAAAATCAAAAAAGTTCAATTTTGAAGTTGAAAACTAAGTAATAAAAAAGTTCATGTTATGTTACAATTACTTAAACGAAATCATATGAACCTATGATGAATCCCACAATGTTACAAGGCTATATTCAAATTTTGGATGTAAAACGACAATAATTAAATAAAATAAATAAATGTAAATTAACCACATTCAACATTTTACATTAAAATCAAGTAACTATTTTTACTTAAAATTAACTCAGCTTTATATAAAAAATTACCAACGTGATGTTCCCAAAAAGGGAACGTTGACCTTTAAAACGTCTTTTTTAGAAATAATATTTATACTATTTTTGAATTGAACATTTATTGCAAATTATACAAGAAATAATCCATTAAAATTTTACTAAATATCAATTGTTATGATTTCCTAACGGTTTTTGTTGAAATGTACCTCTGTGGTATTATTGCAACGAATGAAAGAAGGAATGCATATAAATGGAGACATTCTGAAAATAAAAAGTACTAGTGTAATCTAAAGAATTTGCATTAAATTCAAGCGGTGCATAAGAATGCTTCGAATTTGCACAAAAGTGGTTGATGCTAAATCCTGCAGTCAAATTATAAGCACGTTTCTTGTCGCGTAATTGAGGTACGGAGTGGTTTTACTAGTCCTTTAAACATGAATCTTAATTTTAGGATTTTTTGCATTGCATAAAGGAACCGTATCTAATTAAAGCATGAATTAATGAAATAATTATTTTAAATACCTCTTAGGCAAACGTTTATTCACAAAAGTCTAAAAAGAAAACAGATATTTATCTCAAGTTTACAACTGAATTAAACCATTACGTTTACAACAAAACAATAATTACTTATCTACATTATCCACGTTTCTTAATGGCGCACTTCGTTAACACGCATTTTGCTAATTAGTGTACAACAGCTCCACCCTGGAATGCATATAATTTCAAAATCTCATTTTCTCTATTCAAGTCTTGTTTTATTTTGAGCTTTATTTGGTAGTATTTACATTAATATTACATTCATTCGTTTTAAATGTTACTCTACAAAGTAAATAAAAGCTGTACCTATTGCACACTTTTAACGTTACTGATGAATTAAAAAAAAATAACATTAATTTTGTTATAAGTATACCAGACCCTATGTAGATTAACCTTAATTAAATATAGTATTGCTTGTCTTTCCTGGTTATCTGGAATCTAACCAATTAATTAATTAACCAACACACTTCAGTGAACTTGTTCACGTCGATTATAACCTCACAGGATTACCGAAACCCTATATTTGCTTCCAATAATTTAATCAGATTAGTACTACTTTTTTATGTTAACTGATGTTTTAGAATCAATTACACTGTAGGTATATGTACAGATTTATGATAATATAATTATACTATTTAATACTTTCTTCTCATTTTTGTATGAACCGAGTACAATGGTTTTGATTATAAAGCAAATTATGATTTATTGATTAATAATTTTATTCAGTCATACTCTCGAAATTCATTAAAGAAAAGCTCTATTGAAACACACGAACAATAAAACTATATTGCAAACAATTCAACAAAACGCCTCCATAACTTATAACCCTGCAAAAACTTAATTACTTCCAATGTTTAGTTAGAGACTCCCACAAAAAGCAGCTTTAGACAGCAGTAACAAGAGCAGCTTGTCAAAACTAAGGTGTGTGGCTAAAAATAAGAATAATTGAGACGTGTCACTGACATTTTGGTTACACACATTGACTTAGTAAAGACAGATTTAATTATTCATAAAGTTCAGACATTAATTTTGATAAACCTACAATGCTATCAAATTTAATTATTAATAAGACACAAGGAAATGTATTAAATAAAACACTTGATATTTCCATAGAAATAACAAATAGAAAACCTAAGTGTTGTATTTCGGTTTACTTTTTTTTTCTAAATCAATTGGAAATACTAGAGGAAAAACTACAAATTTGGTGTTGTTGTTTTCTACGGTACAATCAATACATATTACAACGGAGGGAATACACTAAAGATGGACCCTTGAGCGCTATCATTTCGGTGCGGAAAATATAGAGTTAGGGGTTATTTTCAATATGTATAGATAAAAGCTAAGGGTAAATTACACCATAAACTCTATTCAAATAATTATCTCAGGATCGGATACCGACTTGCTTTACTGAATTATAAAGAACTTGTATTTGTATTCTACCGATATTTGCATACTCACCTTAAATTTATGTGTTAATTGACCCTGTTTATTTACTATAAAATAGTAATGAATATTTTTCCAAGTCAATATACACTTTAATTTTAATATGATTTAAAAATATTTTTCTAAAATTATTAATTGAAGTTGTATAACGTAGGTAAATATGAAAAAAAATTCTGTTTTTACAAATCATGGTGAGCCTTGAGTTAGGTGGCATATTTTATAGGGTTTTCATTGATGTATTGTTACACATCCAATACGCACTAGGCGTCGTGTATGCTTACATTAGTAAGCGGGATGCCAAGCCAGCTACAGTGGAAATGAACGCGGTCGAGATAAGGAATAAAATGATTGAATAACAAGCTCAAATACCTTACACTTACCATAAATTCACAACTTATACAGCTCTCTTAAATTTTGCTAAAATAAATCGTCTTAGGCGAGATTGTAAATTAATCCTGTTTGATTCTGTAAAACAGGATTCAAGCCTACTCAGTAAACTCATACACTAACTTCTCAAAGTCAAAAACACTTCCAAACAAATCAACTCAAAACTTCAGAAAATTTAGTGATAGACGGGTCGTTATAACTTATTGCACACACCTGCATAAATGGAAACTCCAATTCATAAAAATAAAACGATAAATTATGTAGTTTTTAAAACGTCCCTCGTATATCTACCAAATTAAATCTGAAACGGTTAATGAACTTTAAAATTAAATAAATAGCCAATGTCCAATTTAGTAAAACCTCAAAACGAATACAAAAACACAAAATGAATAAACGAAACGAATTAATGATATTAGTTATCTCGATGAAAACTACTCGTTAATTGCTAAATAACTCAACGTTAAAATGATTAGTGCGTTCCTCATTAATGATCTCTTTATATTTTATTAAAATACCAACTTTAGTGATCGTAGTTAGACATTCATAAATATATTTATACTTTATCACTTCAAATACAAACATTCTGATTTATGGAAACACTAAATCAAAATTGAGTATTTTGTTACTAATGTTCTGCTTTACTTTCCAAATTTTGTGAACGATCTGGCCAATACAAGGTGTCAGATCGATCCTTAATATCAAAATAAAATAAGGTAAAGATTACTTTCAATTATTAAAAATATGTAACCAGTCAAGTCAATATCACAAATAAACAACGAAATAATTTAAACACTCTGTACATATATTGTGAATAAATATTTACACAACCGTGGTCGAAACAACGAAATAGCCCTAATTTAAAAAATCCCCAAAAGTTAGAACTAAACATATACAAAAATATCGATACAGCTCGGTTACCTTTTTTTTTTTAACTTAAATGAATAATTGTCAAAGCAAAGAAAAAAGATTATCTTAAAAAGACGATCGTGCTCGTATTCGTCAATAAGTCATAGCTAATTCTTACAATACAGGTCATTTAATCCGTTTTCTGCCGGTATGATATGTAGTCCCTGTAATCGGTGAAACGTAATACTTTATTTGCTAACGGCCTTCAAATCGGCCAGCACTTTGGGTACACACACAACAACCCTATTACTTTAACGCACCCGCGAACAGTTATTCATTCACATGTCTTCATGGTCATTTTGTTTTTCTTTAATTTGACATAATATCGTATTTATGTATAGCTGTTAGCTCTTCACACGTTTGACACAACGGGTATGTTTGCTTCCCCTTTGGATATCGAATCTCTTACTTGCTTTTTTTATACAATCGAATTGTGTTTGGTGACGATTGCACGATATACTTCGGACGTTCATAAAACCACCACTTCTTTAAGCTACTTTTACAGTTTTCGGCCCGTTAACCTAAGTGGTTACCCTAATCTTATAAAACTTTTGTAATGTCACGCGCTGTACTGAATATTTTTAACAACATATTTGTTTAATTCAAACATTCTAAGCGTTAAGCATAGCTAAGCGCGCGCGACGTCTACTCTCGTCAACGCTTAAGGTTCTGTTCTCCTTATCTCAAGATGGACACTCCCTTACATGCCTTTAGCCCTCTTTTCCAAATGCATCTCGCGCTAAATTCAAAACCTACCTATCATAATCGCGTATTTACTGCGTCTCTACATCGCGTCACAATTCCCACATGGACTCAACCACACTACCCTGTACAACACCCGCCGCCATCTTTATTTTGCGTGAAACTTTATAAAATCTTCTCGATCTATCACCACATTCATTCAGTATATTCTGCAAGTCGTTATTCGTCTTTTCATACATATCTTACATGTGCGCAAATTTTATTTATGCATCATTTTCGCGAAATCATCCCATTCTAATGTCCATTTACGTACACATACGCATTCACTTTACCAATATTGCACAACATTACCAATCATTTCCACAATCAAAAACGTGCATCCATATTGCTTACTGCACGTTAATACAATTTCAATATACCACAAACTCACTCATTCGTACGTCTACAACCATTTCTTTAGTTCAAATTCCTTCATACACAGTAGCATAAAGACCAGTAGTTTTACCAGTTTACTCAAAACATTATTTCTCAACCAAATTTGACGCTTTCAGTACGAAAATAACATTTACACAACTTACATTAAGTACACACACCAAAAAAAAGATAAATTTTTTCCATCCATACCCACTTTAGCTGCACTCAAAATACGTTACATACGTTATCAAAATACTGCACATACATGATGCGTCAAAATAACCTTACAATATACTTTATTAGTAATTTATTGAATACCACAGAAGTTACAGTCAAATTAAGTCATAGCATCTAGTTTTTAACTAGCGAGTTTCTACCGAAGAATTGATGGAGATAATAATATGGTTAAAAGGGAAATAGCCATTTTTAGAAGAAATGAGAATGGAAGGCCACCGGTAGAAATCACAGATTTGGCCAGAGCTTGCGCTAATTGTTTTCGACTGATCCTTAACGAAATAGCTCTTGTTGAAAATGACCCAGCTTGTTTAAGACTAAATGTTTTGAAACAAACATCAACCCATACTTGTTTGATTTGTAATAGTAATAATAATGTGCGTAGGATGTCCGTATCGTGTAGAGGAAATATTTTTATTCTTTTGGCAAGAGTTTTATTTTAGAACATTTACTTCCAGGGTTTCGGTCTGTTTATAGGGCATAAGACAATTTTAGCGAAGAAGTTTTCAAATCCGTAGCCCCCGTTACGAAGGAACAATTTCGGGAATTGTATACGTTTTGTGATTCAATACATCGGCAAGATGGACAATGCCATATGCCCAAAAAGGACCTTTTGACGTTTTTATGGAAGATTTGGTAAGGTTTGTCGAACGAATTTTTTGAAATTATTTTTCACTACCCAAGTAGACAGGCTGTAAGTGTAGCCATTGCTACAGTTAGACAATCGCTAATGCAAAGATTCGTACCTAGTTATATTGGACTAGAAGCTATTATAAGGGTGGATTACATTGCCAACCATGTAATAGAATTTTTCAACCAATTATATAATCCGCAACCCAATCACCGATAGCAATTGCATATATTGACGGGACCTACTGCAATACATTAAAAAGTAATAACTTTCGTGTCTTAAGACAAGCTTACAACGTGCATTAGAGTCGCCACTTGGTAAAACTGGCTCTTATTGTAGCTCCAGGCGGATACATACTAACAATCCAAGGTCCTTATTTTTCGGACTCTAAAAATAATGATGCCAAAATGCTGATTAATGAGTTTAATAGGGATGGCGATGCAATAAGAGCATGGTTCTACCAAGGTGATATTTTTGTGCTGGATCGTGGATATCGAGATTTGATACCTCTGCTTGAATATGTGGGTATTTCAAACAAGATGTCAGCTTTTCTTGAACAGGGCCAAAACCAATTGTCGACTGAAGAACCAAATGAGTGCCGCATAATAACTAAAACAAGGTGGATAGTTGAAGCCAAAAACGGTCACCTCAAATCCATATTTAAGTTTCTTGGTCAAACAATTACAATAGCACATATCGAAAACGGGGATTTCTATCGTATTGATGGAGCGACAAGAAACAAGTTTCGCCCTCGCGTTCTTGTGTTAGGCGCTAACGAAGAGCTGGCTCGGGAATTACTGGAAAAAGCAAGCCAGGTTAAAATTATAGAAAGCAGAAAATCTTCATAGGCGTAACACTCGTTGGGTTCAAATAAATGTGCATGATTTAGGTGACTTTCCTCAACTGACTTTGGATTATCTTCGAGAGCTCACTGTAGGGGTATACCAAGTTAACCTCCATCTTACATTCAAGATAAGTTGCAACGAGATGAATAAAATTCCATACAGATTCTCTTAATAATGAACCTGGTTTTATAAGGATTAAATCATGTATTAAACTTATCAATAAGTAATCATTAACCAATTTGGCCGACGTAAATAAATAAGTATCCTTTCAATTTTTCCAAAAATGAACAGACTGTTGGCATTTAATTCTTTAATATACTATAGAGAACATCGTAGCTTAAATGTTTACCCAAATTTACTCGTCAAGGCCTTAAATGAAATTGCTGTCATCCTATTTTAGCGGTAATAAGGCGACTGTACTACGCTTAAATCAGGTCAACATCGTTAATTTAAGATAAAGGAAGTAAATTTTAATTAGTATCAATATATAGGTGAAAAATCTGGAACACTGAACACTGAACCAACGTACTATATAAAAATTTAAAAACACGGAACGGGTTTCAATAGCTAAGCTATCATCATTAGCGGTCGACTGAATTTTACTCTTAATTTTAAAACACCTGTCTGGAATACTGAAACTGTGGCAGGACCTGTCACAAACAAAATACACCCACGTATCACACAAAAATGAAAAAACACACGCACACGTGCAACACGTGCACACGCACACACGCACACACACACAAACGCACACACGCACACACGCACACACGCACACACGCACACACGCACACACGCTCACACGCACACACGCACACACGCACAAAAGCACACACGCACACACGCACACCTTCTATAGTCGTTTTGCCAAATTTTGTGTTTATAAGATTACCTTTAAAACAAAACAAAATTATTTTCACGCTCCCTGATCCTTTCTAAGTTCAAATATTATCATTTAAGATACTAACGATTCAGATAACTGTCAGAGGGGTAGCATATGCCATAATTCATGAGTTACGGTAACAACATTTTTACACATTTCTCGTTACTTAAAGCTTAAAATATTACTGCATTCCATATGGTAACGCTGTGTAATAAGTCATAACACAGAATATCCTAACAAACACAGCCGGTATAAAATACGGTTAATTAACATATCAGTCGCTAAAATTTTGTATGGGACGTTATATGCGTCTACGTGCCTTATCGATGATGATACATGATTATTAAGGTCCCAGATTAATTTTATTATTGTCTTAGGTGTATCTCTTCACTTTTATATCATTTCTTTAGTTAGTAAACATAACCTAACCCGTTCAACATCAGCTGTTTTTATCAAGGATTTACAAAAATGAAGTTCAACGTTTTATAAACTTTTAATTACACCCAACAGATAGACAGAAAATAAGAATAACTTCTCATAAGATTTTGGTTGCTAATCTTAGCAATCATCGAATAGGTACATTCTTAAAACTCATCGTTGATCGTAGGTGTAAATATTTATATTTTTAAAAACCAACAACAGGAATCAATAATTAGCGTCATTACATTAAAATATGTGTTACGACAACTATTTTTCAGTTCACACTATTAGTTTATTGTGCCGATTAGCAAATGTGAAAAATTATTTCTTCGATAATTCTTAGATTAAGTAATAGTAGGTGTAAATGTGCACTATAAAAACTTGAATGAAGCTTCTCAATGTGATTATAATATTACAACTTGAAATACCTCTAATACGAGGACAGAACACAAACGTTGAAATAACTACGTTTCATTTTTGTAGAAGTATTTCAAATTCTAGTACCAATATGTAAAATAAATCAGAAATTGATAAAACATTTTAAAATGTAATTTTATAAACATTAAAAAATAAATAACAACGTAAGTTTAATTAGTTAGAATCTAATTCACTGTAACGATGAAATAATAAAAAAGTGTCTTGAAAAAGACAGATTTTATATAAAACCGAAGGAGTAAACTCAAGCGGCAACGTACGAGTACAACATGAAGTAAATAAAGCGAATGACTACATATATAAGTTGAATATTTGTCGAATACTTTCGACGGGTTTGAATCATATGCGCATGGACGGGCGAGTGCCCCGACATTTTGAAACTACTCTAATCCTTAGCAAATAAAGGTCTATTACTTGTGCCGCAAGATGGTGTTAATGTATCTACCTGTAAAATACTAATTTAAGATATAATTAACTAAATTTTAATGTAGAAAAAAGTAAATGAACGTGTTAAAAACGAGTTAAATCATTATTTGTCATAATTAAATAGAAAATGATAATTGAAATAGAAATTGTGCACATGAATGACATAATAAGCCAAAGGCGTAACATTAGATTTTATCTTAGGTAACCTTTTTATGTACATGTGCACAAATTTTACAATAACGTGATGATTTTATGGTTACACAGAATCGGATGTCAATAGAATTTTAAAAAAGAAATAATTCAAGTTTTTCATTAAAATCAGTATACCCTGCTTAACCCAAAATTAGAAAATTATATAGGTAAACCTACAGAAATAATATCTAACCAACTGAAAAAACTAGATTTGTATGTAACGTACAAATATAACAATAATTTAGGAAAATACTTAAAAAACAATAAATCCAAAAATCAGAAAGAAAATAACTCAGGACTATACAGACTAAATCGCGGGAGTTGTGATAAATACTATGTAGGACAAACAGGTAGAAGTTTTAGTAAACGTATTTCTGAACATGTTAGTTCATATAAAAACAATACAGAAACTTCTAACTATGCGTCACATTTAATCTCAGAAAATCACGTGTTAGATAAAAATTTTGAAATTTTGCATGTTGAAAATAAAGATAAAAGATTAGACGTTTTAGAATCATTAGAAATTTTTAAAAACAAAAATACAGGTTTGTTATTAAATGATCAATTTGATTTATACTATTCGCCACTGTTTGACTTTTCCTCTTCATCACATAATTAGTTGTCAGCCTCCCACCACAATTAGTATAGGTTAAGTATTCTGTAACGTTGTTGAAGATCGGATCTGAAGGAGACACTGTGTGTCGAAACAATTGTTATCCATTAAATGATTTTGTGGAAATTAGAAATTATTTGTTTCATTTAATATTTAATAAAATGATGAATGTGGAGTAAAATATTATGATATAAATTACACATACCACACATTCTCTGGTATTGCAGCACTCCATATCGGCAGTTACAAAGTCAAAGGTTCGATTTCCAAGCTTGAAAAATATGTTTTCTTTAAGTGGAACCTTTTTTCGTACAAAACCATAACAAATTTGATAAGTTCATAACTAAAAATGAAGCAAATTAAGCACAATTACCGTTACAATTTGCATAACACTACGTTTTTCAATACTTTAACCCTGCTGTTCTCCTCAACAAGACTATACACTTGTGCTCCTTCGGGTCATAATGACCCGAACTCCTGAAATATGAATTCAAATCAAAATAGCAACAATTTTTATACATTTATTAATTTTATTTCTCTAATGCAACGTTTTTTATATGAAACGTGAAACTTACAATAAATTCCACCAAATTTAAATAAAAAAAAGAAAACGGAATAAAAAATGTCTAATAATTGATATGATCCACTACTTCTTACAGTCGGGACAATAATAGCTCACGTGTTCTTTACACAAATATTTTTTACACTTAATGCATAATATTAGTTTTGTTATCACATTTAGAATGGCAAAATTTGCAGCGTGCTTGTTTGTTTTTGTTGCTAGTTCCTGGAAGAGGTGCGGTAGAATTTTCCACCAATGGTTGTTGAATAGCTGTTACAATTGTAGCTGCTTGTTCATTACGGGGAAGACGTTTTGTGGACAAAATGTAAGGATTTATCAATTGTTTGCCCAGTTGTTCCAAAAACAGTCTTCTTTTGAACAAAACATTTTTATTCCAGTCTGGATTTATTTCGCGCCATAAGACGAAAGCATTATAGGCACTGGTATCTAAAATGTTGTAAAATAAGATTATGGACCATCGATTTGTTTTTCGTTTGCATTTGTATGCATCGATTAGCTGATGTAATGTATCAACTGCTCCTTTTGTAGAATTATAATCAAGTATAATTTGTCGTTTTTTGTCTTCTCTGTCGCTTATTTGTTTCTGGTTATGAAACGTACTCATTAGAATGACCTTCTTGTATTTTTTTTGGAATATAAGACACAACTGCGGTATCTTTAGTAAAATAAAATTTGGAACTATGCACAACGTTATTTACTTCCATGATAGGTAGCTCAGGCTTGCTTTTCCTGACAGTCCCTGATATAAGTAAGATTTCTTTTGAGAAGCATTTGACCCAATTTATACGATGTAAGGAAATTGTCACAAGTTACATTGTGACCTCTTAGTCCATAAGTAAGGTCTAAAACTACTCTCAGCCCCTGATACTGCTCAGGTTTTCCCCCAGGTGGTTTCCCCGTATATACTTGAACTTCTAAAGCATAAGAACTTGCAATATCACAAAGCGTCCATATTTTGATGCCATATTTTGCTGGCTTGCTTGGTATATACTGCTTGAATGGACAACGACCTCTAAATGCAACCAGCTGCTCGTCCACAGTTACGTTTTGCCCAGGATTGTACAATTTTGGTAGTATTTCAGCCCATTTGTTCCAAAATTCTCTAATAGGAGCCAACTTATCCCGTAGCCTTCTTTCTTGACGATCTTCTTTATTATCAAACCGTAACACGCGTATAATAAAGTCGTTTCAACGACATTGTCGCGCGAAAAAGAGGTCTGCCTGTTTCTGCATTCCACAAACTTCTGGTAGATTCATCATGCGATTTGTAAACTCCTCCTAACAGTAACAAATCTATGCACGCCTGCAACGTAATGTCATCTAATTCTTGCCACTTGTCACCGTACACTCTACGACCTTCGATGTTAGTCATTTTCAAAATTACATTTTCCAGATAACTATTGGAAAATAGCTGAAATGTAGATTTTACATCCTGAACTCGTGCATTGCTGTATCTAGTTGGACCTGGAGCGACTTTTATGATATTTGCACTAGTTGCACGCCCTGCTTGAGGAAATGGATCTAACATCCAAGTTATGGCATTATCTTTAGATTGAACCGATTGAGCAGGTGGCATCAATTGCGTAGGATTTGTCCGTCCAGCATCGTCGAAAAAATCATCGTTCATACTATCTTCACTGGTATGATCTTCCTCTTCAGAAACTTCATCGTCACTAATGTCACTCAAATTATCAAGTTTTTCTTGTCTTTCTTGTCTTCACCACTAAGATATTCTTTTGCCATTATTGTTATTTTAGCACTTTAGAAGAACTAGTAGTACGTACAACAAACCGCACTTTACTCTGCAACGTAACAAACAAAACTGTCGGTTGCATACTGCAATATGATATTTATACCTGTTGCAAGTTGCAAGTCTGTTCCTGTTTCGACTTACACACGCGGCTACAGACCTGCCGAAAATGCTGTAGTAACTCGCATAGGTAGGTAGGTACATTTGAACAAGCATGTGATGATATGCATATTATCTATCCTAAAATTTCAATATAAAATAATTGGAAATACAAATCTATACGTCCTACTAATGTTACAGCCTCGGGTCATAATAACCCGAGGAACATCAATGTAACTATCATGTTTAAAAAAAATAAGGAAAAAAAATGTATTAAAACAAACAAGCCACCTCATTCTTCAATGGATTAGAAACAAAGTTATTAACTACGAAGTTTAGATATTAATAAACAAAAAAGTTATCTAAACAACAATTTGATTTCGGGTCATATAGACCCGAAGGTAACAGCAGGGTTAAATAAAGAAATTACTAAATATTTCGCAATTAATGCTCATGCATTACATAATAAATGAAACGAAATTTAAACTATCTAAAACAAGCGGTATCAGAGAAAAGGAAGCACGTTTTAAATAAAATCGTTGCAATAAAAGTTTACTTTGTATTCTGATTTGATTATTTCAGAACTTTAAATTTCAAGCTATCTTGGCTAATTTTAGCAGATGGCATGCATCAGGAGTGGAGCGGAGTATAATACATCCTACTTTTAACGAGGATTTAAAATTTTAAATGGTTTTGATACCGTAGAAATTTATATAGTGCGGTGCAACTGCTGTCTGGCCCTATTCCATAAAGCTAGCGTTATTTTATTTAATTAAGCTTGCTTATAAAATAAGACAATATGTACATATTTTATTTTATACAAGTATAAAATGCATTTTATCGGCAAATGGTAAAACACTATTAGAAGGAACATAACGTGTTTTACTTCATTGATTTTAATTGTGCAGTTGCCTTACTTAATTGTTGTTCGCTCGGCGCGAGTAGTAATAACAATTTGTATAATTTATACTACTCTAAAACAAATATTGCCGTTTGTGTTATTGCATTTGGAACGAAACCAAATTTGCCACGTTTAATATTGTATTTTCCAGGAAGATACAATTTATCACAGCTTGTGTATTTATTACAGAATGTTAAACTGCTGAGTGCGACATTATTTAGGATGTAATAAAAATAAAATAATGCTGTTACATATTCTATGCGGTATTTCGTAACGCTTTGCTTTGTAGTCGATTTATACGTTTTAGTTCTAAAATTAAATTTACATAACCTCTCAAGTTTAGAATCTAAATAAATCAGCACTTATACACAACGTTTTGTGGAAATATTTAAATTGGTAACAGTTTTTTTTATTCCTTTCAGACGTTTTCTTTTTGCTAGAATCAAATATTGATTAGTAATTATGGATGGGCTACAATTCCCACAAAATAGTTTGCGATAAGACATTCAACACAATTCCTTAAATACAGAAAAACAATATTTATATATGTATTATCATGTGTCATTTGCAAAAAGGGAGATAAAGAACTGTAAAGTTTTATAAATTGTATCTCAAACAGAAGTACAATTTTTCTTTGTTGTATTCTGAGCGATAGATATACGTGACACTTAACTTTATAAAATACTGAAAATACAATTTATCACAAGCAACGTTGGTACATATTTCAAGTTATCACAGTGTTAAAAGCGATAACAGTGAAATTGTTAACATAAATAATATAATAGGTTACTACACAAACGTTTATAAAATCTACAGAATGATTGATACCAACGTCTGTGTGTCAAATTAAAAGGATATTAGGCCTAATTTAATATCGTTTACTTAGTCAACTGCAGCGTTTAATAAATGATCATCATTAAAATTAAAACGTTGTTTTTGTTTGTGATTTACTTTTTCTCTCCATAAAGAATTAAGATAATAAATTTTCATTAATACTTAATGTCCTAGTTTAAAGTGTTCCTTACTTAGAAACTAACTTAGAAAAGATATATTCGCATTCTGAACAAACTTATTTTATTCAGTCAATAACATTTGATGGAAATGGACTCACGAGGTATGAATAAGGGCGGACGCTGTTATTCTTTAAATTGCACAAACTTATTCAAAAAGAATCATATTTACATTTGAAATACGTAGTTAAAACGTAAATTTTTAGGACTTTGTAACTTCGTATTACAGTTGGTTCATTTATGACGGTACATTACGAAAGCAGATATTTGTATTATGACGTTAAAGGTATGGGTTTATTACTAATGTATTAGTGGTCTAATAAACATTTTCAAATCGCAATTGTTACTGCAATAGAAAGGATAATTAATGAGTTCTTAATATGCTGTTGTGATTTGCTAATGTTTTTCGTGATATTTTATTTTATGTAAGGAATATTTGAATGTGTGAAACTTGAGTAAGTGTTGAAAAGAAAGAGAAAAACACATTTTAGTGTAGAAACAGGTGTTCTGCCGAAACTAGCGTGACGAATCGTTGAATATTTTTACACACACATTTTTTATTTAAAACGTCACTAGTTTAATAATTAATTACGTCGTAGCATACTACAGATCAAAACACTTTTCTTTGTTTGGTATTAGAAAATTCAAGACCGATACCTAAGGTTTATTACGGACGAATGCATATTTTAACGAGGTGAATGCAAGTGTATTCCAAGACTTCCTTGCAAAATACTAAAAAATATATATGGGGTCATTTTATGTCTTTGAAATATTCAGCTGTTTTAGAAATATTTAATAAACACCAAAAACTGACGCTAATAACCCCTCCTCCTCTCCGAGACATCCAGACATCATCTTGACGAAACTTGGCCAAAAGGTGTAAAATGAGCTAATAAGTCGCTTTAGCGATAGTGAAAAAAAAGTCGATTGTAAAACCTTCTGTTATTTTCGCCTGATGGTTCTTGCTGGTGTAAGACAGGCGAATTTGTCTTTATGAGGTTAGACAGATAAAAAATATAATTAATTACTGTACACTCTTTATTACTGAACGTACACAACCACACTCGGGTGGATCTGAACTAACACTAAAAACTACCTGCTACAAAAAGGTTCACAAAAATGATCCCACAATATTAAGTTGTATTTAACATAACTGCCCGCCGTACGCCATGACTAATGAAATACTAATTGACAATGTTATATTGTTTATAATAGTACATCGTGGCTAATCAATAAACGGCGGCATGCATTTATATAATTATTTCTACACTACAATGTTTTTGTTGGGTAACTTAGTAGAGCTAATTGGTAACTATAATAATCTAGCGTTTCTACGATTTTTCTAACTCTGAACTAAGTGGTAAGACACATATTCGATTTACCGCTCTTTTCACTTCACCAGTTGTAGTTTTTATCATTACAACTCGCACCACATCATCACTACCCGGATATAACTCACTCACTCTTCCTAATTTCCAATTGCAAGGAGGTAAATTGTCATCCGCTATCAGTACCATGTGACCAATTTTTATTGAAGTAGTTGGTTTTTTCCATTTGTATCGCATTTGCATTTCATGGAGATATTCCTTATGCCACCGCTTCCAGAAGTGCTGTACCATAGACTGTATCTCCTGGAAATGTGACATACGATTTTTTGGAGTGTGACATAAGCTTTCATCTGGGACGGCTACCATGCTTCTTCCAATAAGAAAGTGGGAGGGGGTTAAGGGGTTCAGGTCATTAGGATCTTCACTTAAAGGACATAATGGTCTGGAATTGAGTACGGCTTCAATCTGGGCGAGTAGCGTGGCAAACTGTTCGAATGTTAATATTGAATCGCCTACTATTTTTCTTAAATTAGCCTTTACAGATTTTACACCGGCTTCCCAAATACCCCCAAAATGGGGAGACCTCGCTGGAATGAACTTCCAGCTAATTCCCTGATCTGTTAGTGTTACGTTTAGTTTTTCCACATTGTTCTCTAGAAATGATGATAGTTCGTGTAATTGACGATTTGCAGCTACAAAGTTTGTCCCATTATCAGACCAAATGCAAGAGGGTCTTCCTCTACGTGCTACAAAACGCCTTAACGCCGATAAAAAACAATCTGCTGTTAATTCGCTCACTAGTTCTAAATGAAGTGCCTTGGTACTTAGGCATATAAATAAACATATGTAACATTTATATAATTTGTATCCCCTTGCGCGCCTATCGCGAGATTTAAATGGACCGGCATAATCTATTCCCGTATTGTAAAACGGAGGAGAGGGACTGGTACGACACTTTGGGAGACTTCCATAAATATTTTTGCTAATTTTGGTTTTGACTTAAAACATTGAATACATTTATGGACAATAGCCTTCGTTACATTTCTGCCTGATAATGGCCAATACCTATCCCGTAATGAATGTAAAAGGCTTTGAGGCCCACAGTGGAGCAAACGAAGATGTTCATGTCGCGCTATCAGTGTTGTTAACGGGTGTTGCTTTGCTAGGATTAATTGATGTTTTGATGAAAATTTTAAATCTGCTAGCCTTAATCGCCCGCCTACTCTTAGTAGTCCGTCACTATCAAGAAAAGGGTTCAAGTTAAGAATTTTTGATGAATTTTGTAAACATTTATTTTTTGATAGTGAGATGATTTCTGTAGAAAATGTTTGGCGTTGAGCTAATTTTATTAATCTATTTAACGTCTTATCGTACTCGTTTTTTGATATGTATGAAGGCTGATCTCTGTCTAAGCCTGTTTTTCTTGAGTTATGGAAAAATCTAAAACAATACGCTGTTACATTTACTAATGTTCTTAAATTTGAAAATTTTGAAAAAATATCGAAATCTGTGAAGTGTGTAACTAATGCAACCTTCTTTATTTCCGGTAAATCATTCATAACCTTTGGATGAATTACATTAGTAGTATTAATCTCCGATTTCATAAATTCCGCACCTTCCCACCATAATTTTGAGTGTACTAATAATTGTGGCATTACTCCCCTTGATATTAAATCTGCAGGGTTTTCCTCTGATTTTACATAAAACCAATTCTGTGGGTTGGTTAATGACTGTATTTCACTTACACGATTTGCTACGTATGTTTTCCATTTTGATGGACAACTTTTGATCCACGATAACGTTATTGTAGAATCACACCATAAATATTCTTTTTCGATTTTTATGCTTAACGTTTGTTTAACCTTACTCACTAACTGTGCTAAGAGCACAGCTGCATTTAGTTCTAGTCTTGGCAGTGAAGTTTTTCTAAGTGGTGCTACTCTAGATTTAGCTGTTAATAGGCGTACTGTAACTTTATCATTATTTATCGACCGAATATATACATTTGCTCCGTATCCACGTTCGGACGCATCTGAAAACCCATGAATTTCGATGGTTTTAGGATTTTTACATAAACTGCATCTTGGTATCCGAATATCCTCCAGGTACTTTAAATTATTTTTAAAGATTACCCACTTTGTGTGAAGGTTTGTTGGAATTGATTCATCCCAATTCAAATTTAATTGCCACAATTCTTGTAAGATTAATTTAGAAATGATTATAGCTGGTGCTAACAGACCTAATGGATCAAATAATTGAGCTGTAATCGCTAGAATAGTTCTTTTTGACACATGATTATGTTCTTTAAGGTTAGTGAATTTATAATGCAAATTATCTTCTCGCGGGTCCCAACAAGTACCTAAAGTTTTTATTACATTATCACCTAAACTTACAAACTCGTGATCGATTGTTTCTATGTGATTTTTAAACAATTGTGTTCCCGCGTTACTACACCATTTACGCAGTGTAAATCCTGCCGTACTTAAAATATATTTAACGTTCTCTTTAATTTTGATTAAGTCATGAATAGTATCTGCACCCGTTATAAGGTCATCAATATAAAAATCGTTTTTTATAATCGCGGATTCCAGGGGATGTGAATTTTCAACATCTAGTGATAATTGATGCAAACACCGTGTAGACAAGTAAGGACCTGATTTAGTTCCATACGTTACAGTATTTAACTGAAAATTTCTAATTCATGAGCACTGTTCGTACGCCAAATTATGTTTTGCAAATGTCTATCTTTTTCATTAATGATAACTTGGCGGTACATTTTTGATATGTCCGCTGTTAACACGTATGCATGTTGACGAAACCGTAATAATATTGACAATAAATCGTTTTGTACAATTGGACCTTGCAATTGAATGTCGTTTAGGGACCTGCCAGAATCAGTTTTACAACTTCCGTCAAACACTACTCTTAGTTTTGTCGTTGACGAATCCTTTAAAATCCCATGATGTGGGAGAAAATATGTTAAGTTTGTCGTATCCTTTACCCTTGTCATATGCCCTAACCGTTGATACTCTTGCATAAATTCATGATACTGTACTCTTAGTTCTTGATTGACATGTAATTTTGATTCTAGAGAATGAAACCGTTTTACTGCTATATTTTTTGAATTTCCTAAAACCTCAAAATTTTGCTTAAGAGGTATTCTTACAATAAAATTTCCCATTAAATCCCGTTCAGTTGTTTCCATAAAAAATTGCTCACAGTACTGTTCTTCGTCAGATAAATGATTGACTTGATTAATAACTTCATTGATTTCCCAAAATTTCGATACCTTGTCATGTAAATTATTAAGTGATAAATTGACTAACGTTTTTCTGTTTCCATTGCATTAAAACAATGCCCTGCAACTACCCAACCTAGTTTTGTTTTGTGTAAAATTGGTTTATTACCACCTAACTGTACTTGTCCTACGCTTAAGAGCTCCCAAAAATTGGCAGAGCCAATTAAGAGATCAATTCTTGTCGATTCATTGTATGTAGGGTCCGCTAAAACTAGGTTATGAGGAATGTCTAACGAGTTAAAATCAAATGTTATTTGAGGAATATCATCTGTAATTTTGGTATAACTAAACATGATATTTTACAACTATAATTATTGTTGCATGACCTATATATTACGTCAACCCGTGTTGTTATTTGAGTGGAATTTTGGTTTATACCGACGACAGCTGTTTTTGTTTTATGTTGCGCAAGTCCTAATTTGTCACAAAGCTCTTGCGTAATAAAGTTAGATTGCGATCCCGAATCGAGAATTGCCTTTACTATGAATGTATTTTTTAATTTATCTGTTACTTTAACGCAAGCAGTTGATAATAATATCTGAGTGAACGTTGGTTTCGGTTGCGTTCTAACGTGATTTGCAATGGAGGTCGTTGCACCTTCTTGAAGGGCTTCGCTGACCTGGGCTGCCCCTTCAGGTACGCTATTTGTGACCGCTTGTGTGTTAAAATTAGAAATATGCAGTAAGGTGTTATGTTTTCGATTACATCGCTTACACGGACCAGCCTTACAATGTACTGATATGTGATTTTTCTTTAAACAATTGTTACATAATCGTAATTCTTTCACTTTATCGATACGCGCATTTACAGACATTTTTAAAAATGTTTCGCATTGATACAAATAATGTTTGTTTTTGCATAATATACACTGTACTTCCGTTGCTACGAATGATTTGGTACTTTGGGTATTATTACAACGCTTATCGTGAACTCTATTTGACGCTAACACATTGTGACTATTAGAAAATGATTCCAAAACGTTTTGTCTATTATTTAAAAATTTTATAAATTCAACAACTGAAGGAATGTCATCCTTCGAAGGGTAATTTTTACCTAAGTAGCACTCCCATTCTCGAATTGAACTGAAATCCAATTTTGAAATTAAAACAGGTACTAATAAAGCACTCCAACTTTCAATGGGCTGTTCTAATGATTGCAAACAATTTAAGTGTTTTTGTACCGTGTCTATTAAATACCTTAATGATCTATGCGACTCTTTACCAATACTACTAAGATCAAGTATTTCTCTAACATGATTGTAAACGATTCTCCTTTTGTCATTATACCGATCTTTTAACATACTCCATGCAATCTCATAGTTAGCTTCTGAGGTATTTAAAGCCAATTAAATTAGCAGGTTCGTCTTTTAAAGCCGACCGTAAATAACACAATTTTGAACATTATTAATTTCTGAATTATTGTGAACGATTGTACAATATGTATCGTGGAATGATCGCCAATTACTAAAACTACCGTCAAACGTTGGAATTGTAATTCTAGGTAATTTTACATTAGCCGTTTGAGGGCGTATCTGGGAAGTATCGATTTGTTCCCCTACTATTTTAGTTTGCACAAAACTTCCGATTAATTGTTTAGCCTTTGCCACTAATGAAAAATACAAATTTTGAAAATGTTCCCTTTCGTCTAAGTTTTTAACGTCTTCGGGTTGCAGTTCTTCGATTCGATATTGCACCTCTTCAAATTTATCATACAGTTCCTCAAATTTCGTTACGCGTTGCTCTAAATTTATTAATTCTACATTTGATCTTTCGTTACTCGAAAATGACATTATAAATTTTTCGAAAAGGGTTAACTGTGATTTAATGCTACCACGCTTATAGTTTAAAGCTTTTATTTCGGATTCTACGCTCATTTTGGAGGCAATTAAGGATTAAGTAAATGGAACTTTCTTACTCGTTTCGTTGAATACCCTCTTGTATGTTGCCTGACTGCCCTTGAACTCCTTAACTTGAACGGACCTTTTTGGTACCTGCTCGTGTACTGCTTGCTTGAAATATGTTTCCCTTCTTTTACCACGTTGCACTTCTCTTCATTATATTTAAACTTTCGCAATTAATATGTATTTATACACATATATCCGGCTCGAAGGACCATGTTATTTTCGCCTGATGGTTCTTGCTGGTGTAAGACAGGCGAATTTGTCTTTATGAGGTTAGACAGATAAAAAATATAATTAATTACTGTACACTCTTTATTACTGAACGTACACAACCACACTCGGGTGGATCTGAACTAACACTAAAAACTACCTGCTACAAAAAGGTTCACAAAAATGATCCCACAATATTAAGTTGTATTTAACACCTTCTATACCTACATATGTATATATTGCTACAAAAAAAATGTATACGTGACTGTAACTGCGGCTATATTCAATTTTGAAAGTTTTAAAAATTGCAAAAAATTGCATTTCATGCGAGTTATTGATGACCAGAATTTCAATCTTCTGTTAAAATTGGAAAATTTTCCCCCAAAATAACACCCTTATTTTTACCCCCTGTATACCTATTGCGTTTAAAATCTTGTTTTGTCGACATAATTGTCTCGTAGGCCTTCATTCCAAATTTCATCAAAATCGTCCGTATAGTTTCGGATGGCGAGTGACACACACACACACACACACACACACATACACGGACATTTTGAAAAATTTTTTAAAAATTCTTTTTTCGGGTTCAGGGAATCGTAAAACACCAAAATAACGCAACTTATTTTTTTCGATTTTTTTCGACCGCAATACTTTCTTGTTTAGCAAGAAAGTAAAAATGAATACTTCTTGTAGTAATAAATATTGCAAATATTGCCACATAATATTTCGTGTTTTTTTAACTTTTAAAAAACGGGGGTGAATTGCAAGAGTAAAAACGGCAGTTGCGGTTGGAGTTATGATTCAGCCGGATCGATTTGACTGTTTAATTAGAAACCCTCATTGTAAACCGTTCTGTGTATAAATATTTTTATTGTGTACATTTTAGGAAAGTAAAATCGGCGTCGCGTCGAGTCTAAACCGCGTATCTTCCTCGTCCTGTTGGTGATAAAGTTTTTAACTAAAAGAATATATTCAAGTGTAAGTAGGTACTTTAATGTGGATCAATGGTTGCAGCAGACAATTCAACAAGCCTATGTAACGTATTAAAAATAAATCATTGCCTTGCAAGAAGTTTCTACGCATGCAGACTCATTAAGTTGAAATCTATTAAAATAAAAGGAGTCCGCTTTAGCCAGTACCGTGTCCCTCCTCATTCCTAGTGTGTTTTGGCGTTGTTGACTGTTTGTTAATATTTGTGTGGAGGAAATAATACGTGAACAAAACGTGGAAGCATAGACCCCGATTAAATTGCATAAACAAGGCCGAGGTTTACAGACACCGATTCAGATGACATTGAAAACTCCTCAAATTCCATCTTTATTGTTAAACTTATTGTTTTGTATAGACGAATGTGTCAGCTGAGAAAGGGACGCTGAATTTGCCAAACGCAGTTACTCAGCTTGTGTACCGGTCACTTTGCTATGATTTATTGGCACCTTACCCTTGCAAGGCTTTGTGTTAATGACTTTTTTGATTCAGTCTGTTTATTTAGAATTGTTTGTCTACGAACTAATTTCTTTTTATGTGTAATTTATTGTAATTGTACGTAAGTATTTTTTGCTTTTATTAACCACACAATTGTGTATGTGTAAATTACTTGCCTATTTTATAGCGGCATTGCCGTTACCTTATTATTACCTGTTTAATTTTATTGTTTGTTATATTTTATATGTACCGTAATCTGTATTATTTTCTCATTTACTTAAAGACAGGTACGATTGGTTGTATAGGGCCACAAGTTTGGTATTACAATTCTTATTCCGGTTTATTTATGACACAATTGTGGGTGTGATTACACTGTTTGGTTTTTTTGTGTTTATGTGTAGCTAAACTGCTTTTTTTGTTCCTTAATGTTATAATTTTGTACACACTTTAACCTGATCTAATGGTATTTTGTTATATATTGAACCTTTTCATTGTTTTTTTTTTAATTTGATTTATTAATGTACTTGTGCAATTACTTATTTTTGAATAAATTGGGTTTTCTTGGTAGTTCTTTCCCAACTTAGTAAATTAACGGATTAACCATTATTGCGCAAAGCTCGTCAATAATTCTAATTTCAGTAGTTTCATTGTTTACCTGTTCCACATGACGCAACAGTTAACTTCATCCAAGCCTATCTGAACCAAATAACACAGCGTAGCTACCACTAGACGGCCAATTCTTTTGATCAGATTTGAGGTTTGCGAGTAGTTAAATATCAGACTTGTAAATAAATTCTAATCTTTTAACGATTGCCCGGAAAGTCAATGTAAGACAAGCAATTAATTTGAGTAATAGTAGTATTATGGTCAGTAACGTCAAGGTACTTCCCTTAGCGACTGTTTTGTCCTTGAATTTGCATTATTGCGAATAAGTTCAAACTGCACTTTTTAAGATACGGTGCCACGGTACGCTACAGTAGCAATTGTTACCTTAATGCAATTTTCTGAATTAGTGATATTATTTGTAAATATATATATATATATATATATATATATATATATATATATATATCTCGTAATATTTTTTTTCTTTGAATAATTAAATTTGAGTGGATATTTTGATTATTTCTCCCTAATCTACATAATTGCGAATATCCGTGTATACAATGTTATCGTCTAAAATGGAATTTAGCCACATCATTCTTTGTTTAATGCGCAATAAGAAGCTGAGTTCATTTCCGTTCCGCCTGACTTGCATTGTAGATCATCGTATTTTAAGTTATCTTCCCTGGATAAGGTATGCAACTGCTGTTAATAACATTTTTGTATTAATTATTCATGCCTAATAAGGAAAAAGCTCTTGTGTTAAAAAAACCCCCTTGCCTTAAGAAAAAGTAGTACAATTTGTGATTGAAGATATATGGATTTATTTCACGTTTAAGGAAGCGTGGTTGAATGACGTCACGAGGTCAAAATGGGGCTCATAGAGTATGATGCAATTTGGTATCTTGACTAGAAGCTTGAATTGGAGATACCTTTTGTTTTTGTCATTAAATATGAAAACAGGCCACGTTACTCGTGCTGTTAGTTACATATGCCGTTAGTTATGTCCGCTTTAGTATCTACAAAATATTTGTGCTGGTTGCCCTTATCGAAAAGTGCTGGAAAAAGATGTCATGTCTTATCGTGTTGTCAAGAAGTGAAGTTCTCAACAGCAATTCGTTTCTATATAATGTATTAACTTCATGTTAATGAATAACAAGTAAGTACGTATCCTTTTTACTGCAAATTACGTTTTTATTAACTAAACAAATTAGACGAATTGATTTAGGAACAATACGGTAAAGCTGGTTTAATATTATTTCGGAAGCTTTGATACCGTTGTAATAAAAAGAAAACAGCTGACTCCGGTTAATATTCTCTAAGATAAAATCATTTGAGTGCATAACCTTAATTCAGTTGTATTTTGTTGACATAAGTCAAGATAAACTCAAATCAAATCAAATAAATACAGCTGTAGTGTTGTTTATTAGGATTACAGTGGTATTATAGTACAACTGTCTCATATTTTGTATTTTAATTATTTAACCTAAAAATGAGTGGCACCTGACAATATGCATATTGTATTTATAGCTATGAATATATCTGCCTCCCTTACCACCTGGTAAAGAAAAGAGCTCTCAATCTACAGTGAGTTTCGTATGTAACGTACTTTGCTGAGCCAGACCATGGTGCAATCTTACCTCTTATATAAGTGAACACTTGTATTGCCTTAAGTTAGCTTCCGAGAAAAAGTACAATTTTTATTTGTAGTAGCCTTTATTTCCGGAGGGAGAATATATATATATATATATATATATATATATAGTATAGATAACGTTGGCGTGTAGGACGTATAGAAAAATATTTGTCACAATAGGGAAAATCATAAACAAATGACCGCCAGCTTGTTTAAAATCAAGATAGAGAATTAATTAGCTCAGAAATAAAGACTAGTAGTCCACAGCAATGTTCCAACACAAACATGAAAAACTTGTTTACCTTTCGAAGCGATATCCAGGTAAACCAGCAAAAACTACTGGACCCGTGTTTTTGTAAAAGCTTCAAAATATTCTCACGTAATCAATTACCTACTAATTTATCTGAACCGTAAATAATGATAAATCTGTCAAATAGGGCTAAAATCATATATACTGCAACATATAACAATGAAATACTAGGATTAAAGTTCATTAACAATGTAAATTGCAATGATAATAAAAAATCACTGAGTGTGGTGTACACTTAAAAAAACAAATAAATTCGCTTCCGAGGGAAAATAATGCGCAATCTTTCTTACTTAAAATTTCAATAATAAACATAATTAATGGGTTGATTCTTGCCAGTTTAAGATTTCCAGAATCAAATATTCTTAAACCTTAATTATCCCTTTTATCATCATATTGAACATAAGCAAACATAAATTTTGTAATGTACGTATTGGTGCAAAATGCAAAAAGTCAACAATAATACACAATAGCGTAAGATCACAAAGGCGCTTTGGTAATTGACACGTACAGTACTGAACAACAAAATGATGCGTGTTTATCTGGATTTTCAGATACAATTTTTAATAATTTCTTTTTATTTTACAATCGGAAGTAAACAGCAAAATGTTTAAACTGATCCGGGCGTCCTTCTTAACTAACTTCTTCACCTGGGTTTATTAATACAATCATTAACTTGTTTGGTTTTGTCATTTATTTATATACACGAAATATAGCATAACAGCAATTTATTGTCTATGTTTGAACAGGCTGTGGCTACCATGGAGTGAATGACAACACTTTGACGCAACATAATGACTTACACGGCACTACTTGTTTCAGTCTGCTCACTGTATAAAATTTACTCTAAAAACTAGGAAAGCACTAAAAACACCTCGGTGGAAATATTACTATTAATCGACGAACAACAACAAAAAAACATTCCTCAGGGTAGTTGAATCCTATCTATAATCCAGAAGCAGTGAAAAGTGGTTAACTTCTTCACGATATCTTCAGGTAACACCGGGTAGAATATGGATAAACTTTGTGCACCCGATAACTACATCACTCGCCCCAAGCTTCTAACCTGTTCTTTTTACAGCCTAACCCTAACTTTCACTAACGACTCGAAAAACAAAAACCTTTTACCTCGCTAAAATCACGTCAATTTTTAACCGCCACTCTAAAAAAGTCTTCCATATTAAAACTGCACAATGGGCACATCCCAGCAAAAAAAAACAAAGCTGATACCTAGAATTGAGGTATAAACATCCTGTTTTTCGATAAGAAACCCTATTGTTCTAAATAAATCTTCTATAACTTCCTCATTAATAAGGTAATCCATATATGATCTGATAAACTCGAAAGTACGCAGAAATATTTTACCGTGACCGAACCATCTGGCTATCAGACACGATAACAAAAATAAATTTAAGCCGACACACATGTTTTTTGAAACTCTCTACAACCATAATGACATATAATTCATTTTAAGGAAACTGCGATAATAAACTTTCAAATAAAAATAAAAATCACGGTAACCTAACATTAATTTAAAATCCTGCGTATGGTATCCAAATACACTAGTAGTAAAATGAATTGTACGTCAACGTCATCCACACGTGACAAAAGGTATCTCTTAATCTTTTTAATTGTGTTTTAAGCTCTTTAACAGACTATATTTTATAAATCATTCAGTAGGACGCTATAATACCTTTTTTAAAGCAGATGAGGGAGATTATATGCCAGCCTAGCTCTTGCAAAGGGAATGTAATGCCTGTTTTGAGTATTAATATTATGCTTATAACGAAACCGTTTTTTAAAACATGGACACAGTTCAAAGATCTAAATGCCTGCACACGTTAATATTTTGGTTTTTTGGGCGTAATTAAACAGCCATGATACTACACACATTTTCATACTCCTCAAGACTCTTTTTTATGCAACAAATACACTAGGTGTGAGTAAATCAACCTCATACACAGATTCCATACTTAATTCTGGATTACCCTTAGGTGTATTGCCAATACTTTCCCCTTTGTAAAAATGAACGGCGATTTCTGAATTAATAATTTACACAGCTTAATTTGGATACAGGTTGTTGACGGTGACATTTCCAGTCTATATGTAGACCCTGAAAGCGTACACTCTGTGTCTTCAAAATGAATTCACTATTTCCTACAATATCGATCCACAATGCATTCAATCTTAAGTTATTTTTGAACGGGAAAAAACCGCATTTTTTTTGTTTAAATGGACGCCCTTGCTATTAAAACAGTATATTATATCCCACATCGTTCCATTACTGACATGTTGTAATTAGTTTCTGTCTTTATACTACTAGAATTAGTGATCAAACAAATTAATATAAATAATAAAGAGAACTGGATCAAGGTCACCGAATACTTAGAAAAGATAGACTATACCATAATTGGTTAATATGTCTAAGTTGTATGTTGTATGTGCGTTTCTTGAATAATTTGTCTGTTTGCTAGTTTTGTTGTTTTTTCCGGTGTTTGGTTTGGTTTGGCCTTAATTTGTTTACTTTATGTTTGTATGTTGATTATTTTATTGTTCGCGTGTTTGCATGTTTGAGGGATTTGTGCGTTTATGACAAACACTCAACCCTCAAAACAAAGAAAACAATCAAATAGCCCCTCTAAACATTCAAACACCGCAAACAGACCAGAAAACATACCAAAGTAACTAAAAGGTACAAAGCATACCCCAACAAACAAACACTCCAAACAAACTTGTTAGCAAACAAGTAAACACCCAAGCACCTAAATACGATAACATTATAACAAAGAAACTAGCTATCTATAGTACTTTAGCAAACATGCAAGTTAAGCCACCAAATTCTCACGCACGCAAAAACGACACGCAACATGCAATCCCCGAATAAACAGTTTAAACGTCCAAATCAATGAAAAAACTATTCCTTACACCGTCCTCGAATATTTAAATGTGGAACTTTTCCCACCTGCATATAGATGTCATTTTGCATGTACCGTGTATTATTTCTTATATCAGTTAAAAAGTACTTAGAGCATTCTGTCAAAGACAGTTCTCTAATTGTGGAAAAACTTCCAACTTTATGATGAGCCATATTAATGTAACAACCTGTGTAACAGAAGGTGTTTTATCAATTGTACTACGGTGTTTTCTAAATATTTGTTTAGATCGTAATTTCTTATTTTATCTAAACTTGGCGCTTTAAATACTGCACTTATTTACATTCGTCTTGTTTCAGATGATGTACATTATGTGCGAATGCACACTTTTCCATATTTTAGGTTAACATACAATTATTATTCTCAACTGCTTCAACAGCGGTGTACTAGTTTGAGTATAATTACCCACTGCCTTAACAATATAAGTACAATTTCACACAGTTAACCACATTTATAATATATACAGTGTCCTGCATCTTAGCACCCGTCTTCTACTACATCTAAATGATTTATGTTACAAAAAATATTAAAATGTAGCAAAAAAAATGCTTATTATACAGCACATTTTAAAAATATTTTCACAAATACAGGGTGCCCCATAAGTCCGTGACAACACAAACTTATATGTTTTTTAATTGAACATACTGTATATTATTGCAGATTTGAATTCTCCTCGCTTCGTAACATTACCTCAAATAAAATTCCATCGGCTTGTACCGAGTGCTTCCAAAGATATGCCAATTTCTTTGTCTGAATGGACATGTGTTCACACTGTATCTTTCAGGAACCAACAAAATCAGTACGATATTTTATGTATATGGTCTATTTTATTTCTATACAGATGGCTACACGAATTATCGTAAGTAATATACAGTATGGTCCAAAACGAGAATTGTAGATTTTCTTGAAATTTTCCAATAGAACGCCCTATATTTTTCATCGGCATGGGATAGCTTGTTCGCTACTCTATCAATTTTATTACGCATTCCCTATACCCAAACCCACTCGTTTTTTAGTTAAATTCGTTTTTATCCGAAACTACCTGTTATTAACCGAAATTGGGCGCAAAAGTTATATCTTCTAAAGGAAACACCTGTATATTTTACTTCGGGTGCGGTATAAAGTACGCTACATGTTTTATATTTCTAATTATACTGATATGTTTTAAAGTTTCAGAGATATTCATCAAAAGCGGTTATTAAACTGTAGCAGTTGTCCCGTCATCCCTGCCGTTAGGCGTCATGTTGTAACGGCTCTAACGTTGAGGTGACATTTTGTGATTGTTCTAAACATATACCGGGTTGGTCGTCATTTGTAACGGGCGTGAACATGGACCTATACTTTGGTTTGTTTACACTCGTCACAAAAAATGAAATTTACGGTTCTTTGTTTTATTTTAATAATTTCAAAATCATTTAGTAAAAACTTATATTGTTTTTGTGAGACCTAAAATGATTACCTTTTTATTTAATTTTGATAGTTTCAATTTGTAAAGATACCCATTAAAAGAAATGATTATTGTTATCATTTACCAAAATGATATTCAATTGATATACTTAATATATATGTACTTGGTAACTGTAATGAATTTGCTTCCTTCAGTATTCATATACTCAGTATTGGTATAACCTTTAGTATATGCAATAGTCAATAATAAAAATAGATCAAATATTACATTACTTTAATTTTTTTTAAGATTGTGGATCTGAACAGGCTAAAATTGGCATATCGGGCTAAAGCACTCAGGAACACTTAGGAGAATGGATAGAGGGATAATGAATTGGCAATAGATGCCTATGAACAGCAATATTGTAATAATTTTTTATCAGCAGTGAAAGGGATATTTTCCGTTCAGTGTTGATATTCAAACATACATTTAAAGAAAAGTAAAACACAAAGATGTTGTTTTTGTTAAACAGTTAAAAATGTTACTTTTCACTTCCCGGTGCCTCAAATGGGTTGATATCGTTGCTGTTACGTCAGCCCTGAAGCAGCGTTCATGTGTTCCCCAATATCGACTTTAGACCTTTGTTGCGAATTAATACAATTCCAATTTCCGCCTATCGAATCAATTCATATTTTCTGGACCTATTAATCGATTTTACTTCTCACTACAAGTACAGTTACCACTACAAACGGCTAGCAACTACAAATCGCAATGCTTCTACTTTAACCATCAATACTTCCTAGTTATTGCTCTTTATATATTGATTTATTACAGTGGAGCGGTTGTCGTCTTTTATATTTATTGTTCAATATTTAAACGGAATAAAGGATGTCGACTTCTAACACGTACAAACACGTTTATTTAAATTATTACGTCACCATTCTATCACAAATTATATATTTGCACTCTTAACACTTTAACCTTTTATTAATTTAATAAGGAAGGTATTATTTATAATTCGTTACTATACTATACTGTACTAACTAATTTAGGTTTTATTTTCTTAATTTAAAGGGAGCTTGACTATTACTTTGCCACTTCTGTCGCAGCGACCATGCAATCTAACCAAAACTACCAACTTCCTCTGACCACCTCCTCACTTAAACCTAACTGTCATGTCAACAACTGATTCCCCTTCTTCTACAACGTATTTATGCACTTGCCAATTACCGCGTTTACTTTAATTATTTTCTAATTAATTATGTACATAAATTGGTGAAGTAAATTCAAGCTTTTCTTCTCAATATTAAATACATTTATATATCAATCATTACCAATCTATAAAATAACATATAACTTAGCGCGAAATTTGAATTCCTCCTGCATCCGTTACAGTACCCCCTTCTCGTTCTTGGATCAACTAATTTAGTTGGTATAAAGACGATACAATACCCTGAATCAAAACAAAAGGAACTTGCTTGGCGATAGACGAAAAGATTTGTTAACTGTCTCACACAAAAAAAAAGAATTTTTTGCTTCCATTAAAACGGTACCGTTACGATGGGATTTACATACGGTGACTGCGACATTTCAATTATATTATCTGCTAATATTCTACCAATTTATTTCCCTAATGCTTCCCTCTGTGAAGACGGTATCGGGTAGTTTTGTTGCAAAAACGGCACATCATTTTTGATTTTCAGTTCACAAACAAAATTGTTTACTAATCCTGATTTTTCAGAAAATATTTCTTCAAATTGATCTATTAATCCTTTGCCTCATATTGTTCATCGCCTTTATCCATTTGCTCTATTGGTGTAGTTTCTTCGGGACTTCCTGTGTCTACCAGTATATCTTGCGTCATCCCCTCCAGCTTTCCTTTGACTACTGGACAATATACCGGTTCTCTTTCTTCCTCTTCTTCTATTTCTCGATCTTGCTCATTGAACACTTTTTCTGCTATTAAACTTACTGGACTTTCTGTGTCTACCAGTATGTCTTGCACCACCCTTCCAGCTTTCCTATAACTATTGGACAATATGCCGGTTCTTCTTTTTCCTCTTTTATTTCTCGATCTTGCTCAATGCCTTTCTTCATTTGCGCTATAGGTGGATTTTTGTAAAATTGTCTAATAGAACTGATCAAATTTTGTTGCTCCTTCGTACGTATACTTGAGACCAAGGAGCTTCGACCGATTTAGTTTTCCGACGGTTGAGATGAGGCTCTTGGACCCCCATCCTCTTCATTATCTCTTCTGCGGTCATCTTGATTTCTTAGATCTTCATACATTGTTCGACCTAGTCCTCTATGTGGTCCAAAACTCTCTCTACCTCTTCTGTGATAAGTTATTTTTGTTGCCATCACTTTCTCTTTGGGGTAGATTCCACGCTGTCCTTTCATTGATGTTTGCCGCTTGAATCCTTTCAATGCATTTATTAACTGATTGATCGTTTTTGCGCCTGAGCCAATTAACGTGTTTGCCATTTGACTCGGAAAATGTCTGGTTAATGATTTTACCATCTGTTTATCTTTTATTGATGGTTGTAGGTGCATCGTTTTGCTCACCCAGAACTATACGTCATCAACATATTTTCCATGGTGTTGATTATATTGTCTTGGTGTGTATAGTTTTGATCGTATTTCGCATTCGACATCTTCAGACCAAAATTGTTGCAATAAATCCTCTTTCATTTCTTCTAGGTTGAACCACTTTTCACGATATAATTCAGCCCATGACCTCGCATTGCATTCTAATAATTCTCTCATATCAATTTTTCTTTGATTTCCCATCTCGAAACTCTCTAAATGTGTTTCAACGATCCTCATGAAATTCACTGGATGTATGATCTTATATCTCCATCGAACTTCCTTGGCTTTTGTATTGGTTGACCTTCGTTTTTATAAATTATTGTAATCGCTCCTGAGTTGGCTGCTAAATTTTCTCCTTGAATTTTTTCTTTTTCGTACCATTTTTCTTACAACTTAATAATAGCTTCTCCATTTTTACTAATATTTTGTTCGCATTGTAGTACTTTTTCTTCATTTTCCGCTACTTTACTTCCTATCTTGCCTATTGTGCGGCCTATTTACGCTCAACGTATTCATATTTTTCTTCAATTTGCTTCATTCTTACATTCTGTATGTAAATTTGCTGATCTGTGTATTCTTTCTGTTTCTTGATTTCTTCATTCCACTTGATCATTATTTCATTATTGCTTTTTCTTAAATTTTCCTTCATCCATTCTACTTGACGTCTCATTTCTTCTTTGAAAATTACTTTAAATTCTTCTTAACTAGCTTTTAATTCTTCTCGATCAGCTTTTTGATTTACTTCTGTTTGCTCCAATTTTTCCTATTGATCGCATTAATCCCGCATGTCTATTTTTGGTGATGTATCTTTTCCTAAAATGTTGATTATTATCTTGGCTTTCTTGGCTGAAAATAAAATCTTCGCCTTCCGTAGTGTTTGCTTGCTGCCTTCTTTGTTTTAGTTATTTCCAATGATTTCCTACCTGGCTTTTTAAAACCTGACCTTAATTCCATAAAAGTTAAAATTGTATAGTAAAATAAATTTCCCCTTTTCAGAAAGATTTACGTTACGCTCCTGGCGAATATTTTTACGTTAATGTATTAATTTCGGAGAGCATGAAATTCTTTTAGGGTGCTAGTATCGCCCTGCTGTTGGGTGCCATCTTGTAGTGGTTGTCCCGTCAGCCCCGCCGTTGGGCGTCATCTTGTAACGGATCTACGTTGGGGTGTCATTTTGTGATGATTCTAAACATATACCGGGTTGGGCGCCATTTGTAACGGGCGTGGACATTGACGTATATTTTGGTTTATTTACGCTCGTCACAAAAAAAAATTAAATTTAGGGTTCTTTGTTTCATTTTAATAATTTCAAATTTCTTTAATACAAATTTATATTGTTTCTGTGAGACCTAAAATGATTACCTCTTTTGTTTAATTTTGATAGTTTCAATTTGTAAAGATATCATTCATTAACTAAAGTATATTTTAGCTACTATCAGGTCTCCGTTTGAGCAAATGAATTTTAATATTCCTCAGCAAATTCGTTGCTTTTTATCGGGATGCTCCGGAATACTTGTTTATCAAAAGAAATGATTATCGTTATCATTTACCAAAATTATATTCAATTGGATTTACTTAATATATATATATATATATATATATATATATATATATATATATATATATATATATATATATATATATATATATATATATATACATACGTATGTAATTGGTAACTGTAATGAAATTTGCTTCCTTCAGTATTCATATATTCAGTATTTGTAAAAGCTTTTGATATTCGCAATACTCAATAATAAAAATAGATCAAATGATATTTTTTATAATCGGACTAGTTGCCTGTTCCTAAATATTATTATTTATTTGCGTTACAACTATTTTTTAAGTGCTAATTATTCATTTAAGCGGTTTTTGCTGATAAAGTGCTTCTTGTGATGGAATACCAGAAAGATGAGCTCGTAGATATGATTTTTATTCTAGGTGAATGCCAAAGAAACTCTTTTCTGGAAAGTCGAGTTTATGCAGAGCCTTATCCCAAACGAAGAGATGCAGACAAGCGAAGCCTGGAAAATGTATTACAAAAATTTATACAAACGGGACATGTAGACTATAAAAAACCAATTAAGCGTAGACCTGTTCGAAGTAAAGAAAATGAATTGTCTGTTATGCCATCTGTTACCGTAAATCCTCCAATTAGTCAAAAAGCAATTAGTTCTGCTGTAGGTGTTAGTGAACGAAGCGTTCAAATGATTTTGAAGGATAACCGTTTTCATGCCTGTCATATCCAATTTCATCAACTATTTGATATGGATTCGGAGCGACGTTCGTATTTAGCAATTGAGCTCAACATAAAATTGATAAGTTTTGTTCTCGGATGAAGCCACATTCCACAAAACGAGTTTATGAATCGCCATAACTTCCACGACTATTCAGATCAGAATCCGAAGATTTTCATGCAGATTGGTGAACATGTTATTTGACCTTATTTTTTAACGGGAATTTGAATGGATTTGATTTTTTGCAAAATCATTTGTAAAATCTGTGTGCAAATTTGCTAATAACTGTGAGGAACGAAATGTGACTGCAACACGATGGAGCCGCCGCTCATTCTTCCATTCACGTCAGGGACCATCTGAATGCTTTCTTTCCAAATCGTTGGATTGGTAGAGGGTGTAAATGACCACCCCGATCCCCTGATTTAACTAAACTGGACTACCTTTGTGGGGATATGTTAAAAAAATCGTTTACTAAGAGCCGCCAACTACGTAAGAAAATATATAACAAAGAGTAAGGAACGCATTTGAGAGTATTGCGACCGACATGTTATGAAGATTAGCAAGGTGTTTTCAAAACCGCCCTCAGTTGTGCCTCAAAGAAAACGAAAGACATATCGAACAAAGATTTTAATTAAAAAAATTTCAAATGCTAAATTGATATTAAAAACTTTATTTATACATACATTAACGATACAATAACTTTGAAATAAAATAAAAATTCATAAGTTTGCTATATCTAATAACAACTTTTGATGAATATCTCTGAAACTTTGAAACATATCAGTATAATTACAAATATAAAAGATATTACGTACTTTATTCCGCACCAAAGAGGAATAAAATATACAGTTGTTCCCTTTAAAAGATATAACTTTTACGCCTAGTTTTGATTAATAACGGGTAGTTTCGGATAAAGACGAATTTAACTAAGAAAAACTAGCAGGTTTGTGTATAGGGAATGTTTAATAAAATTGACAGAGTTGCAAATAAGCTATCCCATGCCGATGAAAATTATTGAGTGTTCTATTTGAAAATTTTGAGAAAATCTGCAATTCTCATTTTAGACCATACTGTATAAGACTTCCGATATTTCGTGTAACCCCCTTTGTAAAACACATGTCCACTCAGACAAATAAATTGTCATATCTTCCATAGCACTCTGTATAAGATGCTGAAATTTTGTTGAGGTAATGAAGCGAGGAGAATTCAAATCTGGAATAATATATAGGGTGGTCTATTAAAAAATGTATGTTTCTATTGTCGCGACCTTACGGGCCACCCTGTAGTTGTGAAAATATTTTTAAAATGTGCTATCTAGCAACATGTTATTGTTCCATTTTAATATTTTTTGTAATATAAATTATTCAGATGTAGTACAAGACGGAAGCAAACACGCAGGACCCTGTATAATATTTTTATATAATAGAGAAGGTGGTTTGGAACCAGTAGTTTGTAACCTATTATCCAAACCAAATGTTAAAACTTGTTGCGGTGGAGGATCCATCTTCCTTTTCACTTTTATATCAATTTCTTAAGTCTGCTGAAGTTTGAATGTTGTATTAATGCTTCCTAAAATGGGTACTTGTTTCTTAAAAACGGGTACTTATTTGTCGAAGACAGGTACCCAAATTGCTGTTTACAAGGAATTGTATGTCTGGTTACCACGATAATAATTAGTTTAGTGCGCACGTGGAAAAGTGAAACATCACAGTAAAACAGTAAAATTTGGATATATAATAAACTAGAAAAGGGGTGTGTGTGTGTGTGTGTGTGTGTGTGTGTGTGTTGTACGTTCGTGGGTGGAAAGTTGCGAGCGTGCCTGCGTGCGTGCCTCTGCATGCGTGAATGTGTGTTAGTATCCACGATAACTTCATAACGATCAAACGTACGTAGAACGAAGGCTACACCATTTTGTTGGGACGCCATATCCCCATGGCGTCATGTGTCACGCCCTATCACTTGAAAAGAGACAGCGCCCTTTACCATATTTTCCTGTTATTAATTGTCTGCTAATTGTCCTGCTTTAATTAATTATTAATATTCACAAATTTTTATCAAACAATGGATTTATATCTCCTCCGACGTTAATTTCAAAACATGGAAAGTTTTTCTACGTCAGTCTCCTCCGGACTTTCCGCCAATCTCGACCTGAAGACTCCTACACAGAAGCCGTCTCCACCTTTACCGGATCCTTTATAAAACTGCGAGACTCGCTACTGGATTCCTACCCTCTCCGCCGACTACTTGTGCTTCTACTCGTTCCACCGGCTACTGGTACTACTACTTGCTCGTGTACGCGCCGACTACTTTGCAACTTGTACTTGTACGCCGCTCCGTTCCACCGACATACCGACCTTTGCGCGTGCCGAACCGCTTGTCATAGTTATCATCTTGCACTGTCATTTCTCATTAAACGCGAAATCTGAGGCTAAATGCACGTAAGTCAAAACACACAACGTTACACATCCGCTGATGATCGATGCCACGCCGCGTTAAAAACCCGACGTAATAGTTAATTTACTCCATTGAATAGAAAAGTACTCACCTAAATCCTCTCAACCCCGGGTAGATCATTTTCACAGCGCAACGGATATAAGCCCAGATTCTTGTAAATGATATTCCACATACACAGTGCACAGACTCACACATATACGCCTACACTAGGAAAAACCATTGGAGTGCAGGAAGCGGCAGATCAACCGCAACCAAGCACCCGTAGTTCATTAAAAGAAATCCCGAACGTCACGTAGACACGTGAGTAATACGTTTTAATTAGAATACGTAAATAACCTCCGTCCTAACCGGCCACCCATCGTGAGAGATCCAGAACATAAGATTAATCCGTTTTAAACAATTAGAATAATTAGATTAGATCCATCTCCGTAGTTATAAATCTGGTGTACATAATAAGATTAGTCCGCCTTAAAATACACGCAAAATACAAGTAAGACTGCAAAAGCGTTTACTTCTATTAAAAAGTAAACCGTAGCTTAGTTAAAATGTAAATACTGTATGGGATATAATTTGCACGAATTACTAAAAATAATTAGAGTGAACCTTAAGGCACCAATTAATAACCTCGTGTAAATAATCAAATGAGAATACGTGATCTTGGTACATATTTATTTGGCACTTAAATAAATACATTTCAATATAAAATCAAACCGTAAAAAGCTTATATTTTATAAAGGCTAACTAAAACACGCATTTTTCGTTCACATATAAATCAGTCCCTTTAAAATATCGATTATTTTAAAAGGACTTCGCAAGTATACGGAGTAAACGACCTGTGCTATCTTATCCCCCGACACCTGCTGTCCAGTATTTAATAACGGCCTAATAATATTTCCGGCTTCCCGTAGCCCCTGTGAAAGAATAGGACCAGCTTCGGAATATTTTTTTTTGATAATTTATTTTAACTAAAATTAAGATAAGACGTAAACTGGGTTCCTTTTCCGGCGTCATTTGCAACCCCTTGATGACGTACTTAGGGACCATGTTGTCATCTTTCACATTTAGTTGTGACCCTTTTGTTACGATTTAGAGACTTTTTGAGTAGTCCGTTCTTTGGGCGCCTTTTGCAACCCCTCGATGACGTATAAGGGTCCTTTTGGCCTTTAGCCCCTGATTACAGCATTTCCGGTAGCCGAGCGTTTGGGGTTATTGCAACCCAGCCGGCTCTGGTCGTCCCCCCTACTAAGCTTATTTTTGATTGGTCACCCCTGCATGTGGTTGGTGATCCCCAACTTAAAAAGCTTGCATCTGATTGATCGTACCCATATGGTTGACCACAACTTACCGCCACCTTGGGCCCCCTTTCTTCCACCAGGTGGGGGTACGCTGCGGCCCATTTCTGAGTTTGTAATGGCGGGAATATTCAAAATTTGAAATAGTATTCTAAGACTGAGGGGCCTCATACTATCTCGTAGCATTGTGCTTAGGCTGCGCACCTCGCCCTAGAGCCCCATTTCCCGTGTTTGTATGTTTGTGGCTCGACCTAGTGGTATATTTTAATAGTAAATGTAAATTTATGCAATTGTTATGGGAAAACGTAAAATTTGAAATTATATCCAGTAGGGTATTTTTAAAGGTGAATGGAACTTTTCTCTAAGGAGGGAAAAATTAAAAGATAAGTCCGAAACTAGGGGCCTATACAGGATTTCACCGGGGCTCCGTAACTTGTAGCTGACTCTATCCCATTTTAGGACTCCTCGTAGCTTGCCTGTTACCATCTCGTGGTGTATTTTAAAATTTAGTGAACCATCATATTTCCGTCTACATTGTGTTTCCGCTATCCTTTTTGGCTTTCCACCATTGCTATGGCAGAAATGAAAAGGACAATAGGTTTAATACTTTTAAACCCTTAACGTTTTTAAAAACATTAAAAATGTTGATAAGTTTAGAGCGGTAAAATATATATGAGTAATTAAAACATAACATCAAAGATCTGTATAAGTAAATAAATAAAATAAACTTATCAATGCTGATGATGAAAGGACTACTTGGAAATGCTGTCACGAGAGTGCATAACATCGTTTCCTGTATTTATTCGTAAAATTGACCTTTTTAGTTATTAATACTAAATAAGATTTTTTTCCCGTGAGTTAATTATATAATATAACGTACTCAAGTGTTTCCTGATGATTAGTTTAAAAGAAATTTTTTATTTTTCAAAAAATCCGTAGTGTTTATCAACAACCATTTAATAATTAACCCAAAATACCTTAATAGGGTGTAGCAGGTTGTTATTAATAATTTCACCCCTAATATTACTTATACTCCTAATAATAAATGGAAGATTTCGTGCCTTCAGCTCAGCCAATGATTAATCGGGTCCATGTTCTTAAACTTTGATTTGATTTAATTAGAAAATTGTGTGTGTGGTTAGATATCTTCGCTTTACAATAAATGTAACTTCAACCTGTAAATAAATGTTAAAATACCTCGGAGGCCAACTTATTTTATGGAAAACAAGTAAACCATAAATGTAATAAATTTAGAATTGAAAACAATAACAAGGTTTATTATGAAATCTTTAAGACAAGTTAGAAATTAGAAAATCTTAATACTAATGTTAGTAACAAAAAATACCATATACTAATAATTAGAAAGTAAATACCTGTTTTACTTTAAAATTTTTGTTGTCACTGATGTACTGTTACTTATAAGATGTGCTGACGAAGCCACGCTTTCAATCTTAATTGTGCAATCACTCTTGAAATGGAAATATTACAAGAGTTTTGGTATTCGTTGTTCCCAAGTGAATAAATTCTTTTACAAAAAGCCAAACTTGGTAGATTTAAATGGGTTAATGCACCATTTATTTATAATTTTTAGCATAGCAACAACCTCTATTGCGTCATCCTCGTAAAATTGAAACGTAATAATACAATGAAATTACGTAACAGGAAAATTTAATGTAATAAAAGTAAAAATAACAGTAAAAATAAAAGTGCCTAAAAAGGATAAATATAATAGACAAAGAAAAATAGGTGTAAATCGCTCTTACCGTAAATTTTACGACACTTTTTTAATAAAAATACTCAAGAGCAAAAATGTACGCTTCTTGCTTTCATATCGTAAAAACCACTGCAAAATAGATGTCTCAATGTGCAAGACAAAATGCGCGTACTACCCCACTTTAAAATATCTAAACATATACTTTTTCAGCCACTAAGGTATGCAATTTACATGACACAAAAATGGACGAAGTTGCCTAAATTATTGTATTTTTAATACAACTCAAAAGGGTTTGTTACAACCTATGATAGTAAGAGTATTATGTTATGCATAATAGAACAAGTGTAATTATAAATTCGTAATAATCCAAGAACTACAAATATATTTTAATAACTAATAATAATAATAAGCTGGAAATCAGCTTCCGTGGTTGACGGCTATATTGCAGACTCACAAAAGAATAAAATTGACACTGCTAACAAAATTTTCAGCCAAATAAATCCCAATTATAACATTAATAACCTCACTTCTACCCCATCACATCTATGTCCACGTATGTCTGCTACTGGTAATGCTGGCAAATCTTCCCATGATAATTTTTCCACTACTAATGACACCACCGGCATTAGTATTGGTACTACACCTATTGCAATGAATTTTAATAACTGCCCTAATCAATTAATTTAATTAATAAATCATAAAATTATAATAACCAGGTCTATTCTAACAAAAATTAGAAACTAGTCAACGTCAATCTTATTTTTCTAATGCTAATTTTCAAACTATTTTTGACTATTTTTCACAAATTTAATTGGCACTGACCGGTTTATGATTTTTATTAGAACACACCTCATATTAACATTTTTTGATAATCTTTTAAAGCTCTATAATTTTCCAGTTGAGACATTTTTGATTTGATAGATCTAAAACTCGTGTCTTTTCTAATTTTTGCACGCTCTAAAAATAAAACTCAAACTTTATTAATGTCAAAATATTTTCTCTTTGAGCACTATTAAAAATAAAATTTTTCGAAAAATAAAAAACTCCAAAAAAAGTTTCCCATGTGAAATCAACTTTTTGGCGAACACTGTATAAATGGATGGTTGTAGATAAAGTATAGTATTTGAATTGCGTATAATGGGCCATAATAAACTCAGATGATTGTATCACTCGCCGCAAGCGGCTCCTGTTATAATAAGCCTCGCTTATTATGGCCTAGATTATACGCTCGTTAAATAATATACTATTGTATAAGAAGCTATGGTTATATAAGGCGAATGCACAACTATAGAATTCTTTATTATTCTTTGTTTTAAATCAATAACCTGGACAGACATCTTGTTTCTGTAGCTAACATCATTTTGATCGAGGTTGTTTACAGAACTGATCATAAACAATAATAAACTAACCAGTCAACCCACTCCAACTTCTGCGCTTTCAAATCGTTAATCGTTTGCTATTAATCGTTGCCATTTGATGGGCTACATGACAGCAGTCTTTTGATGAAAGACCGTAAAATAATAGAGCACATTTTTTGTAATAGGTTTTCATTACTTCTTCTTGCTGGTACGAAAACACCCTGCTTACACCATAATTTGGAATTAAACGCAACTGCACATTAGGTTCAGCGGCCCTTTGTCTCTTATTATGACGTTGTAATGTCGTAAAATAAGCATCAAGTTCCTTCGCTTGAATTAGTTGAAACGTGGTTTCTATCTGGGCTGAGGTGTGCTTGGTAACAGTTCTCTCCAAACTTTTTCTTCGAAGCATTTTCTGTAATAAAATTAACAAAATGTAAGATGTTAGGGACACAATGGATCATAACGCACTGTTAACCATGTGGTATTGAGCCACCCCGTTTAATTTTCCAACCGTTGTTTTGATAGAACCTGTTAAAACCTGTTAAAACACTTATCTTTTTTGGGTTCTTTATGGTGTATTTTTGCATTTAAGTTACACAATGTAAACGTTTCGATAACACTTACTGTTATCTTAGTCTAAAATACACCACAAGGAAACCCAAAAAAGATAACTATTTAATATGTGTAATAATGGTTTTAGATTTTCAGAACATACCTGTTATTGAAGGGCCCTCACGTGTGTTAATTATTTCTTAAAACAATGGAAACATCCGGAATCCTATCATAGAAGATCTGATGCAATTGCACAAAAAATTCCACTAAACTGATAATAAAAAGTTTCTAACGCGTACAAATCGATATTGGAATTTTCTCGCATCAATTTCATAGTTTTTGGCGGTGATTGTACTAAATCGATATTTGGGTTATTTATATCGACTTCCCCATTTACTGTAATTACTGTATTAAAATTACCGTTGTATTGACAATTAAAGGGTTTACATTTAAGACTTTACTCGATATCTGCTTTAATAATAAAACGAACAAGTACCTTACTTCTTTGTATGTGCCGGAACAGATATCTAATATCAAATAGTGAAATTGATATAAGTAGTGTCATCTAGGGATTCCTACTGTAACAAACTCTTGACGTTTGTTAATAAAATTTACGTTTATTTAGGCAACTTAACATGCATTGCGTGCAGCGTGTGTTGCATATCATGGTTGCATAAAAACATGTATTTAATTATGGTAAAAATAAACTCGTACGTGTATTGTTTACACATTTGATTCACATGTTGATGCGCAAAGACTACTTTAGCAACTCTTTTTTGGTGATATTTTTAAGGTGGATGTAGCGCATCTATTGTTGCTTAGTTAAAGTTTTTAATAAATGCTGTATAATTTGTATGGTAAGTTATTTAAAACCATTATATAAACCTTAGACGTTTGATTTCTCAGGCACTTTTATTTATTTCTACTTTACGTTTTAATGTATTTTATTTATCCCCATAATTACTTAACCAATTGCATTTTACCGTTAGTAACTTTATGGTATATTGACGTTCAACCAATAATGATGCAATAACTTTGTTACTATGAAGTGCAATTTTAATATCCATTAAACCAGCAAAAAAAAATGTATACATTTGGGGAATTTTAATGCATCCCAATCCAGTTTTATTTCAACTCCCATGTAAAATGTACGCAACAAAATTTTCCAAGCGCTGATTCAGCAGGCCGCCATTTCGGAACCAACAGAAGTACAGTATAATAAAAATAAAGTATTTTATTTCTATTAATAATTCCAGAAATTAGTTTTACTTAAGTTAAATAATCGTTACTAACACTAGCTTTAAGATGTTCTTTTTTATAATCAAAATTTAGGTAGTAAAATCGTTATTAACATTAGCTCTATGATATTCTCATTTATAATAAAAATTATGGTAGTAAATAAAGGTTGTCAATTTTTTTTAACTTTATTATATTCATGGGTTTCTTGCTTTTCCATAAAACGAGTTGGCGTCCTTTTATTTAATAATTTAGTTTCAGGTTGAAACAACATCAATTTGTAAAGCGAAATATATATATATATATATATATATATATATATATATATATATATATATATATTTACAGCAACATCTGATAATATTTATGAACTCCGCCTATCTTAATCTCCGACTGAGCAAAAGACACAAAACCTACTGAGTTATAACCAAACCTTTATCTGCTAAAATTGTAGCTTAAGGGTGGGTGGTTACACTACGATTCTCTTGTTGGTTTCAAATCACTTTCTGAAAGGTATCTTTTGCTTTCATGGAATTACCGTTAGAAGGTACAAGGAATAAGTCATAAACTGAGTAACTATTTGATTACAGAGATCTTTATTATGTACATTTTACACAAATTTAATTTTGGTAACAATGATCTTTTTTCAAAGTTTCCGGAAAAACTGTTCTTTATTTGTGGGTAACCATTTTAGCTGAGAGTGACGATATCTCTTTGAAAAGTTTTCTCCCCTGCTTATTTTTGCCATCGGCAGTTCTATAAGAGAAAATTTAATTTGAAGTAATTCCTTATGATATTCAGTACCTACTTTAACAGGAATTACTACTCGCTGCATATTTCGGATATATAAAAGAGCATTATTTCACTCAGGGCACTCGCAACATATTAATTAAAATAAATCACTATTACCAAAGCGAATCGTTAACAATATTCGTTATTACACCATTATAAGCCCGCCTAAAATCAAAAGAGGTAACCAATGATTAGAATTAGTTCGCACTTACTTATATTATTTTATTGTAGCTTTTATTGTCTGGTTGGATTAAAAAAAATCCAAAGAGCTTTTATTGTGTGGTTGGATTCTTGTCTTTGTTTGTCTATAACTATCAGCTGCTGCGTTTGCGTGCTTTTGTCTGTCAATATTTCTATTCCTGAATCGTTGTGGAAATGATCGTTATGGCGAGGATAGCCTGAACCCGTATGTTGGCAACTAGAAAGTTTACCGGGCATTGTACCACCTGGTTCATTCAAAACGTATCGTGCAGGGTATTAATCGTAACTCCTCGGAAAAACCAGGTCAGAACATTCCGTTTTAGCATGCTATAAGATTATGTAAACCCTCAATCGTAGTAGGAACTTTCTTGTGTTGTATACTGCATTCTGCAAGGTCTATACGAAATATAAAAACTAAACAAAGAAAAGTGTGTGTCAAATAAGGAGAATGATAAGGTGTTAATGTAATACTTACCTTTTATTGAAAGCAGTCATTTACAGTTTAATTGGCTTGTTGAACGATCATATCCTGTGAATTACTATTAGGTCACTCACTATTTCGCAATATTTGTGTAAATTTAGATAACGTTGACCATTGTGTGGAGTTGTAATTAAATGCCTAGAATTTATTGTCCTATGTACTCCATTAAATCAACAAATTACATATTACGATAACGTTAGGCGGCCATTATCTTAGTGTGGCTACTTAGCTATTTACTGTGTGCGCGACGTTTTTTTTTAATTGCGTAGTAGCATTATATATGTCATACCGGTTGTGTTTTGTAAAAGTAAATATATAGGGTATCTCTAAATATTTGAGCGGAATATTGTAAGTGCATATTTTAGCTTTAGGAATATATTTTTGTAGATGTAATTGTGGGGAGAATTAATATTGTGAAACAATGGCAAGTTTCGGATTTTAATAGATCTTTAGCCTGTTTGGTTGTGAAAACAAATTATTCTTTTCAGGTAATTGCTGAAAGATCTTTCACCAACCTGATAGGTTACGGTCAATTCGCCGTAAATAAAGATCATATCGACCATTTCTTCTTTGGAAAAATTCATTTTATACAGAAATTGACAAAACGACAATCCAAAAACACACAAACTAATGGAACAACATTTTAATAATTATACAAACGTCAAAAAAACATGCAATTGTTCCTCTTTATTACGAGCGGCTAGCCTACCTGATTTGTTTTGTTGAATTATATTGTCATAGTAAATTTGTATTTTAGAATACTTTTACGTAAAAGCGTCAATGTCTCAAGAAGGGTCCGTCTTATCGCTATGAAATCTATTATCAATTAGTATCTACTTTTCACGGGGAATCGAAATGTGAAAAATATACAGGGTGTTGCATTTGAAAAAATGGAGAAAAATTAGATTTCGCGTAAGTTAATCATTCTGTATAGTTTTACATGTTTTCGAAAAATTTCCCAGTTTGTTTGTTAGTAGACTATTGTTAATAGTCGGTGGTATAACAAATTTACAAAACTGTGGTGACAACGCTCGCATCGTGATTCCAAAGTTAACTCTATTTTGGTACTAAAGTGGCGATATCTGCAGAAAGGTTAGTGATACAGATACAAATTTCTATACTTTTATTCTAAATGTAACAATAAATCCAAAAATGTAAAAATATACAGGGTGTTCCATTAAAAAAAACACAGGTTTGGGTTGGCATATTTTTGTCAATCACCATGTATATCCCTAAATATTTTTAGAATGTAGGTCCAATGATTGTGTATTACCATACGAAAATTGGTTTTGATATTTCTAGTAGTTAAGGAGAAATCCTCCGTCCACGAAGTAGACACATATTCTCTAGTGAGAAGTTAAATTTGGCAAAATCCAATTATTAGTTAAATGCATGTTGAGTTCTCATTGTTGCTTTGGGAAAAACAAAAAGAAATTCAATAAAATACGATTGTTCTAGGGAACTGGTGTTTATTAATTTACTTATTTTCTTTGTGCTTCTCCCTACTTCCAGCTTTACAGGGCCTCTCTCCGGAAATAATAGTTTCCTTTCTCTTTGCTTCTCCTTCAAAGCCGGTGGCGCTCAAACGTTACTTCTCATCGCTTTTAGTAATAATATTTCTTTGTGGGTTTCTCATTAACCTAACCTTATTAGCTGCGTTTAATCACTGTTCCAAAACCACCCATGCCAACAAAGTGCTTTGCGGTCTCTTGACCGTTCGGCTGAGTCCTTAGCCGTGCACTCCAACTCCCTTTTGTTTGTTTTTGTGTAACGTAGTAGGTTAGACACGTTGCAAATTAAAGCTTCAAATCACAAACACAAATGTTGAACATGCGAACCGCTTAGTTGTGAAATGAGTCATAGGAAGATAACGTTGGCTACCAAGTACATCTCGCGCTAGTGCATACATACATTGGTTTCACCAATAAAGGATTAATTCACTGTGTACCACTGATCCGCTGTAGACCATCCTACCCTAAACATACTTTTTAAAGATAATTTAATTTTACATAGCTTTTCTTTATAAAGTTTTTCAATTCGAAGCCAAATAAGCATTAAAAATTAATTAAGTAAGATTGAAAATGCTTAAAACATACAGGGTGAATCAACGATAGAGTAAATAACACTGGCGCTTTATGGATAAACTTTGAAATTGTATTTATAATATTATATGGCTAGTGAGTGTGCGCATTTTAAAATTATTCTTGACTACACAGAGTGTTCCAAAAAATCAGGACATTGGTAAAGTTAGTATTTTTTAATAGAACACACTGTATATAATTCGATTTTTGGATTCTACGTGTAAATATAAAACTCTATATAAGTTTCATGCATGTAAAATTTACGCTTTTTGAAATGATTCGAACTTTATCCAAAAAATCGCATTTACAGGTATAAGTTTACTATTATGTGCCATCTTGTGTTTTGGACCAAGGAAAGGCCAAGATTAAGCCTTTGTTCTAAAGAAGAAATATTAGATATAAATGCTACAAGGTTTTCAAAATATACGTTCAAACCTGCTAAACTTGAAATTAAAAAATATCACTTTTCCCTGTATATTTTTTCACTGCGTTAATGGGAATCAAAAACCACACAATTCTTCATAAGTATGTCCTACATCTGTCTCTCACTGTTTTTGAGTTATTTTGATTTTGTTATGTTATTCAGTTTACTTGACTCTATCGTTAACACACCCGGTAGTATCGATATTTCTATAGAAGCGGTCGGCTTTAGAATTTTTTTTTAAGTTTGCATCTAGATGTCTATTAACCTCTATTTACATGGAGGTATAAACGTCTATATGACATAGATTATTTTTGTTGTTAATACGATATTGCATTTGCTCGTTATGAACGTATTAAAATATCTGGTGTGGAACACCACAAGACCTTCCAACCTACAAAATGGAAATAAAATGAAATGGAACAATTTTAATAACATGAAAATGTAAACTTTCACCATTAACACTCATAATAAAATACTTATCTTTTTTGGGATTTTTTAATGGTGTACTTTAAATTATACAATCTAAACGTTTCGATAACACTTACAGTTATCTTGGTCAGTAGTAATGTTTGTTAAAAATTGTTAAAGATGTAGTAAACAATTTTGTCAAATTTGAAAAATTAAAACATAAACATAAGCCGGCTATTAATATAACAGTTTGGGAAACATATGAGATTTTGTAGATTGGGTCAACCAGAGAGGTCTGCTGTGGCTGACCATGCCCTGAATAATCTAAATCATGACATTCAATTTGATAGTATGGAAATATTGTCAAGACAAACCCATTATTATGTTCGTTTGCAACGTGAAGCTATTGAAATATATAAACACCTGAATAATTTTAATAGACAAGAAGAAAATCTCCGTTTAAATAGGTTTTGGCATCTTATAATTAAAAAAAAGCATAATGATACGTCTTAATTTTGATTTTAATTTTAACTTTTGGTATGTCTAGGTTTTTTGCTGTGTTTTTCCTAGACCTTGAAGCAAATTCTTTACCAATTATATGTTAAATTACCACAGCACTATAATTTAACATAAGTAGTTAAAATTAAATTAAAATTGAAAATTACAAAGAACGTTCTGCATTGTGCTTTTCATTGTTAATAACACTTCCAATTATTGATAAAGATATCTTTTTGTTAGATTTAACTGGGTTATTTTATTTGATATAATGTTTGAATTTGTGAATGCTTCTATCATTTTAAAATTGAAGTTTTTCACAACTTTACACTTACATCATAACTGGATTAAATTTTGTTAAATGTGTTTTTTGGCTGACAAATTTCATTGTTAGCTTTCGTCGTAGAGAGTGTTCTGGTTTGTCATCTTTGAGGCAGTTTAATGAAATTTAATTTTTATGACCTAGTTATTCTTTACTAAAAATTTTATAGTTGGCTTTATGTTTCCCAAACTGTTATATTAATAGCAGGCTTATGTTTATGTTTTAATTTTTCAAATTTGACAAAATTGTTTACTACATCTTTAACAATTTTTAACAAACATTACTCCTGACGAAGATAACTGTAAGTGTTATCGAAACGTTTAGATTGTATAATTTAAAGTACACCATTAAAAAACCCCAAAAAGGATAAGTATTTTATTAATTTTAATAACATTTTTTTTAAATAATTATATCTTTATATACTTTATCCACAACCGACACATTATCATGTCATAATTCAACTGCTTACAAACGCATTATAAACACTATAAAACCCTAGTGTTTTATATTCATAAAACACTTGGGTTTTATTTTCTTGCGTGTTTTATATTCCAAACGAATCAGTCACTATAGCAATAAATCCATGACCACCCATAAATTCAAATAATAAGAAAATTGAATTAAAATTAAATTAACTAGAATAATTAAGTACATTTCATTCTAATTTATTGTCGGTTGTGGATAAAGTTTTGTATTACATTCGGGTCTTATTAGCATATAAAACACTTAAGAAAATAAACGATCGAGCTAACGCTCTCGCGTTTATTTTCTTGCGTGTTTTATATGCCTAATAAGACCCTTATATAATAAATAACTATTTATAATTATGTCACTCAGACATTAAAAACTTCTGGACAGACAGAGATTAGTAGACATCTAGAGGCTAACTTAAAAAATATACAATTTATTTTAGCATAACTATGCAACCTCTTTCATACGTTTATAACGAAAACAGGCAACATTGTAAAAACAAAATCTTTGTCAGAATGACGTTTAAAACTTCATTCCAGATAGACATAAATAATACGTGTTAACTTAAACAAAAATTCCAAAGCCACCCGCTTCTATAAAATATCAATGATACATTTTAACCATTTTCATTCATATTTAATTATTTTTTAAACTAACCTTGCATTATATTAAGAAACTTTATAAAGAAAACGTATGTAAAATCAAATTTTCTTTAAAAAATGTGTCTACACTTTTTCTAATAAAATGAACCGTTATTCAGATATTGAAAAAATTTGAACTAACACTTAAACAAACTCTAATAAGCCCTCCTCTCCGCCGTTGAATTTCTCCCAAAATCTAATCAGTTCTAAGCCAAATGAAAACAGGTTTAAATACGAAATTTTAAGTACGTGGGTATTTTCGTTCTGGAGTTATGGTGGATACTAACATACATCCATACTACGCACACACACACGCACGAACGCACGCACCCACGCACCCACCCGCCCACCCGTCCACCCGTCCACACGCACACCCACACGCACACCCACACACACGCACACACGCACACCCACGCACGCACGCACGCTCGCACGGACGCACTTACGCACGCACGCACGCACCACACACACACACACACACACACACAATATATATATATATATATATATATATATATATATATATATATAGGTTGGAAGGTCAAAAGAGGTTGTATAATTATCCTAAAGAAATACATTATTTTATTGATGTTTGTGTTAAATTACCATTGTATGGGTCGAAAGGTAGTAGTGTGTTGTGCCACAGAACTACATTTTAATGTTAATGTAATAGCAAACAAAATATTATGCGAAATTGGTACTAAGCGCAAGTTCCTTAAGTAATTACACTTGATCTACAACATCAAACAAATAACAGTTTAATAAATACATTTCATGTTTTGTTTTGCAAGTATAAACAGTCGTATTTTCCGAACCAATTCATGTAAGAAATTTATTTAGTACACTTGTTTTCTCTGTAAAACTATTAATGTAGAGGAACTAAAGGCTCATTTATGAAGCTGTCAAGAAAATTATTAATGTTTGTTATAACTACCGCTTTTATAGTTCCGGCGTAAGGAACCCATTAATTTGCATAACCCTTTTCTTGGTAAGTTTTGTCAGTAAGGGAAAGAAAATTTATTTTGTTTGTTTTACAATGATTTCTGCGTATAAATCCTTTTGCTTTCAACATTTCGAAAACATGTAACAGAATATTTTAAAATTATAATTCCTCAAGCGTATAATGGTGGTATAATATTGTCTTTTAGATGTAGAAAATCTATTTAAGTTTGAAGCGTTATGTATACGATACGCGAGATAACAAAATTTATGTATTTTAATAAAAAAAAAATATATACGCAGAAGGAAAAAGGAATAGAGCATATAAAATACCTCACCTCAAAGAGTAATTTTTAAAGTACGTATCATGACTTGCTTTGTCACACGATTTTCCTTTATAAACTCAACCTTATCAAAACCCATTCACACTTGCTACTTAAAACTCAGTTGATAGATGTCACAATTTACATTTTGAATACGGAAAGCTTAGCAATTTCCGTACATCGTACTTTGTAGTCGTATTGTATATTATTTTAGGTAGCGGTAGTTTTATTATACTTACTTGTCCTAAATGGAAAATTTTTTAATGAAACGATCAATTTTTAACGCAATTTTCTTTCAACATCTAAATATGAATATGAAAACTGTCATCATTGCTATACATAATTAAAATATGAAAAAGATGGAAACGCAAATATAAGTCTGTTATTAGTATAATAGTTTGATACACATTCAATTTAATTATTGTTGTAGGTGTTATAATTTTTTCAATAATAACCCGAAACAAACTACATCCTTCCATGCTCATTCAGGGTCAGGAACTTGCTTATTTCCACCTAACACTCTGGTTGAAGATCCCAACCTTTATGTTAGTCCATCGATGTGGTTCGTGTTTGATCGGCGAGGTTATCAATAAACGCCCCTTTTATCAATTTGGGCGATTAATGTATTTACTCGCAATTAGGTTGAAATTGGTTAAATGGTTTCCTCCAAACTTGGTTACCCTCTATGACTAATTACTACCCCTCTGGGTGATACGCCTCTGGACTTCAATTGAACATATCAATATATTAAAGGCAATTTATTAATGGTCAGTATGAAACTAATAGATGGAAACAAATATTACTTAATTTAAGATTAACATTCAACCCTAACTTGAAACAAAAGCTACAACCCCCTTAAGGGAACCTATAGTCCTATGTACTTATGTAGTCCATAAACGATAAAACTACACTAACTATACTAACTACATATATGGTTATTTAGATAGGACGTTAGGCGCGTATAATTGTACGAATTATGCGCGAAAACACCAAAACAGATAATTTAAAGAATGTACCTGAATTGGTCCCTGCACAGTGGCTTGATCACAATAATGTGGCTTTGCGAAAGCTTGGAAACTCCCTTACTTCAGCTTGACTGAAATGGTCCAGAATCCGTGGGTGCAACAGTGGGAAACCACTAATCAGCACGTTCTCCTTCAAATGACAGCAGGTTTTTATAATAGTTGGTCCCAATGCGCTCGTGATAATGCACAAACGCGAACCGGTAAACAACGCAGCCTAGTTCCTCTTTACAGGAAAATCGGGAAAATATTGTTACTCTACACGTAGATCCTGAGTCAACTAGAACTCGATATTATATTTTCGATTTCACACGCGTAACGCTTGCCTTCCCGTATGACGTAGATAAAAATCACCTGGTTCAGATAGTGAAAATTACCGCAAGCACACTAAACGTGCCAACTCAAAGGCACTTTTGTACCGCTTACGGGCTAAATATTTCTCTCTAACCAAAACGTGCGATTTTCTTTTACACGTTTTTCTCACACAGTTCGCTTACAAAAATTGACATACAAATTTTTTTTTCATTCATATTCATTTTTTTCACTAGCTCGATTCAATACTTTGTACCTACTAACTTCCAGGGGCGTATCATTCACATTTACTGAGCCGGTCCCATAAGCATATAGACATGCATTCCTTTACTCGTATGAGTACGACAAAATAATGCTCCCTTTACATTCAGAATAGCTTAATAACCTAAATATTATTGAACGGCATTGAAAATGACAAATTAGAACACCCTAAACGGTGGACCAATAAAAGTGAAAAATGTCATAATCAAAGACCACATTTAACAAAATTTAATCAAAACTTGACATACCAAATACAGATTTAGTCAAATCTGACAAAGAAATAGTTTTTTTTGTTAATAATTATCATTGTTATTGTACAATGAAAACACAATGTGGTACATTTAATATGATTTTTAATTTTAACTACATATATTAAATTACTATAGTGACGTGTTAAGTAAACATATAATTGGTAAAGGCATCTACTTCAAGGTCTAGGAAAAAACAGCAAAAAATCTTGACATATCAAAAGCTAAAATTAAGACATACCGTTGTGCCTCTCGTTAATTATAAAATGCCAAAACCTATTTGAACGGAGATTTTTTTCTTGCCTAAGGGTCAATCCAACAGTAGTTGCTTCACTATTTTTAAAAAATCTATTTTTTTTAATACAATTACCTTACACGTTGGAAGTTGAAAATGATCATTATTAATATTTTACTGTCACCAGTTTATGAATGGCGGCCATATTTGCACGGTAAACTGCTACAATTCAAGCTTTTACGCCAACACCTGTGTCTGCTAATCTATGTGTCCTATCACTATGGGACAAAAAGAAAATTATTTAGAAAATAAAGGGCTACATTTTTGGCTCATACACTTTTTACACAAATTTGGGTCTTAGGGGTGAAATTACAGACAATGTTTTCATATTACTAATCTGTTTTTTCAGTTTTTAAGCGTGATGTTTCTTAAGAAGTATTAGAATATGCAAGACAAGTTTTTTTTACAAATAGGTCGTTTTGTAGTTTTGACTACAAACTGAGATATTACAAGGTAAATGTGTAAAAAAACCGCTTCCTAGAAGGCATAGATAAACTGTAATTGTGAAGTATTCCGGTTTATAATTGCATAAATGTACATTAAAAGGTAAGCTAAAAGATAGTTTTAACACTAAAAAAACATTAAAGCTCAGTTAAAGTACAACATCAGTTAAAATAGTCAAACAACATTAGTTACACAGTCACAGTTTTCGTAAACAAAACGCACAGTTTGAATATATTAAAATTTATACGTAAAAGTAACGGAACATTTAACAATTCCGCAAGTAGGTCATGAGGGTCTAGGACGTTTCGCCTCGGTCGATTCGCCGCTGCCGTTTCGCTGCGGCCGTTTCGTCGCCAGGTCGTTCCGCCGCCAGCCGTTTCGCCGCCGGGCCAGTTCGCCGCCAGAACAATTTTAATATTGGGAATAACATATACAGCCATTGCGAAGCTTTCTCTTTGCGTATTAAAAAAAACAGCACGTCTATTGCTTCTTACATCAATTTTTAATTCTTTTAGAATAATATTTTTTAATGTTTATCTTGTTCTTTAGAAAATTAATATGGTAAGGTATATTTTTTATAAGGTACAGTATCTAAACTTTCCCTCTAATTTAATACAAAAATTCCAAGAATCCATTAACCTATGTTGAGGTCTTGTTTACTAAAATGAAACGGAATTAATGTAGCTAATTCAAAAATTATTACCAAGGCAACTAGGAATTTACATAGGCTATAATGGATAATACCTATTAGTACTTTACTGTTACTGTTCATACAGTGTAATATAATAAATAAAAATATATTACTAGTACATAAATTCTTATTTGGAAGCATCGGCGTTGAAAACACATTTTCTAGAAGTATAAAAAATAAGCGTTGCCAAATTAATTTTCTAAAAGTACAAAATAAGCGTTAAAAGATTTCTTTCTAAAAGGATTAAAAATTGATGTAAGAAGCAACATGTTTTTTAATACGCGCGAATTCAAAATAATACAAACAACCTTTTTTGAAAGACAAAAAAGAATATCTACGTGTTCAATATGTCAAGTGACAGTGAGAACGAAAATTTAACTCCTCCCAACGTGATGGCAATGGCAGAAATTGCAACAAATGATTTACTGTAGTTTAAGAATCATTCACAATACCTGATGATAATATTAAAAGTAGTCCAGGCTTTTTTGGCACACTGTATATGGTGGTAGGTAAAGTATAGTACGTAATGCGTGTTATTAAGTAACATACTATTAGTAACTTCTAGTATTAAAAATATCTTTTGGCTTACCTTTTCATGTACATTTATGCAATTATAAACCGGAATACTTCACAATTACAGTTTATGTACGCCTTCTGAAAATCGGTTTTTTTACACATTTACCGTGTCATATCTTAACTTGTAGCCAAAACTACAAAACGAAATTTTTTGTACATGTTACTGTCATAAAGTACTACCCCAGGCCAGAATTTCAGATTTTTACGTTTTGCCCCAACAGAGATATAGACCCCTAAAGATGACTATTCTTGAAAATTTTGAATTCTTGTAAATGATTTCATGAAGTCATGAATTGTGGTGTATAAGTAGACATATTTCCTACCTATTTAAAAAAAAACTTGCCTTGCATATTCTAATCCTTCTCAAGAAACATCACCCTTAAGAGCTGAAAAAAATGGATTAGAAATATGAAAACATTGTCTCTAATTTCACCCCTAAGACCTAAATTTGGTTAAAAAGTGTATGAACCAAAAACGTAGCCCTTTATTTTTTGAATAATTTTCTTTTTATCCTGTAGTGATAGGACAAATCGATTAGGAGATACGGGTGTTGGCGTAAACGCTTGAATTGTAGCAGTTCACCTCACAAATATGCCGCCATTCAAAAACTGGTGACAGTAATATTTTAATAATGATCATTTTCAACTTCCAACGTGTAAGGGTAATTGAATTTAAAAAATCAGATTTTTTTAAAATAGTGAAGCAACCAAATACGTATTTTCTGGATGACTTGGAATGGATTGACCCCTAAGGAAGTTATTAGCATGTCTTAATAGCTTCACGTTGTAAACGAACATAATAATAAGTTTGTCTTGACAATATTTCCATATAATTAAATTGAATTTCATGATACAAACTATTTAAAGCATGCTCAGCTACCGCAGACTTCTTTAGTTGACCTAATCCACATCTCAAATGTTCTTTACGTGTTGTATCAGAGCGACATTTTGTGGTTTCATTGACGGAAGGTGACAATGGGTTTTAAAGATCTTTACGTGACCATAAATGCCTCACAATTTTTCTTGAAGATTTAAAAACAGTAATAATGTCATGATTAATTAGGATTTCTTCAATTCTAACTGTAACGTTAGATATGAGAGGAAGAAGAGCAGTACCAACATTAAGCACTAGTTTTTGTTTACGGTTATAACTAGCAGGTGTAATAACGTTCATATCTTTAAGTGAAACCATTACGTTAGTGATTTTGTTAAACATTTCCATTCATCTTTCAAAGATTCATGACCACAACTTGGTTTAACTCGATGCATTAAAAATTTAATTATACCAATTTTTTGACGTGGATGGCGGTTTGATAATTTATGAAGGTATGTGTCGGTGTGTGTCGGCTTTCAGTAAACTTTAAAATATACTGAATTACTGGTGTTAGATATTAGAATGTCAAGAAATGGTAAACTTCCATTAGTTTTCTTCTCCATGGTAAACTGAATGATTTAATAAGAATTAGCTATAATAGGATTAAGAGGGCTACCCATTGCTACACCACCTAACTTCCCATAAAATTTATTCTTGAAATGAGTTATCGTAAGAGAGTTCTGAAAAAGAGTTGTGATATCCTTTAGAAAAAACATGATCAACCTTTGTAAAAAAAGGAACATCAAATCTGATCATTATATCACCATCTTTAATTTTGAAATTAAGATGTTTCGCAAGCATGTCCATAGTATAACATCAAGAATAATACCGTTTGAACATATAATTTCCATTGTTGAGAATTTTATTAAAATGTGCAAATGCTTTTTTGACAGCCCTTTTGAACAAAAATACAATAAGAACCAACGTTAGGTAGTTTAGAGTACAATATTTATTTAGTTTGTTCTTGGATGTTAGGTTGAATGAATTCCTAAGATACACTAAACCTGATTTATACTTACTGTGAATAAAATTGTCTTTCTAGTCCATCATAAAAAACTTTGGTTAGATAACTACCCTATATCTTATAAACCCATTTTTTACAGAAGATACGTCAATGGCATTTTCCTCATTTTTAAAGATCGTATACAAAAATTTCTCAATTATTTAGATAAACAACACCAAAGTATAAAATTTACCTGTAAAGTAGAACCATACATTTTCTTGGAATGAATATTTACGATGAACGAACTGGTTGTTCTGCCTCTATATACAGAAAACCAACTTTTACTGGACTATATACTAACTTTGACAGTTTTATTCACAATAAGTATAAAACAGGTTTAGTATATCTTCTTCTTTATCATGCTTTTTTATGTTTTGTTCATCATATACACTTTTTCATGAAGAATATATAGTAAATATCACATAAGGTTGGTTGCACGTCATTACCTGAACAAAATGATGTACCAAAGTTATTCTAGCTTTGTTTATTACGAAATGCATTCACTAGTAGTTTTTGTTAGTCACAGTAGGTTGGCAAAACTTAATTCTAGTTCCGCCTTGATGCCAAATCTTTTTTCAATTCGTTTGACACGTGACAGATATTACTTTTGTTGGTCTCGTCAAACAATCGTATTTTCATTTTTATTGCTGATTTAGTCTATTTCCCCGTTCGAATTACTATTTCTTCCGCCAAATTGCGATAATAAAACTAAAACTCATTAAATATTTCGATACACTTCAACGTCAAAATTACTGTCTCAAATATACAAAAAAAAAACTGATCAATACGTAATTAATTATTCAATTTAAAACCCAAAATACGTCACATCAAAGCTAAACGGGATCGAAAATGTATAGAATCCTAAAATTTACTAGACGTCGGTATCGGGATGTAATACCTAAATTCGGGAAAATACTCAGCAGCCATAACAAATAAACAAATCTGCTTACCTATTTGGCAAACTCAGGTGCTATGGCGTCCATAATCAGTATGTTGATTCCTGTAAAAAATTCTTCAAAAAAATTTGCGACTACTCTCAAAACAGTCACTGGCATGGAAATAAGCCAGCTGTTCGGTCATTAACCTATTTACTTTATAATTACGTTACGGTATGTCTATTAAAACCTATCTTCAACTTCAATTATATCAACCAGATCAAAATGCCTAATTATCTCTCAAATTATTACGTTAAGGCTTGAATTAAATAATAAAGCAACAACAAAAATTTCGGTAAAACCAGTAAATCGCTCAATAACTGGATGCAATCCAAAACATCTAAATTTTGAATGAACGTATTAATACGAACGTTGCACGAAAAGATTAAGGTTACAATTGTGTACACTCAAAAAAATAACACTCACTTAATAAACACCATACATATATTGAAATTTAAATGAACTAAATTTTGTATCGTAAAATTTCTAATAAAACTGGTGTAAATTGAGTCTTGCAAGCTCATATAACCCAAATTTATTTACCTTAAATTTTTAAATAAATAACACCAAAAATAAATCGTAACAATAATAGTAATTTGGTTGAACACACAAATTTGTCAATCGGTAACATGTAATTTTAGCTAGCGAAATCAAAATAAAATACAGATAAACACCATATGACATACGAATAAATACGCTTTATATACTGAATTGATATCTAAGCGTTACTTAAATAATCTCAAATAAAACGCATATTCATTCGTCTAAATAAGTACAAACAAATATTTTATTGAAATCACCAACACATATAAATTCAGAAACATATAGTTACCTCACAATGCACCAAAATAATCAATCCAACTTCCTTTTCTTTTGCACACCGCCACGGCAATGGACCTTTTACTTTTTTAATAAATAGTATGCAAGGGAATTTTCTATAAAAACTATGTATTACTTAAAGACATGAAATAAACAATCAGAAATTAAAGAGATAAATGAAGAAGTACAGTTAAAGTCATAAACAAAATTATTCACTATTTGTTAAAGCCTCCGCTTCTAGAACACAGTTCGGGCACTTTGTTTGAATGCTGGAATGCGATTTACATACAAAGTTCCTACATACATCGCCCTAGAGCTAAGTTTTTCAAAAACAATCTACGTTTCTCAATCGGGTTATCTCTGTTGCTTTGAAATAACACTCTTGCATTTATGCCTCCCATATCCAGCAATGAAAAAAACATGACTAGAGGCCATCTCCTTGTAACTCTCTTTACAGAGTAACTGCCGCACATTTGGTCAATGGTATCAACTCCGCCTTTAGTTATGTTGTAGTCTAAAATGATTTCAGACTTTTTGCTTACCTCATCAATATCTTTGCGGTCATGCATGGTAGACAATAAAACCACAGCTTTATTTTTCTTTTGGTACGTATGAAACAATTGTGACATCTTTCTGAAATCCAAATAATGAGGACTGCACTTCACGGTTTTTATTAGGTAGAAACTCTGGTGGTATTTCTCTCTTATTCTTTTTTAGCGTGCCAAGAAGTGTAATCTTGTAGTCATGCAGAAGTTGTTAAGCTAACGAATAGCTAGTATACCAATTATCTGTCGTGAGAGTCCTGTTGAATCCTTTGACATGATCTACAAGTCCCTTTACAATTTCAGTTGGTTTGTTTTCAAGCCTATACGGCCCCTCAGGTTGGTGTCCACAATATAGTTCAATATTTCCAATAAAATGTGTCTTTGCATCACACAAAACAAACATTTTAAGACCATATGTGGCTGGTTTATCGGGAATATATTGAACAAACCCACATCTGCCACGGAAAGCTTCTAATTTTTCGTCAATGGTGAGATATTCTCCTAAACAATAAACCTTTTTGCAGTTCGATATAAATTTTTCCAAATCGATCTTATTGGTCCTAACCTGTCCTGTTTTTTTTCTTTCGTCCGTGTGGTTCTATCATCTAAGCGCAGTGATCGTAACAAAAACAAAAACCTTTTGTAACTCATTACCTGACGAGTAATTGCTAGTCCACTACCATCCGTGTCCCACAGTTCACGTACATTACAGTGATTTACACCAATTAGAAACAAAAGCCCAATTAGTGCTGTAACTTCGTTCTTACCACTTAGTTTTGCATCTCTTTCTCTTTTATAAGTTACAATTTGCTTTTTCAAACTAATGAACTGATTGGTATATTTGTCAATATCTTCAATCATGTTGAAATCAAATATTTGCTGGAAAACTAATATTTCTGAAGTTAGCCCTCTAGCGCCATCTCGTAGGCCAGGTAAGATCTTAACTAAATTTTTCTGCTTAGTCTTCGATTTCATTGAAACTTCTTTTATTTTCATCGCCTATATCATCATCAGAATTGATCATTGGCTCTTCTTCAGCAACATATTCCTCCCCGGCACTAGAATCATAAACACTAGAATCGTGATCACTAATAATCGGGCATACAACTTCTTCTTCTCCTTCAGAGATTTCTTCTTCGCTTTCTAAAACCTCCTCCTCGCTTGAACTTTCTTCGTGCAGAGTTTTGTATAACTCGTCGTCAGTAAGGTACTTCCTTGCCCTAAAACAACAAAAAACTAATTTAAATAGGCATCTATTGGCAATTCATTATCCCTCTATCCATCCTCCTAAGTGTTCCTGAGTGCTTTAGCACGATAGGCCTTATTTAGCCTGTTCAGGTCCACCATCATAAAAAAAACTACAAAATAAAAAAAATGTTAGAGAAAGTTTATGATTGAAAATAACAATAAAAAGAGCTTTGCAATAAATCGATTCCATTGAAAAGTTTAGTTACATGTCGCGCGGCGCTGTGCTCCAATTCCGACAGACCACACAGATGTTATTGTTATTACACTCCCTAGAGACTTTAGTTTAGGGACACAACTATCCACCACGACTGACAAAAGTGTACTGAAGGAACTTCTTGATGCGCAGATGTTTACCTCATTGTAGTTAGCGTACATCCTAGGAAAAATACCTAACGGTGCACTCAGTGCGCCGGCGCGCCCTCTCGAGGGTTAATTCCTAAAAATTGTGAAACAAGAGTTTGCTTTCAAAACGCAAACGGTCACTACTTGTTCATCAAAATGAAACATGTCCTAACTTTCGTAAATAGAAATAGTTGGCACTGTTAGAATTGTGATAACGTTGCCACAAACCTTTCTGGGTTTCTCTAAAAGTACTGTTTGCGACTTTTGTAAAAAAGCTCCTCAAACATACAATAGATTTTACTGGTGAATAGTTGACCAACATGACATTGGTGTTTTTCTAAAACAGAGTACATATGTATAACCTTTGATCAAAATCACTTAGGCAACGTTGTAATTTGATACGTCATAAAATATTATGACGTATGTGAAATTTACTATATTAAACCATGCGATATTCACTCCTTTAATAAAATTGGTATTAAGTTTGGTTCCAAACCCCATAGTTATGTATCACGGCACCGAAGGCGCTGGTGGCGCTATATTTAATGACTTTAGTCAAGCAACATTTAACCACCAAAATACCCCAAGGCCCGGTATTTATTTAACCTTATTCTTTCTGTTAAAATGATGTAAAATGATTATTACTATATGTGTATTTCAAATTTATTATTTTAAGCACAAAGTATTGTATAAATAAATATAAATACGTGTTTGAATAGATTAATTTTTGTTACTTTTATAAAGTTAATTTACTTTTGACGAATTTAGTGTAAGTAAATACATAAATCTTTTAATACTTCTAGACCCATTTGCACCACCTCAGTTTTAAAGTGAGGTGGTACAAACGGGCCAGTTCTTATACATCCACAATAAAGCATTTGAATATGAATTTTTAAAATTCCCGCCTGTGCCTCATTAGCGCTCAGGTGACGTAATACACAACTAGTTTATCAAAAGGGCGCGAATGGTAGGAGTCGTGTATTAACCCCTCACTTATCTATGATTAAAACAATCCCTTCAACAAACGATTTTGTAACAAATTAGAACGTTTCCTCACTAAGAAGAAATTCACTACATCTAACATCCAAGAACGAACTAAACAAATACTGTATTTACAACTGCCTTACGTTGGTTCTTACACGATTTTTGTTTGGCATCTCATCAAAAGGACTGTCAAAAAAGGATTTCCTGACATCAAGTTTGCTTTTACTACATTAGAACGGATTGTGTCAAGATTCAAAACTAAGGATATATTACATAAGCATTTAGCCTTGAATATCATATAAATTTAGCTGTAGCAATCGTGCACCTACGTACGTAGGAAAAATCTTACGTCACTGCTATTATGAAGTTTTAACACTTAAGTGATTCAAAATAATCCTAAATTCCGCTGTGTTCCAACACAGACTAGATAAGAACCGTAACATCTCCCATGAAGATTTTACTATATTGAATAGAGCCAACAACGCCTCTGAAGTCCATATAAAGGAGACATTACATATATTTTATAATAAACTATCCTTAAATATATAGGAAGAGATGTCAAGTTCACGTCTGCTCCAATAACGTCAATTTGATTTCATGTCACTGAAGTGACATTTCGTGTTTTAGTAGAGTTAATCTTTTTATTGTTGTTATTTTCCTGTTAGTTCTAACGATGATTTAACATAAATAAATTGAAGCGTTAAATAAATTTAGTTCATAGTTTTATTCTGAAGTTTGTATTTTATTTAATTTAATTTAAATTTATATAAAATATAAATAAAAAAATACACCATTAAGAAATAAATGTGTTTAAAATTTTAGTTGCTGTACACATTTTCCTGTATTAAATCTTCAATTTAAATATGTATGTTGTGTTTGAAACTCTAAAAAGGAAATTGCTAAAATTCATTCTTAGATCGACATTCGTACCTTTACTTAAAATGAAACTGCTTGAAATGAGATACTATAGATATAAAATGATTGATCGAAGGTTCACTGGTAGAAATATTTGGACTTTTATTCAAGAAAAACATCTTACTGCAACTAAGAATAGGCTGGCCATTCAATAAACATAATACTTGCATAAGTACTTTAGCCCTTATGTTTATAGGTGATGTTAAATCAAAATAACGTATATATTTAATTAAAAATTATTAATTTTATTAAATACATAAATAAAAAGTTTACCTCGAGCATATTATTAGCTAATACTTGTATCGTTATTCTTTGTTAAATTATGATTTTTTCACTGTTACATACAGTATTAAATTAAAAAATGGACATTAACAACAAAAATAATATGATCAGAACTTATTTTCTATTAAATTAATAATCTCAAAGTTATACAATAAACAAGAGTGTTGTTAAACTTGAGTGAAATTAGGTACAGAGCAATCATCTCAAACATTCCCTGGGTTAGACACATAATAACCGAGTTTGAAAACAAAATTTATAAAGTAATTCTTTCAAGTCCAAAATTTAACAGTTTAAACTTTCTAATTTACAAGCTTTCGTTCCTTTTAAATTATGAAACTACAGCATTATCCTTAATTCGTCACAAGCAACGAATTAGCTTCAGTTGTTAATGAATAATTGTTTGATGTTTGGAAAAGTATATTTTTCCATTTACTAATTGTCTTAATTGTTTCAGGTCTACAATAAAAATGCCTAAGCTGTATGAGATAATCAGAAACATTATAAGGACATCATCAATATTTTCAAATCATATAGTTATTAGATTTATTTAAAATCGAGGACAATACGCCATGTTGCCTACTAATGTAATGTCCTTTATGAAGAAGGTAAGTTATTTGTATTGTGATGTAATGTCTGCACTGAATTTGTTGATTACAATCAATTTAACAAATGCAGAATCACCTCATATGAAAATATGTACAAAAACGGACATATGTTATACTACACACTATATTATTATAAATTATATCATGTTTAGAAGTATTAAAGCACTTAACAATATCTTTTTTTGCTTCCGTCCGGCAACTCTGACCGTAAAAGTGTGCCACCAGGCCGTCATCTTGGATTGCTTAATTGATTTTCTAATAAGCCTTTTATTACTTTCTAATACCGATTTGTCATTTTAATAATTTTTCAATTGCTTTTTAGTGGCCGTGTGAAATGTTATTGACACATTGAAATTCTTTTTTTAAAGACCCTTTTCCTTTTGCACCGATACCTTGACCTCTACTTTATTATCTTCTTTTTCTGTCCATTTTCAAATCCTTACTATTTAAACCAGATTTTCATCCCTGATTTTCTTTTTATGGACCACGGATTGAATTTCTCATAGGGGTTTGGAATTGCGTTCCAGAATTTAGCTGAAGAATCTTGAGGTTTTCCACCAGCACCTTGGTCTAGCGTTGGTTTTCACATCTTGCTCCAGCATTTCAAAATTAGGCTACAGCCTTATTTCGATGTACGACTAGTGATACACAATACTTCTTATTGAAATGAAAGACGTCTTATACCAGTGGGTGCGTAACTCCGGTGGTACAAAAAAAGATGCTGGACCTAAGATGCAGTAACCTCTTTGAGTTTCTTCAAATTGCTTTTTGTAAAGTACCCCACAAACATTTAATTTTTTTCACAACCCCTTAATTCGCAGAATCAGAAACAGAATTTCATATAGTAACAACAGTAGTAGGGTCGAAAAAGATTACGTTGACTGACCAGTTTCAAGATTCAATTCTGGCAAAGAACTCTTACTTGTTTGGGGAATTTGAAGATTCAGGAACTTAGATGTTGGGATAATTTTAGGAAGCAGTCTTCCACAAGAACCTAACAGCCTTATTTATTAATAGTCAAGTTATTAGAAACCGCTATAAATTAATTCTTCTTCTAAGCAGACCTCGAAATACCACCGTAACGGTTAGTTGTAATGTGATCCTTTATATTTGACGTCCGCGACAGAACTTGCAAGTAGAAAAATTCGACAATTTTGTAGTGGTCTTGAGATATATATAATGTAGAATAATAAGAGCTCAAGATGCACAAAGAACGCCTTTTCAACGAGTCTTTGATCAAACAATGGCGTTGTTTGAAACAAGCACGGAATTGTATGAATTACAGGGTACCTAATTTACGCATATCAGAACAAAAATTAGTTACCTTCAATGACTTACGTAAGCATAGCATTGATTTATATGTTTGAGAATGAATCAAGTGAAGAAGATACTGGACAAGAAATACAATTAACCTATGACTTTCTACTGAAATTCAACACACTAAAACTTAAATCGAACGTTTATTATTAGGGAACTGTCTGACAAACAAAGTCAAGTCTCCGCAACTAATTCTGTTTATGCACACCAAGAAATAAAGCTTAATGTCATACAGTTAAAGAAATTCAGCGGAGAACCAATATAGTGGCTACCATTGTGGAGTCAGTTTAAGAGAATACACGAAGATGATAAAATAGATGATGAAGACAAATTTCAATATCTTATTCAAACAACGGCCCCGAAGTCATGTGTCAAAAGTTACCCTGCAACAGCAGAAGATTATTTCAAGGTAATTGGTGGATTGAAGTCTATATATGGATGGGATGGCTTACTGACTGAAGTGCCTGTTCCAGAGATTCTTAAATTACTGATAGAAAACCTAAACCACACATGTAAATTTAATTTGCTGTACGACAAATTAGAAGCTCGATTAAGAGCTCTGGCAACATTAGCAGTAACATCCGACAAGTACGCTCCTACGCTTTAGTAGAATCTTGTTTACCAGAAGGTATAATCCGAACACGGCAGAGACAGTATAATTATTCTTCTGAAGGCACCTTTAAAAATTGATTTGGATTTATTGATGGAGTTTTTGAAGAAAGGGGTAGAACGAATTACACAAGCAGCATCTGGTTTCAACTACTAATAATCGAACAAAAAGAAAGTTTAATTCCTAAGAACCTACCTGCCAGTACTGTTGGTTTAGTCAATCATAATCAAAACATTTGAAAATGTATATTTTGTAATCAAGAACGCCCAACTGTTGATTGTACTCAATCTACAACGTTGTTACGAACAAAATAAGAAATGTGGACACATATCTCCTAAATGTCGAGCTCGTTACAAATTGAAATGTTTACACTATGAAGTAAGGCATGCATCAGCTAAGTATTTCAAGAAGGAATGGGAAAATGCTTGTCACGTGTGGTTAAAATGTACCACGGATTCTGTTGTTTTTTCGGACCTTAACAAATTTAGTAGTACCCAGTCTCGTGGATGGGGTATAGATTATTAAAAAATTGGACATATTCTAGTATAAATTTTGTAAGTATTAATTTAATTACAAATTTTGACGTGTTTGACGATATTTGGAGATATTACAAATTGAAGTAAAATTTAAAATCACAATTATGATACGTGGATTTATAGTTGATTTTTCAAAGTCTTTAGTTGACGAAAACATATCAGATTACAGGGATATGTGCCTCGAAGTGGAACTGAGGCTATGACGTAATTTTCTCGATTCGGCTTCCGAAAATCTTCGCGATTTTACCGCGTTTACGATTTGAAGAAATAAATGGTTTTTTATGATTGGTTATTTGACGTCCGATACAGTATGACCGAAACTGAAAGATCCGTAGGAGAGTCTAGGTCTGGCTGCTGTAGAAGAGCGCGTGTTGAGGGCTCGGATGGCGTGAATTTGCATATCGTCCATCTGGGTTATTGAAGATGCCGTAGGGAAAGGTTTCCCAGTCACCCTTAGCGGAATTTTGAAGAATATTTAGCCACCCTTTAACATTTTAGTGAGGTGTAGCGTTTGTCAGATGTGATACTGTTTACGGGTCATTGAAAAGGGACTTTTGTTAAAAATAGTGCTTTTCCCTATCTTTGGTTAAAGTTGCGTTTTTCGTGGATTTAAGGATTGAAAATTCAGTATAATTAGTGCTTTTCACGATATCTATTAGCGTTCACAACTAGCTAGATAAACAGAGAGAAATTGCTATAAATATAAATTTTTGCAATAAAGATTTGTGTATATAAGGACAAACAACGTTGTGTAATTAAAATTGATGTGCAGTTATATTAAACCAGCTAGTCAATCATCTTGTCTTGGGTTAAACCACTTTCATTGCTCAATTTGAAAACCTGTCGACAGTGGAGGTGTTATTTTGGAAGTCGTACCAAGGGAGATTCAAGCGTATCGCTGCCCACCGTTCCATTATCTAAAGGGTCAAGCTTACGAGAAATACAGCTATGCCGTTGTGTAAAGGAAAGGGGACAGGTCAGACTGTACGTTTGTACAAATTAAGGTGATTACTCCCGTACGTTCATTTTTTGTGTAGCTAGGGATTTGTAATAGTGTTTTGTTTTTTTTTATTGTCTTTGTCAGGAGGATGAATATGCTTTTTTGTTTAGTTTTGCATAATATCCCTTTAGGCGATTGCGATAAAGTGTATTCACCCGTGTTAATTTCACTACATTCTGTGTGATTTGTATTATATGCATATTACTGCATACTAAAATTTCATACGGCAAAAATTAGTCAAACTTACGTTCTCAACAGTATCTGTTATTTCCGTTCTACTGCCATTTTCGCCCATACACACCGAAGGAAGTTAAAACTGACACCGCCAAATCTGTCGAAAATTAGATATTAGACATTAATGGTCCAATTGAAAAATGGTGACGAGACGAGTCAAGCATGAGCGATTATTGCTAAAGGTCCCAGAGATCGTATATCAATAAATATACAGAACTTAAAATGGAATATCATCCGGTTAAATAAGAAGAGGTGAGTCATACACTGAAAAAGAGGTTGTGCGTTCTATAAATGCACGTTTGAACCCACTATTTGCAGAAATGTGTTATTTGTGGAACAGTATCCTTTGAAATCTAAACTGCGATCACTTCTGTCGCGAAAAAGGTATACGTTAAAACTTAGACTGGTCGGTGTTGAAACTTTGGTTGGCTGGAAGTTAATGGGAAAATGAAATGACCATTTGAGATCTTCTGCTGCTATATCAACAATACTTTTGTAGTACAATGTTTCGCCTACTTAGGAATTATGGATCCAGTAACTGAAAATACAAAAGTACAAAATGATATAGCTGTACAAACATTCTTCCTAAATACTGTTCGAGAAAAGGTTAGATCGCCGTGGAACCAAACTCACATACCAATGCAAACCGATTATGAAATTTCAAAGAGATTAGACAGTTCAATGAGGAAACTTACGAATAATGGATAATTTGTGAAATGCGACATAATATTTAACGATTGGTTGGTTGAAAACATTATAGAAAAGATACCTGAAGAAAACGCAGAAAAATCAGGGCATTACTTGCGACATCGTCATGTAGTAAAGTTATCGAGCGTCATGAGCAAAATTGGACCAGTGTTTGATGCTTCTGTCCGGGAAAACGCCCTTTTCAAATCACGGTTTGGAAAGAAGTGTAAACCTCGTAACCCCTATTCCATCAATATTACTACGTTAGAATATGGAAATACACTCTACTCACCTTCCATAATTACAAAAATATCAAAAAGCTTTTATGTCGATAATTTCTTAACCGGTTAGGTACTGAAGAAAAGCTTGTAAAATTCCTTCAAGAATCCCAAGCTATAATGAACAAATCAAACTTTGATCTGCGATCGTGGGAATCCACTGTTACAAATCTGATAAAATATTTCTCCGATTCATGGTCTAAGTTGGAATACAAACATAGATACATTAAAGTTATCATGTTTCTTCAACCACCTAAATAAGATGCTATATTGTGACAGCATTTCGTACCAAAAGTGGCTGATTTCGGGATTATTCGGTGTCTGTATGCTAACTATACAAAAAGTAATTTGACCTTCACTAAATATCAACGTCGTGTGAGTGACGTTCATGGGGTGTCTTTACTCAATAAATATGATTTTAAAATTTTCGCATGTTCACCACTAATGACGTTTTCAGTCATAAATAGGTATTGATGTTTATTATAATTTTGCTTTTTACTTCCGTTTATGCAAACGTAAGTTTATTTATGTTTTAAATGAATATCTTCTATGAACAGTTATCGACATTTGCTGTCGCCGGTGGCACCATCTATCTTCACATCATTTCACTAACATCTGTCACATTTGAATTAAATTTATAGAGGTAAAATCCAATTAATGTTAATTAAAAGCTACACGGTAATTTTTTTGTTCACTAAAAAGTAGAACAATACTCATTTTGTATAAAATCAGTATTATTAATGTCTGATACTGATAAGGACATAAATAGGGGGTTCCCAAAAGCATAGTAAACTGCAAATAAATTATGAATGTGAAGATAAAAGTGTCTGGAAAAAAAGTTTGGTTTGATCTTACGAAAAATGCATTTTCGGGACTCGGGAGATTGCAACTTTCTTCCTCGTCCGGAAAATGGAAATTTTTTGTATTAATGGAAAAATAACTATTTGTGATTTGGAAAATTTGATAGTTATTAGGTAACAAAGAGACATGTGCCTGTGACTAAAAGTGTTTTTGACCCCATTGGGTTTGCTTGTCCTATGTTGCTTCTGCCGCAATTACTTTTGCATCAAACGTTGGTTATGAAGCTTGACTGGAACGTTAAAGTACACCCAGAAAAAAACTTTTTAAAATGGTTAAAAGACCTTCCCTTAATAACAAATCTTAAGATTCCGAATTTTAGGAACTATAGTCCATTTCGTGAACTTTACATCTCTTCTGTGACTCCAGAAAGTCGCTTATGCAGCAGCTATATTTTTGAAAACAGAATCTATAAGGGAGTATGTATACAATCGATTCAAGAGGAGAGTTGCCCCTCAATATCAATCCCTCGACTTAAACTGCTTGCTACTACTGGCCATTAGTCTCCCGCGTTAGATCATCAATTATTATTAGTGCGGGTTTTACACCACAAAACTAATTCATATGTGGTAAACCTTATTGAAGTTCAACCGTTAGATCTTTACATAATGTTTTCCACTTGCTGCAGAACCAAATAACTCCTTCACAAACTACACCGCAAACTGTTTTTATGTTCTTAAGAATTTCTACGACAAAATACAATTTACCGCAACCTGACGGAACTGTCATTACATCTTAAGCCTCGAAAACTTCGGCTGTGTTGGCTGCAATTGTAGACGACTGTGCTGTTGACACTAAATTTACTAAGATTTTGTACCCACATTAGGTGAAAGTTGTGGATAACTCCTGAGCCAGAAAGTGAGAGTTGCTTTGGAATGTAACTTCTAATGATGCCGCAAGATGGTATCACCAGTTGTTAAATTATTCCACCAGTTATCGCTGCAAGTCCTAGGCTAACTTATCATTATATCACTAGATAGCAATTTAGCTCCAATTATACCACAACGTAGTGTGCTAACTTCTAGTTGTACTCATTACATTTACTTCTAACACCAAACTGACCTTTGACCCAATAAGAAAGAGAGCCCTACATGACAGAAAAGGGTGCGTGGTCTTGCTGTTACGATAATGAATCTTAAAAAGTAAAAGTTACGTAATCCAAAAAATGGTGGGTCATAAGAGAAATGTTGGACATTCTTTACTACGTAATAAAATGAAGAGTCATAAGTAAAGGTAAGCGGTTATATGGCGCCGTATCTTATACTTAACCGATAAAGATACTACTGTAAGCTGTATGTTGTTTAAGGTATACCACAAGATGGTGTTGCAAACTAAATGCTAACCTACAATATGTCTCTACTTGTAACCTCAAAAAAATGAAAGAACGTATTGGTCCATTTTAGGGCGAGCGATACAGATGTTGATATCTGTTTCAAGATGTTAAACTCTGCCAAAAGGTAATTATTTCAATATTCGGAAACCAGATCCAGGATGTAGTTCAAAATGACGTTTGAAGATGTTAAAACCAACGTCTGTTAAAAATACCTTAAATTCAGGAGCAAGATGCAGGTCCAAGATGTTGAGTTCAGTGACAAGAGCCTTAAGCGAATCAGGCTCAAGATGACGACAGAAACAACATATTAGGAAAATCAAGGCCAAATATCAAGATTGTAGACACAAGAAGACTGAAAACTAAAAAGGCATACGAAAACAAGATTGCAGAACACTCAAAGCATAGAAGGCATGCAAATATAAGATGTCATCAACGGTACGATGGAAACCAGATGGCGTATAGTGGTCAAAGCTCTTTGAGGTATGCAACCTGCGGAGGTGGTCCATAAAGAAGATGAAGGTAGGAAAGTAAAAAAATGCTTTACCCTTAATATCGATAACACATCAGAAACTAAACTTCTATTTATTTTGGCTTTAAATGTTGAAAGTTTAGATTTTTAAATGTGATTATCTAAAGCGTTATAAGCATTTCAATAATTAAGACTATTTGATCACTGTTCTGATCTAAATTATTATAATTACCGATATCTGTTTCTCATAAATATTGTCTGTTTATCACTAATCTTTTTCCATAAAGACATGGTATAGGCCCCTTACAATCTTTACAATTTCTAGTTATTTCCAGTTGTTTCCAACCACTTATTTCACATTATCTCTCCATATTTTGTGTTCCTCTACGCTTCATCTGATCTATGGCCTTGAGAAAATGATTTTCTGTGTCGGCACTCTGGTTTGTATCATGCTAGCTTTTTAAACAAACGGATTGCGGCTCAAGCGTCATGGTGAAGACAGTGGGGATAATAAGTGGTAAAATAGCTCAAATGCTCCAACAAGTCACATTTACATAGAGCGTTGCTGTAGTCTAAATTTTATACGACAAATGAATTGTGAGTGTTATGGAAGGTTTTTATATATCCGCACAATATAAAAATAGCTCACTCTATAGATGTAAAGCTTTAATCAGTAACATAAGTTATTAAAATTCCGATAAAACTTTTGTAAATACGTTTACTAGTTTCAATTTGGTTAATAACAGTAAATACATAAACATAAAATTACTTTAGAAAATGTACCATTGCAATTGCGGTAGCCTCCGAGCTTAACTAAATGAAACAACCAATTATTTTAATTGGTTGAACAGATTTTAATATTGAGCTTCTTTTCTGTCAATTTAATTAAAACTTCTTCATTAAGCTGCATAGAAACATTACTGAAAATTTTGTATCTCTTATTTTCCCGAAAATGAAAATAAGATAAACGATAATAGCATTTCCGATTCTTTGCTAAGAGTTAATTGCTTTGGAATTTTGTAAAAATATTAATTCTTAATTGTTAATTAATCTAGTCTGAAATTCGCAAGCAATTAAATATTTTTCAAATGCAAAGGTGCGTTCAGCTGTGAACTAAGCTTTCGAACGACTTACGAAATTTAAAATATTAAGGAAACATTTGTGTCTCGTTGTATGTAGGATATCAATAATATTCATTTCAACCTAATCTAGTAATTAAATAAACCGAAAACCACTAATGATCAATTCCATAAATAAACTAAGTAACATCTAATGCATACCGGGCGTTTCCTTTTAACAGACAACGCAGATTAAATCTCATGTAAAATAAGAAACAATTATATGAGAATGTAAGGTTTTCAAATGCTTAATTTTTTTAATACAGGGTGTTAAAGTTTAAAAACAAGAACAGTTCTTCAGCAACTTTCAATTTCATTTCAGTAATTATTTGATTGGCGTGTACAGGGGAATGTCGTTCCTTTTTGTGCCCTATTTTATACACCGTTGGATGAATTGCAATTATTTCCTGTTTTTTAAATTTCTTTGTTTTGCGTGTGGAAAACAACTTTTGACTACGTTAAATCAAACCGGTTTGACATAGTTTGAATTTAAGTGAAACGTGAACTATTTTTAATTAAATTACACTAACACTTTTACTCTGGAAATGGAAATATTTCTCTATATAATTTTACTTCTTTCGAAAATATACGTTTCTTTCTTTTACATAACAATATTTAGTAAAACCAGTATTCAGGAGACCGGTTACTTTTCTACAAAAATTGCGTCGATAAGAGTTTTGTAGAAAACTAATAGACTAAATTTGCCATTCATGACTACCGTCACGTTATCATCAATACCTCATCAAGACTGACTACACGAGTAAGGGGCTCTAATTTTATTAGGGCTTATTCACATTACCCTTACAAGAACAACTTGTAGGTACAAAAATTTAAAATATCCAAAATTATAACTGATCGGGAATGACGCACTGTCCGACATTTATTCCATATCCTTCCTAGCTGATGTTGAAAATATCGATTTCTTCATTACAAGAATTTTACTTAAAAATGCTAATTTACCATATAAGCTTGAGGTAAAAATCCATTAACTTCTCCGCAGTTCAATGACTTAGTTTGCATGCACCTTAAATACGATACAGTTGATTTAGTAGTCTCAAAATCGACCTTATTGACTTATAACGAAAATTATTAGCATTGTATTTAAATAATCATCTTATACTATCTACAAGTCTTACTCAATTTATTATGTTAATTTCATACTCAATTCGGAAAACACGCAGTATTAATTTAATTTTTGTAACAAAAATATTTGGTTTTATAATAAAAACTCTTAATAATTTAAACTATGCTTTAATATAAGTAACTACTAATTCTAAATTCAAATACAACCGTTTATTACTTTAATTGACGCATTATATATTCCAGTGGCGTATCTCTAAATTTTGCATTTTATGAGCTAAATTATAAATACCTAAACGTTCCTTCATTTAATATATACTGCTGGTAAATACGTTATAAGTTTAAATATCCTTACAGAGTATGTGCTCTACCCATTACCATTTAATTCGTTAAAGAAACTGCGCCATTTTCTCTTTTAGGATAAATATGATGATTTTGTGTTGACTGTTAATAATTTTAGCTTTCATGTCTTTGACATTTTTGCATCTAAGGATTTATAGAACTGGTCAAGTAGCTTAGTAATAGAAGAACGGTCAGTAGGAGAAGAAGAAACAAGACTTAGAAAAAACAGTACAGATTGCATTCCTTGGTACATAACGCAAAATAAGGTGTATTGTCGGTAACTTCGTGTTTGGAAGTTCTAATTGCACAAGTAACAAAATGTTCATACTTGTAAGAATTCATTAAAAGTGAATAAAACAATTAAAAGATACATTAGTAGTAACCGATTTTTAGCTTCAAGATTGATTTTTTAATGTAACTTTAAATCCTTGTATAGATGCTTCTTTAATGTACTTGGGATACTGTTTCGATCTCGTAGAATGATATACGCCACAATTTACATATTTTATAGGTTGCACGTAAAGGCGACCTTTGTGTAGTTCCGCATACATAAATAAATTCCTCAATTTTGCATTGTTACTTACTGAGAGCACCTTATCGGTGACGGAATATATGGCCTGACTTGTAGCCTACAGATAGTTGCGATTATTATTAATTCTACGTATGGGTGTATGTAAAGAACTAACTAAGGTTATTTCATCTTTCTTAATTTTTACGCGTCTTAGGGAGATAACACCCTATTTTGATAGACTGCATTATTTCTTTTGTGGTAAAATTTAGTAAATCTCTCAAAAACCTCTTTCCCTTACTATTATTAAAACTGAATGCGTAATCTTTTTTTCATAATCATTACAAATTTTTTTGTTAAACTCCTCTTTGGACTGTGCATTTGATACTATTTTAATAAATAAATCTACCTTAGCTTTTCGAACATCTTTGTAGCAATTTCGAATAGACTGATTTAAATAAAATCGTCACCGGCTGTTCTATTGATCACCAAGCACCGGGATAAAACCTCCTTTTCTTTTCATTAGAGATGAAACATATGTCAGCAGTGCACTCTCACTACAAGTCAGAAGTATTGTAAAATAGCGCCTCTTTCCGTTTTACCGTTAGGCATTAGCCTTCCCATCGGCACTTAAAACTGCCAAACGATATTGGAATTTGAGAGACTTTTATAGAAGTTGTTTTTCTCAGAGCCCATGTGGTTAAGCCAAAACTACCTAGCTCAACCTGGGCGATGTTCCTTAGTCACGACCTGCTAGGTTCGTTACAGTATACGCATTGTTATGTTGAGGAAGAACTAGCGCACATTTGTCCCGATGTAGGACTTCGTGAGTTTGGCAAGCCTATATACGCTTTCAGTACGCACGACCAGGAACAAATCGATTTTTCTAGCTCTCAACTGAGAACTAGAAAAAATGAAGAATTCGAACTAGAGTGACAGGAATGAGTAAAAGTGAGGGAAGCTGCTAAAGAATCGTACAGTAAAAGTGAACTTCCCGTTAGGAGTTGCAGGGTTGCCGATCCTTGCGAGGTCTTCCGTGAACTGGTCCTTATTTTGATTCTACTAGGTCACAAGCCTATATTAGGTGTTGCCTTACTTTACAGTATAGCGCGCCGTTGATATATTGGGACACAACTACCGAGTATTTGTCCGCGTCTAGGACTGCTTGGGTTTGCAGAGCCTGTATACGCTTCCAGGGTGCACGTTCTGGGCCGAGTAGAAAGAAATGGAACAGGTCTCTCAGCTGAGAGCTAAAAAAATGAGGAGGTGGAGCGAGAGTGACAGGAATGGGTAAAAATAAGGGAAACTACTGAAGACTAATACAAGAATAGTGATCTTCCAGTTAGGCGAACTCAGGGTTGCCCACCCTGTCCTCTGAAGTTGCGAGAACTCACATGAACTGGTCCGCGACACCTTATTTTGATTCCCTGTAAGGTCATAAGCTCATACTTAGGTGGTGACCTTACATCAGTTACGATCATTTGCAAGATCCTTCCCCTATCCGTTACATGCAAACACGCCTAATAGGTAGTTCAACCCCTAGGCAGTTATTTATTTAGTTATACTCTGGAATGATCTCGCTAGTTCCTGTTTTCCTCTCACTTATGATATGAGAAAATTTAAGCTAGCTGTTCATAGGCATCTATTGGCAATTCATTATCCCTCTATTCATCCTTCTAAGTGTTCGTGAGTGCTTTAGCACGATAGGCCAATTTAGCCTGTTCAGGTCCACAATCATAAAAAAAAATTTCTTTAGTAAAGATTTTAATTAGAAGCTCATAAATACCGTTTCCTTTTCTAATTAACTTTGTATTAGTTTTATTGGGCAAGTAATGTTGTTATTAAGTGTAACCAAGTGATTAAAAGAAGTTAATGATTTATTTGTTCTGTTGAAAATCTATTTAGTTGTTTTTTCTTTTGTTGCGTTGAGTTGATAGTGTGTACAAAAGATTTTCCTTTATATTCCTATATTGTTTTCCCACGCATAACAGCCAACTTTAATCGATCATGATTACACTTCTTTTTACTAGCTTTCTTTTTACTTTTTAGTAGCAATATGATGTCATTCTGTCCATTCTCCATTAATAATAAAGTTCTTTATGCTGTTGTGCATCAGATATTGATATTGTTCATCATCTTTGTGTTTATTTTTAATTAATGGTTATTAAAAGATTAGTACATAACCAATTTATCATTTAGATCCCATCACAACTTAGTTTTTACATAAAATATTAACCTATTTTTTATTCAATTAAGGAATATTATGAAAATATATTATAAAACGCCTTCTTAATTCATCAAGCAAGAATATACGTAAGCTTCTTTTAACGTCAACGGGAGCGTATTTCAGGAGAGATACGTCAATATCTAAATCTAAATAAACCTTATTTACATCTTTCAGAACCTTTAAAAGGGTTGCTAAGCCATTACTTTACATCAATACACGTTTAATTTTTGTATTTACAGTTTATTAATTACTTTTTGAATGTTGAATTTAAATAAATGTAATCACTAAGTAACATTTATAAATCATTGAACATGAAAATTGGGAGATGCATTCAAATTTTAAACATAAAATAAAACGTTTCCAAATTTTGTTCATTTCTTTAGTTTAGGTCACAGATCACAAGATTCTAAAGATTTGCAATGCTAATAATCTCTCATACTTGAAGTTTATAGAGAAGGACCAAATTTAATTAATACACTTTCCGAAGTTTTGCAACGTCGCACTTTGAAAATCAATAACGCATTGTATGTAAATGAGAGTTATTCGAAGTAAAAATATTTTTAATTTTCTAAATGTAGTGTTTTTCGTTTAACACATTTATTCTTTCTATAATTAATTATTAATTTCGTTATTTATATGACCAAATTCTCTTTCAAGCCAAAATTATCGAATCACTTAAATGAGAATTAATATTTTGCTTGTAAGAGACTTTCAAATTAGAGAAGTTAAGTAGCTTCTAGTAGATTTTCAATCGTAACAGCGTTATAGGAATCCCAAGCACTCATTTATTGAGTTTCAACTTCAAAGTAATAAATTGATAGATAAAAACTTCTAGTTGATTAAGTTAATTAAATCATTCAATGACTGTAAATTTATTGATTTGACCGCACCGTGCAATTGAATGTAAATGTATTCGGAAAAGTCCAAAAAAAAAACTCTAAATCATTAATTTTCCATGACTGAGGAAATGTAATATATGTAACAGTAATGAAATTACTCATTAAATGAGTTTATTTTCACTCACAAAGTTCTTCAACCTGTATTAGTTTTCATGCATGATTAATATTCATAAAATGCAAATTATTACAACATGCAATTAGTCGCACAATGCAAAAATTAAAATACTTTATGGTACTCGGAAACTAATAAAATAAATTTATATGATTACAGTTTAACGTTATTCTCTTTGCATATTTAAGGTGATACTTCTAATGAACTTATTATTACTCATTTTAAGCAAGATTTTGACTTTATTGCTATTTTCGCAAAAGCGTTATATTTCAGCGAAATGGGTACTTTGTTAAATTATCCGGATCCTTCATTGTAAAATGTTGTTTCTAAGAGGCTTGCGGCCAGTCTATTAGGCAACATAATCTATTACGCCTCAGACCGGTACTAAAACTCAAGGTCGGTGTACAAGTATAGATCATCTTATCCATATCCAACTTAAGTTAGTAGAAATATTGCGGCAAGCGCGGGAATTTAAAAATAGTTATATTTCTTATAGTTATAGTTCTAACGGGTTTTTGGCATGTGTAAAAACGCGTAAAAAACGTACAAATTTAATTTGGAAGCTAAAGAGTCAAAAAAATTATTAAAATATCTTAAAACACGTATTTTACTTTAACCCATATTTGCCCATTGTTCCAATATTGGAACACGCCTTTTTAACCCCTACCATAGTATAGTTTATTATCTTATCTCTGGTTTACAAGTTTCAACGTGTTTAGTACACCCGTACTGTATGTCTTAAAGTTTTTTTTTTTATGATTGTGGACCTGAACAGGCTAAATTAGGCCTATCGTGCTAAAGCACTCAGGAACACTTAGGAGAATGGATAGAGGGATAATGAATTGCTAATAGATGCCTATGTACAGCTACCTTAAATTTTCTCATATCATAAGTGAGAGGAAAGCAGGAACTAGGGAGATCATTCCAGAGTTTAGAAGCCGTGTAGAAAAATGTGGATTGCGCCCGTTTGGTACGACAAGTGGAGATTTGTACTACATACTGATGATGTGAATGAGCGAACCGAGTGTTTCTAGCAAAGATAGCCGGAGAAGGTATCAAAGAATATAATTCAGCAGCATAATAGCCGTTGTGATAACGATAATACAAAGAAACCATCCTGCTATGCTCAAGGGAGAAGTTAAGGACGTGTCATTTATAAGCCTAATCGCTCTCTTTTGAATAAGGTCAACGATATCGAGAGCGTATTGGGGAGCACTAACCCAGAGGTAAGAATTATATTCCAGATGAGGCCGAATTTGGGCCTTATACAGCAGAAGGAGTTGTCGAGAGGTAAAGTACTGCTTAGATCTGTACAAAAAGCCTATTTTATGTGCAACTGTTTTGGTAGCTGACAGAAGATGGTTAACCCATGAGAGATTTGAAGATACCGTCATACCCAACAGAGTAATAGAGTCTGAAAACTTAAGAACTGAGCCATTCATACTTACAACAGGAAATGATTGATCTTTTTTGGCGGACACAAGGCAACACTGAGTTTTGTTAGCATTAAATTTAACTAGATTATTGCTTCCCCATTCGAGAATACGTTGAATGTCTTTGTTGATTGAATTTGCCATGTCAGCTTTAATTTCTTGATTTGACATAGAAGGTGGATTATTACTCGTACTATGAGTAGACTAAGATGAACTACAGTGAAGAGTGGTATTGTCAGCAAAGCAATGGATGGGGTTAGTTGTTGAAGAAATAAAGTCATTTATGTACAGCAGAAAAAGTGTAGGCGCTATAACGGATCCCTGTGGTACGCCCGCGTTAATGCTAACTTCTTTTGAAAAAAACCATCAACTACGACACGTATTCGTCTTTTATCAAGGAAACTAGAAACCCAGTTGATAAGCGTATCATTTAACCTAAACGAGGTGAGTTTGGCAAGTAAACACTTATGCCAAACTTGGTCAAATGCCTTTGAGATATCTAAAGCAACTACAACTGTTTCACCGGACTGCTGTACTGTATTGTTCCAAACTTGGGTCACATATGAAAGAAGATGACCTGTTGAACGACTTTGCCTAAACCCATATTGCAGTTATTGTTCAGTTTATTGAAAATCTATAAATTCTGTGAAACATCAACTTTTATTTTTACGAACAAAAAAAGTGGCTTGTCAAAAGTAAGTATTTATTTTAATTTTGTGTTCAAAAGGCGTGCGCTATGTTACTTATTTTTATTGCTACGTCGTATAGGAAATTACTAAAGTAATAAAAATGTATACTTTATGTTTTATAATTACCCAAATACCGTAATTTATATTAATGTTCCATTATTAGAACAATGAGCATCAATGTGTGTATACACTTTTTTTTATTATGCTTAGATATTACACCACGGCAAAGTTGATTCAGCTTGTAGAAGACGAAACTTTTTGGGAAGTAGATGTTTTCATTATCCTTCCTGAAGATGGAGAAGAAAGTGCTGAAAATAGAGGAGATGATGATGACTGAAATGACATCAACAAACTTAGTGATAGGCAGTTAAGAACCCAAGCTACCGCAAATTTCCGAACCCAAGGAGCAACTTTTACCATATGAGATGAGGACAGTGATGATAAAGCTGAATCTGATCAAAGTTTACCAAAGCGTGCAACTGTTAGTGATCATAATGACGATTCATCATCAAGTGAGAGCAGCGATAGTGATGAAGAAATCAAGATGACTTGACATGAATTTAAAAAAAATCTCTCTTTCCCACTAAAAAAGGCTGGTCACTGCAAGTGGACCTTAATCATCACTTTCCACAGTTCATATCGCCAAAAACTATGATGGACATTCCAAAGAAGTATTCAAGCTTATCACAGATATGGCACATAAATATGCACTGAAGGAAAAAAAAGATCATAGCTTCAAAATTGACATAAGCGATATGTGATGTTTTACAGCGATTTTATCGTTAGCGTTATCGGGATATTTTATAGTACCTAGATGGGGAATGTGGTGAGAAGTAGGATCTGAAAAGTGTCGTATGGAAGTGATGAATTCAATGCGACGAAATCGTTTTGAGACGATATAGTACTAACCATTAGTACTTGTGACCCTAATTGACCAGAAAAACAAGTTAATAGGTGGGTATCGTCACAAAAGAAAAAAAATCCTGTAAATCAACCACTTGTTATATCTCAGTACAGTAAGTTTATGGGAGGTGTCGATCGTATGCATGAAAACATTGACAACTAGAGAATATCTATTCGATCAAAAAAATTGTGGTGATGCAAGCGTTTATAATGCATGGCAAATCTATGGAAAATGCGAAGGAAAGAAATTAGATTATTTACATTTCCGACGTTCAGTGGTCCAAGTTTACCTCCAACAATACGGGTGCCCTACCACAGGCCCTGGCCGTCCTGTAACGCATAAGGCCCTACCCCCTAAAATAGCTGATTCAGGAAGGTTTGACCAAAGTGGACATTGGATTATTACAGCTGAAAAACAGAATAAATGTGCACTTTGCAAAAAAATTCGACCAAAGCTTATGGGAAATATCGATTAAACTTATACCAAGCATGCTTTGCTAAATTCCATACAAATTAATATTAATATTTTGCATTTTCTTAAATAAATTTTCTATTATGACACCTAGTATTATATACTTTTTATATTTGAAACTTATAAAAGTTAATGGAGTCATTTATGCCCACTTTTCCATTATTGGACACGCTTTGAAGTTTTATCTTTTACACTTTTACCGCCAAAAGTATTTTTATAACAAATGGGAAACATTCGGCCACCTGGTATGGTCAAGATTCGGCTGGCAGCCGAATGATCCCCATTCTGTTATATTTTCGTATATTCAAAATGTGCCATTTAATTGCTTATGCATTTAATACAGATGTCTAAGGTATACGTCAAAAAGACCAACCGTTGCGATATTAGTGGGGCGCGTATTAAATTGGCCATCAAAGATGTATTAACGAAGCGTCTATCACAGTATAAGGCTGCTCAAGAATATGGTGTAAAAAAACAAACAATACAATCGCGAATAAAGATTCTCTTGAAGAAAAAGTCACGGGAAGAACTTGATCGTGAATTTGAAGATTCAGGTAGAGAAAGTAGCGAAGAAATTACATTTCCAAGCAAATATACATCGCGCCAACTATTTAACACAAATCAAGAAGAACAACTTGTGGCATAGGTGAAACAATGCTCAAATTTGAATTATGGTTTGAATTATAAGCAAATACGAGCACTTGCGTACTGCCAGTGTAATAAAGGAATGCAAAGTACCAATAACATGGACGCTGAATAAAATTGCAGGTTTGTATCTGATCTTTGGGTAAATATAGGCATTCAATTTTGGGTATACATATTTTTAACAGGTCTTGATTGGCTGCGGGGGTTCATGAAGAGACATTCGAAAGAGATATCACTTCGAAAACCTGAAAATACAAGCATTAGTAGGTCTATGGCGTTTAATAAACCAGTTGTAGAAGACTTTTTTTCCAAATACATTTCCGTTTTGGAAAAGAATAAATTTAAACCAGAACAATTATGGAATCTGGGCGTAACTGGATTGACGACAGTGATGCCACCGCCTAGAGTTGTTGCTACTAAACGCAAAAACAAGTTGCACACATATCTTCGCAAGAAAGGGGAGAACTAGTGACGTTTGTCGGAATTATTAATGCAACGGGAGGCACAGTTCCGCCAGTGTTTGTCTACCCTAGAATAAGAAATCCTGAAGAATATTTAGGTGATGTCTGTCCAACTTCAGCTATTGCTCTTGGCAATAAAAAAGGATGGATGACGTCTCAACTTTTTCCCACTGTAATAAAACACTTTGCAAGTGTAGTTAAATGTTCTGTCAATGACAAAGTACTCTTACTAGTAGACAATCACGAATCTCATATTTCTGTGGAGGTCATCAGGTTGTGTAGGGAAAAGGTAATTGTCTTGTTATCATTCCCACCGCATACGACGCATCGATTACAACCACTCGATGTGGATGTATACGGTCCATTTAAAACATATCTTGCTAGTGCCCAACATGATTGGCTGCTTTTAAATCCGACTAAAGTTATACGGCATTTGGCTGCCTTGGCTAAACTAGCATATGAACGCGCATTCACAATAAAGAATATTACTAGTTCCTTCAAAAGCACAGGACTGTGGCCTTTAAACCGACTCATTTTCAGTGATGACGATTTCATATCAAGTGAAGTGACGGACAGACCATTAATTGAAATTGAACCCGAAGGTGATACTTTGACGGTTGTTCAAATTGAAGACGAAGTTACACCACCTGCGTCTTCGAAATCGCAAAATTTAGACAATCAACGTCCACGAGTTTCTACATCGAGCACTCCATGTTTAATAAGTGATGTTAGGCCCTACCCCAAAAGAAAACTGGACCAAAATAAAAGGAAACAATCGTCCAGAAAATGTCAATCCACAGTATATACTGTCATACCGGAATATGAAAAGAGACGGAGCATAAAAGAAGAGCGACTGAGAAAGCGTGAAGTAAAAAAAACAGTTAAAAGAGATTTGATCTCAGATTTGTGTTTGACACAAATAAGAAACAGAAAAAGAAGTGCATCAAATACATCAAGTGAGTCCAGTGTCGATGTTCTACTAAATGAATCATCAGACGAATAATTCTTTGAAGATATGAAACTAATTTCTGAGGAGGACAATATTACTGTGGATTGTTATGTTCTGGTGAAGTTTATAGCCGGAAAATCCATCATATACTATGTGGGACTAGTACTCGATTTACGTGAATCAGATTATGAAATAAAGTTCTTACGACGAAAGAGAAATACAAATTGCTTCCTATTTCCTGATGTTGATGATATCTCCATAATAGAAAAAGAAGACATTGCGGCTATTTTACCATTTTCCACTTGTCAAGGGACGTCAAGAACGTCAAAAGTTTACAAATTTAATGTTAATTTGAGAAATGTGGATGTTAGAAAGTAAAAAATTTCATATCATTTCAAAACCAATTATGTATTTTTTTCGTGTATTTTTCTTTAATAGAGAACAGTTTCAGTTGTTGCGTGTTTCATATAAATATGTAGGGGTACAAACTAAGCCAAAATATAAGTAATATCAAAGAGGCCGAAACATCCACACCTAATCGTTTAATGTTCCCCACCAGTGGGAATCATTCAGCTATTATTAAAAAAAGTGGAACACCAAAAAATTTTAGGTACGCACAATGAAAACAAATTCACACTGTTGGGAAATAAGGTCATAATACAATGTTATTTGTATACATAAAAATGTTTAGTAACTCTAACCGTTATTTCAATTTTCGCCATAAAAGTCAAATATGCCGAATCATCCCCACTTTCTCCTACTTATTTCGATCATTTCCTTTAAATCGTCGTGTTCTAAGAATTCTCGTTGCGTTCCCGTCTAGAAATCTTTAGGCATCGTAGCCCGGGGATCCCCAGGATCCTTACCGTTAGTAGGCCAGTCATATAGTACAATAACGTCACAAACTAACAGCTAGTTCTGATTTTTAATATGTTATTAGGACCACCAGTAGTGTATATCCAAATTTGCAGCTTCGAAAGACCTGTGCTAACTTGTAGCACTCGAAAAACGCGTAATTTTCGCATTTTTTTTGTTTTTCACTATAACTCCTAAATTATGCATTTTAATAATTACGTATTTACGTCTTTAAAGTAGATTACATAAGCTAAAATTTTAAACTAGAACCAGCTCTGTGGGTACAATAGTTACCAAAATACAGCCTTCCAAAATTGGAAATTTTTTCCAAAAAGTGAAATGTTAAGAGTTGGTCAACTTTCGACCCCGCAATCGCAGAAAATATTCATTTTACAGGTAAAGTCATAGGGAGATACAGCAAATATAATTAGTTTTAATTTCAGCACAAAATAACGTCTGTAGGCCCTATAGTTTTCTCACAATGCTAATAAATCAAAAATGGGAAAACTGCATTTTCGCAAATTTGCTCTGTTAAGTTCTCACGACGGTTTGAGGGTAATTTGAAAGGAACCCTTTCTTGCACTCGCATGATAGAAATGTCGGAAGGAGGGGTGCCACCTCGTGTATCATTGTTATTTGAATGAGTCCTCGCCTTCTTCACTGAATGGCATCTTTTTCCACCCCAATCACATCTGAACTTGGTGGTAACTTCGGTAGGCGTAGAATGTTGCACCATCTTCCATTGGAGGCCAACGGGCGAGGTCAACCTTAGCCGAGGCGGTTGTTTTCACAAAAATTATAGCGCAGGCTCTAGAGCGTATCCTAGTGTAGGTGTAGGTTGGAGGAACACTTCAGCTGTGGAGAGGGCACTCCTGGATGGCGCTCCACAGTTTAATATTCTCATACCCAAAAACGGCAGTGGTGGTGTCGCACTCAGTGGAGGCGTGGAGAAAATCAATACACTAAAACAAACCATGGATACTATACTCAGTAGGAGTTTATTATGGTAGCCTAGCTTCGTAGCGCAGCGTGTAACTTTTAAAATTCACAGAATATATAAACGCAAAGAGAAAGTCATCTTATTGGTATAAACTGTTCACAAAAAATTACTGGTTTTTAACGAATTGTCAAATTTTTTCCAAATATTGCGTTTTATGGCTAAAAATAGGTTTTGGGTGCCATTTTCCAATATGATGGCCATAGCACAAGTTTTCTTTCGACGACTTTTAGTATGTTATTCCGGAAGTATCATTCAATATGAACACCAAGTCTTTTGCTTATACGAGTTTTTAAGGTAATGGAGAACTTTTGATTTAAAATGATTACACTATCAGTCAAATAACCTCAAACCGCCGTGAGAATCAGAGCAAATTTTGAAAGATGCATTTCCTTTTTTATTTATTAGCATTGTGAGGAAACTACAGACGTCGTTCTGTGTTAAATTAAAGCGAATTACATTCGCTTCAACATCTCTTCCTATCACTTTACCAGGAAAATGAGTATTTTCCCGATTTCGGGTCGAAAGTTGACCAACTCTTAACATTTCACCTTTTGGAAAAAATGCCAATCTGTTACGGGCTGCATCTTGGTAACTATTGTACCTACAGAGATTGTTCCGATCTCAAATTTTAGAAAATATAATCTACTTTAAAACGTAAATAACACGTTTTATGAAAACGCATTGTTTTATGGAGAAATGCGAAAATTACGCGGTATTTCGAGTGTTACGAAGTTAGCACAGGTCTTTCAAAGCTGTAAACTTGGATATACACTATTGGTAGTGGTCCTAACAACATATTGAAAATCAGAGCTAGCCGTTAGTTTGCGATTTTAGCGATTTATAATGCACTATTTAACTGGCCTATAGAGCCTTTTCTTGATTGTCTCGCATGCAAAGAATCCTCTTCGTTGGGATCTTTACGTGTCGTTAGGACCTACATTATTACTAGCAGTGTCAATTTCGTTAGGATCTGCTTCAGATTCATCGTTAGAACCCTAACTTATAGTTGTAGTAAATAACTTAATTTTGTCGGTGGATGTGACTCCTTCATAACCTTTTGAGATCGTAGTGAACCAGGAGGGTCTTGTATAAGAAATCTATCGTGATCCAAAACCTTCCTTGATAACATATGGGCCCAATATTTAGGAAGTAATTTTCGACTGCTGCCCTGGTTAGCACCAGCGACACTTCGAACTAACACTTGATCTTCTTCCTGATATTAGTGTACTTTGTTTCTTCGTTTGTCAAATCTTTCCTTTAGTTTGACCTGCTTTTTGTCGATAACATCTTTAACTTCTGTTCTAAATTTTTGAAGATCTACACGTTCGTTCACTGGCAGACTAACCTGGTTGGACAACACTGCATCCGATACTCCTCTAGGTTTATAACCGAACATTGCCTCGTAAGGTATCTTTCCTGTAGTAGAGTTCGTCGTTGAATTGATGTTTAAGTATTTACAATAACCACTAATAATTCTTCGTGGTACTCCGAAATTAGAAATACCACCAGGGGTCCTGCTTTCGTTGACATTGCAGCTTTCATGAAGGTAAATTTTGAAAAAGCGTCAATAACAACTATCCAGTATGAGTTATTACGTTTTACTTTAACAAATGGGCTTAAGTGATCTATATGCAGCCTATTAAACGGCATTACCATCTTTTCGACGGGACTAAGAAAGCCTGCCCCTTGTTATACAGACAACATACATACCGTCGCATGCCTGCAAACCAGTGCAATTGTTATATTGCTGAGATTGTTTTCTCTACTGACATGTGTCCTTCTGATGTGATTCGATATCGACGTCCATTTTTAAGACAATAATTCTCGCAAATTGCTTTTTTTGGTTATCTGTAGGACATGTCGAAAGTGTGCTTACTATGTCCTTACATTTTTCATCCGAAAGTTGAACGTGTAAGATCCTGTCATCTTGTTCTATGCTAACTGCTCCTGCTTGTATTATGTTACAGTCTGTATGAGAGTCTACTATAGGATTCCTGCTTAATACATCTGCGTGATTCATTTTTGTTCCGGGACGATAATCGATGTCAAATGAGAACTTTTGAATGGACAACCACCATCGACCAATTCTTGGAATAAGGTCCCTTTTGTCAGAGTTGTTCTAACTATATTACAATCCGTTACTACTTTAAAATGAATAACTATAAGGTAGATCCGGAAGTATTTTTGTGAGTAAACCACAGGTATAGTATCCAGCTCGTACGAGTGATATTTTTGTTCTTCTTTTGTAGTTTGACATGAAAAATATACTATTGGTTTGTAACTTAAACCAAGAAAACAGCTATCGCTTTCAAGTATCAAAACTACTGCACATCCCTAACCTACTAATGCCCTCGTGTTTTTACCGTTTACGGTACAGTCAAAGAAATAATGTTTATTGCAGTTCTTACTTTCTGATCCATCCTGTACACTGTGGTTCGAGACGGGTTTTCTTCGACAGTCTTTTTCGGTGTGCCCTAGCCGTTTACATTTGTTACATTCGAGTTTAGGCTTAGGACATTTATTTGAAAAATAACCTCGTTCTCTGTAATTATAACATGTTTGCTCATTTTTGACACTTGGTTTTCTTCCTTGAAAATTTTGAATTTTAAATCTGTGCATAATTGGAGTGAATTTGGTATGTGATGATGACAACCTATTATCAGGTTTTAAAGTGGATAAGTAATTGACATAGAGGCTGTCGGAGAATCGTATCTACCTGCATGCGCACGTGCATGAATGGTTGTGCCCCTGATACTATCGATTAAACAGGAAATGGCTTTCTTACGGTCCATCTCGCAAGCACTGATTAACTCCATTTTCTCAAAATAGTATCTCTCCGATGATTCAGACTGAAATTTGTATCTATCTAACATTTTTCTTAAATTACCAGCAAAATCCTGATAGTCTGCAAAGGTTTTTGAGCTTAAGTCTTTCCACTCTTGCCAATTTAGGTGATAATTATTTAAATTATCATACCATTTTCTTGCAAGTCCTTTTAACCTACTCTGCATATGAAAAATTAATGTAGGTTCGTTCAGAAATTCAGCGGCGGAGAGGGGGTTTTATTAGTAGTAATTGTTTGTTTTTGTCAAATATTTCTGAAACAGGTATATGTTTCAAAGGTATAAAAATACCAACATATAAACCTTAAACGATTAACTATGGTCTTCATACGACGTGTGATTTAACGGCGAAAAAATTTCTAAGTTAGAATTTAAGCATTAGTTAAAATGTGTTCAATATCTGAATATCGATAAAATTTATAGGAAAACATGTAAACATATTTTTTAAAGTAAATTTAACTTTATACTTCTTTGCTTTATAAAGTTTCTTAATAAGTTCACAGTTAATTAAATAAAATTGAAAATGCTGAAACTATATTATCAATGTTTCATAGAAGCAAGCGGCTTTGAAATTTTTTTTACGTTAGCATCTATATGTCTGTTAACCTCTAACATAAAGTTTTAACAGACATAGATTACTATTATTATTGTTGTTTTTATAATAACTCCTTCTGACGTAAATTATTGTTTTTGTTTTTACAAAGTCGCCTATTTTCATTATCGACGTATTAAAAAAGAAATTGCATAATTATTCTAAAAAAAAATTACTAAAAATTTATTTAATTCTCACTTTGTAGGTTGGAAGGCATGGTGTTTCACACCAGGCATTTTGTTCTAAAAACTGTGCCCCGTTATTAATTTAACTTATTTCCATGTCGTCGAGGAGTATAATAGTATATTATATATTAAGGGACTCAGGAACTACTCTTAATCGCAAGTGAATGTTTTAGTCCAAGACAAAGTCGAAAGGCTGCAATTACTCGTAAGGTTAAAAGCACTCGAAGAGTTAAAAGATTCGTCAGTCCCTCAGTACATACGCTATTTTTTGGCATTCGGAGATTAAACATACCAAAGTTCTGCGCGAAGTTTTAAAATTCGGATGCGATATGGCACGCCATTTGTCTTCAGAAATCTACTTAGGTTGGTTTGTTGCCAAGGTTTTGTTTCACGGTATATCCCAAGGTGTTAACGGATAATTTTAATACCTAGAGAGTAATAACAATACTTCATTCCATAGAAACAGAGACTAAAACCATATATTTAATCTCGGAATGACAAAAAATAAATTTCAAACTAATGTTTTAATTACAATAGAATTCCACAATTTATTTTATATAAATATTTATTTCTCAGCGCTTTTCAATATAGCATGTACCTTTATCCAGAGGTAATATATAACTAAATTAATAACAAATTATAATTCTGTATTTAAAATATCCGTTAAAGATGAGTCTATAAGATCAACCTGTTCGTTTATTAAAGGTACTTTCTGTATACTATGTTTATAATTTTTGAATGCTTCCAAAATATCTAATTTGTCTCTCTTGTTAGAAAAATGTTAACATTTAATATTGTTCCGTGAAGTGATAACGTGATTATTCACTCATATGTTTGGCATAATTTGATTTGTCTGTGAGTTTATATTTGTTATATCCAATGTGTTCTTTGTATCTAGTATCAAAGTTCGGAATGTGCAGTTAAATTTATAAATACCAGATTTCAAAATGTGGTTTGTTGAATCTTTGGTATTAAATAAACGTTGAAAAACATTAGTATCAGTTTTGAAAGCGACTTTGTGTATTTTTTTGCAATATATGAGCTATAATTATATATAATAATAATAATTATGCCAAATTTCAAACTACTAATTTACTTGACAAAGGACAAAAGTTACAATCACTTACTAAAATCTGTTGGGAATGAAATTAACAAGCATAGTCTAATTTCTGTAAAGATAAAAATAATATTATAGTCATTATTTCAAAAGATACGCAGGAAGTTAATGAATTTATTATTAACAAAAATGTAGAAATTGTAAATAGAGGTCCTACAGCGAAATTTCAAAAAGATGTGAAACAAGGTTTACAACACTGCAGCATCTGCGTTACAGACTTAGAGAATCGACAAATTTTAAACAAGAACCCACAATCACCCAAACTGTACGGTCTTATAAAGATTCTAAAACCAAATATTCAATAAGGCCAGTAGTTTCTTATATCCAAACAGCTAATCATATTTTAGCAAATAAAATAAATCACGTAACTAACAATTTGAATTACAAATCAAAACATTCTGTCAATAATCCTTTAGAACCAATTAATAAACTGCAAAATATAAAATTACCACAACATCATATACTTGTAAGTTATGATGTATGTTTTCTAAAATACCCCCTTAAGAATGTATAGGTTTGTTAAATAATTTTTTATTTAATAATAATGTTGTATTAGTTGCAATAATAGAATTAATTCAATTATTTGATCTTTGTGTTAATCAAAATTATTTCACATTCTTTAATAAGATTTATCTACAAAAATATGTGCACTCCAGTTTCGCCAATTTGAGCTGATATCTTTATGGATAATTTAGAAAATCAAATTTTTAAATTAAATGTTTCTAATAGGATTGTACTTTGGTTTCGTTTTGTTGATGATGTTTTAGCATGTTTTGATAGTTTATCAAATTTTATTGATGAGTTCTTAATTAATATTAACAATTTACATCTCATCATACAATTTACACTAGGGGAAGAACAAAATAGAGCCATTAATTACATAAATTTAAACATAAAAATTAACACATAGAACAAGTTCAGGTTTTCTATATTGAGAAATCCTTCACATACGGACATTACAATTCCTTACCATTCATGTCACCATAAAACGCACAAGTTAACTGCATATAGATTACTGGTGCATAGAGCAATGTCATTACCCTTAAACCAAACGAATTTTAATAAAGAAGTATGTTATAAAACAATGTTCACAATCAAATTGTTACATTTCATATATAATCGACACTACTAAAAAAATCAAGAATGCAAATTATCTATCAAAAACATTTATATCAGAAAAGTAGCTCACATATTATAAAAGAACAAAAAATACAGCATTGCTTTGAAAACTAATACTAATGTTTTTAAATATTTATATATTAACAAAGATTCAACAAACGACATTTTCAAGTCTGGTATTTATAAATTGAACTGCACATTCTGTAATTCTGTTTATATTGGATCAGCACTTAAGAACTTTGACATTGGACACAAAAAATAGCATTAGATGTTACACAGAAACATATCAAATTATGTCAATCATCTAATAGTAAATAATCGCCTTATGACTTCACAGAAGAATATTAAATTTTTACATTTTTGTAACAAAAAACACAAATTAGATATGCTAGAAGCATGCAAAATTTATAAACATAGACAGAAAGTACCTTTAATGGACAAACATGTTGATTTTATATCCTGTCACCGGGTGTGAAAATTTTAAATAAATTACTACAGTTAATTTTTACTACAGTTAATTTTTTTTTCTTCTTGTTTTTGGAAATTTTGGTTTTAAATATAAGGTATGGCTATAACATTGTTTTGTAATTGCTCTATAAGGATTTTAGAGTTAAAATTTGGAATTTCAATTAGGTAAAGACGTATAGGGTTTTTTTGTTGGTTGTCACTAATAACGTTAATTAAATATTTAATTACATTTCATTCACAATTAATACTTGCGTTACAATCATAGTTTTTGTATAAATAAATGTTCCCGTTACTTTAAATTTTGGGAAATTTTGTTAAATGGATGTGAAATTGCATAATGTAAAATTATATTAAGTATAAAATTATTACGTTATATACATCTTTTGCGAATTTAAATTGTAGCCGTCAATCTGTCGCCTTTACTTTCGATAAACATATCATATTGAAGTGATAACCTAGAGATATATTTGGGAATGCAATTTGGACGGATGACGCAATTCTTTTCCAATTTGGTGCCAAGGGGCTATCGTTTTTTGTACGTGTGTTAATTTAAAGCAACGAATCTGTGTAATTGGATAATTAAGATTTATTAAAGATTAAAACTCAATTGGATGATGCTGAATGTCTGGATAGATGGCGTGATGTAGACTCGTTATCGCGGTTCTGGTCGCGTACCGGAAACGCTTGTTAGCAGATGGCTACGTCTGTACCGTGGTAGACTCGTTGGGGTTGATTCGCGGCTCACCCATCTCGGTAGAATAATACAGTATTGTATACCGTTGTCAGTGATTGACAGTTTCGAGTTGAAAGAATGTGGTTACGTGTTTACTGCTAGTGCGAACCTTATTTCGTTTGGACGAATATCGCCTGTTTCTGGTGGATTATTTGTGAAGAGGTTACGAGTATGTTTGTTTCGAGTATATAGCTGGTCATGATAAAGAACAAATTTGTTGTATATAGTGACGCTTTAATAAGTTTTAAGTAAATAATGTTATGTATATATTATATATATATATATATATATATATATATATATATATATCATGAACAGTGCGAATCTTTCTAATCCGCCAAAATTAATATTTTCAGTATTAGAACTCATCATTCTAAGCAAAGTTCATATGTACATGGTTCCGGAAATGCTTCGTGTTGAGATACAGGGTGTCAAAGTTGAAAAAGAAATCGCGATTTCTTCAATATCTTTCGACTGTTTCGAAATAATTCTCATTGAACTAAAGCTTTTCTGGGATTGCAGTTGTTTGAACAAATATATCAAAAGAACATGTTTACTTTAATTTTTTTTACTTTTTATTTTAATGTTGATATTTTGTGCTCCTTGCAAAGTAATTTAATAAATAAAATGCGCTTTAAATGCGATTTTACAGAATCAGGTTAAGCCTAGCGACGTCACTAATAGATCTTAAGGTTTTTAAGGTGAGTATCTGCAAGATAGGAGAATTTTGTACTTTTCTGAAGGATCCAAACTATTTTTGGACTAACAGTGTACACATAAAATTGCATTACGATTTATATACCTGCTCTATGTTGATAAGTATGTTTCTGACTGCGCACTTTCAATATGGTTAGTCACTAACTAAATTGACCACAAATTACTTGTATTTATTTATCTCAATAACCATCGTATACGAAATTGTCATGAAATTATTTCAGAAACAGTCGAAAGATATTGAGAAACGCGATTTCTTTTTAACTTTGACACTCCTGGACTAAATTAATGACCTCGATTTGACGCGAAAGTTTACATTAATGGTAAGATTATTTACACATTACAGCAAATTAAACATTTGTTAACGGAACGAGAAAAAATTGAAATTCTTTGCATGATTGGATTTGGTGAACACGTACACAAATAGAAACTGCTCAATTATTCAATGAAATTCATCCTGATCGTCCTCCAATATGTCAAAAAGTTGTGAGTAGAATAGAGGCTAAATTTAGAGAATTTGGACATATTAGGGATCTGCCTAAATGTGGTCGTCCTGCTCGAGATGAAAATGAACAACTTGACGTTTTGCTCTCCTTGGAAGAAAATCCATGTAATTCTCTATCGCAGATAGGGGCCAATTTAAACATGGGGAAATCAGTTGCGCACCGAATTGTTCGAAAGCATAAATATCACCCGAGAGTCATTTGAAGTTGATTCCGATAGGCGAAATGAGTCCATATTTCTTAGAAACAGACTAACTTGACGAGCATGTTTCGCATTTCTCCAAATTTATTTAAGTAAAGCATTAGTCGCACTATTTCCAAATCCATTTGATCCAGACTCTCCTGACGATGAACTGGTTTTCCAGCATGACGGTGCCCCTCCGCACTATGCCGCCGATGTGCGTGTATTTTTGGATGAAACATTTTCTAATGAGTGGATAGGAAAGAGAGGATCAAAGGTATATGTTGACAGGTTAAACAATCTGGAGATATTGAAAGAGAAAATCAGAAGAGAAATGCGCGCTATAACTTCAGAAGTAGTTGAAAACGTACAAAGAGTGTTTATTCATCGCCTTGGCTGTTGATTGTCAGCCTCAAATGGTGCATATTTTGAACATTTGATTTGATTTGTTGTATTTTTTTAATAAATCGTTCCTTTTGACAGATAACAAGGCCATCTTCCTTGATACGGACTTAATTGTTGATACGTTCAATTGCAAATTCCTCGAAATCTGTTGACTTTACTGACTTAATTGTTGATACGTTCAATTGTTCAAGTTGGTGGTCGTAACTTATTTTTGGGCCACCCTATATACAACATTTTACCACTAAAAAAACCGCCGTCAAAATGAAAATCAACGTGTCCAAACGTTTCTCCAAAATCTAGACCCTTGATCTTTAAATGAATTTAGTTATAACTTCTAGGACTCACTGTATGCATCTTTTCTAAAATGATTTTTTACAAGGTGATCTATTGCCAGGATCATCACTGATACTGATTGTGACCGTTCATGCTATATGTGGATTAAAAACTTTTTGCGATTTTCGAGTTAGGGTGAGAGTCCTTGTAAGGCACACAAACTCACGAAGTATCTAGCCAAACAACAGCTATACGCAAAAAGATCTAACCAATCGTTCAAAATTGATTTATACAGATCTAAAATCCTTTACCCAGGGAACCTTAATAAACCTTTTTTTGTTACTACTAGAACGGTAATAACAACTAATCAATTTTTACCCCTCGACTGTAGATAAAGATTTTCTATACAGGGTCCCACTGTCCGCTTGAAGACTGTCGCAACCAACAAAAACGCTGACTTCACGCCTATATAAGTACAAGCCACCCTTCTGGACAAAAGCAAGGTTGTGGGCCAGTGGTAACTCGATCTGCTTAGCATTCGGGAGGTAGTGGATTCGATTTCCGTTACTGCCAACCCTGTATCAGGTTTTTTCAGGGGTTTTTCTCATGCACATATAGCGGCATCATCACTGTATACACACGCATCATGTGCGGCTATTTAGGCTAATGCTGGGATAGTGTCATCCCCCTCAGAACCCTAACTCCGCTCTTCCTTAATATCCTTAATCTTACCAAGAATATATACTTAATGTATGTATGTTATCTATCCATGGCTGTGGCTAAATCAACTTGGAAAGCCCAAGTAGTCCGCCCTGCCCTTTGGGAAGTGAATGAAATAGGTTGCCTTTTCCTTTCCTTTTCAGATAATACATTTCTTTCTTTCACCTCTGGTTGAAATGTCGCAAGCTTTAAAGGGAAATTCAATTCTAGACATATATTTGGACATTATACTTGTACTACATTATACTACAAAAGTAAATTTATTACGGCAAGAATTAAGTTAGATATAATTAAATTTAATATACAGAAACCGGCAAAGCAGTCAACATATCGAATTCGTACAATAAGTGTACGCGTGTGATAAGTGATAAAGACAGGTCTAATTCAATTTTATATCTGTTTAAATATAAGTGATCATGTATTATTAGAGTATAACCTCACATAATCAAGGTAGCTAGCAACAGTCCTTCAAATGGGGATTTACTGGAAAACTTACTTCAAATAGAAGCATCTCACAAAAATACAGAACAGCAAATAAATGCTTCTCTTAACCTATGCCATATTAAGCTGGACGAAAACGCACAAGAGTTAGTAAAAATCAGTCACCGTATCGATCAAAATGTTGTAAATATTCAAGACGCCATAACGAAAAACATTCGTCTGGAACGAGTAGTGGATGTCCTAAAAATTCAGTTAGATTCTGTTGATTAATACAACCCTTGTAACACCATTGAAATACATGGAATTCCCTGTTTAAAACATAAAAATGTTGGGGATCTTATTTTGCAAGTGGATAATGTACTTGGAGTTACTATTGAAAGAAATATCACCGATGCGTATCATCGTCTGGAACCACAAAAATTACATAATCCTCCTCCAGGTATTATATGTATATTTATACAACGTTACTTAAAGGAAGAAATGATTCATCGTAGAAAGGTTAAAATGAATTTAACGACATTAGACATCGGGATGACAAGTAGTGCACCAATCAATGAAAGCCTTACACCATTACGTCGTCAATCATTAGCAAATGCTCGGGCTTTTAAAAAGGAGGCAAATTACAATTTCTGTGAACAAGGAACGGGAACATTTATATGCGTAGAAGTGAGTCCGCCTCAATAGATGAACTTAAATCAGAAGGTGACCTTAATGCTATCAAAAATTCTGCCAACTTTTCGGAGTAATATTTTCACTACAAGATGCTACAGTTTATATATTCTCATTATTTGTGTTTTATTTTTAATACCTTGTTGAGTATATTTGCTTTAAATTAGTTCTTAATTTCAATTTTTTCCACACAACCGTATGTATCCATTAAAAAATTTTTTTAATTTATTATCAGAATGTCCGAAGTATTCGGAGAATGTATAAAGATATTTTTAATTTAATATTTTAGTAATTTTAACAATGAGTTTGAGAGGAGTGAGAATCAAGATTAAAGATTATGAATTTATTAAATTGTTATTATGACATTGTGGTGTTCACAGAATCTGGGTTAAATAGTTCGTTTTCAAATGCCTAACTAATAGATTCTAGGTATGTGGTTTTTAGGAGAGATAGGCTAGATAACGATCGATTTGGTGATGTACTGGTTGCTGTAAATAGGAAATATATTGCCAAATCGGTACAATTTGCAACAGAACATGAATGCGTATGTATTAAATTCAACATGTATTCCTTAAAATTCTTGTTATGTGCAGTTTATTTTAGACCGAGAATGAATAGTTAATTATCTTTTATAATAACTTAGATAAAGTTCGAATATTTATAATTGTCACGTTATCGTATTAGGTGATTTCAATATACTTGATCTTCAAAGTAACAACAAAATTATCCCAGAATTGGAAAATTTTAAAACTTTTCATAATCTGAAGTCATGCAATAAGATTCCAAATTCACTAAATAGTACACTTGACTTGGTATTATCATATTATCAAATCTAAATGTTGTAGAAACTCATTAGTATGAGGATGTACAATGTACAACGCCGTCGCTACTTAAACATTTAGTACCTGTGACGAGAAAATGTCGATCTTCTGGGGATATAGATCCGTTCCAGCTTTCAGAAATATAAATTATAAACAGGATTTTATCCTTGTTGGTTTACAAAGCAAATTATTCAGGGCTGAAAAGTAAAGCATTAAAATTAAATGAAAAAAAGGAATTCTAGCAAATATTTTCATGAATCTCAATTTAATGCTTTAAGGAAGAACATTAAATACGACATAGGTATGAAAGAGCAATATAAACGCGTTTTGGACATACATAAAAAAACAAGCGGTCAAATAATGAGTATCCAAACGCGTTTTGAGATACATAAAACAAGCGGTCAAATAATGAGTATCCAAATGAAATGTTACTTAATAACACTCCGTATACGGGCTCTAAAGATATATGGGAGGCTTTTGCGAATTATTTTTCTCGTGTTTACAAACAGATCCCTTCGTCGTATAGTATTAATCAAAGTAAACAGCGACAGTGTAGTGTATGTCATATTTTGAGTTTACCAACCATTTCGGAGCAGAAAATTGACGTCGCGATTCGAGAACTTAAAGCAAAAAAAGCGTGTGGTCCAGACGGTATTTCGCCATACATTTTTAAAGGTTGTAAGGACATTCTTGTCCCAGGATTAAAAATACTATTTAACCTGTCTTTAGAGAGAACTAAGTTTCCGGAAATGTGGAAAACAACAAAGGTTTGTCCTATACATAAAGCGGGTACATAATCATGTTCAATCACAGATTTCCGAAAAACAACATGGTTTTCTTAAACATAGGTCTACCATATCGGTATCTAATGGAATTTACACACTGCATTTCAAATGCCATACATAATAGGATTCAGCATGATGACACTATCTCTACCGATTTTTCTAAAGCCTTTGACAAAGTCAATCATGACGTTTTGCTCAAGTTTTTCTCATCCTACCTAATGTGTCGCAAACAGTTTGTTGTTTTTAAGTGGGTTCCTTTTAAAGTTTTCAACGTACCCTGTGAAGTACCATAAGGGTCAAATTTAGGCCCTTTGCTGTTCATTTTGTTAATTAATGACTTGACGGATGTTATTAGATTTGGTGATGCTTTACTGTTTGCTGATGATCTTAAAATAAGTTATACAATTAGATCTTACTCAGATTGTTACAAAGTGATTTGGATGCAGTGATACAATGGACGATTAGTAACGACTAATCATTAATTTTAGTTATAATGTAGAGACAGTGTCTAGAACTCGTCAGTAATCATAGGGATCTAGGAGTGGTGTTCGATGATAAATTGACTTTCGATTATCATATTCAGGAAACCATCAAGAGTGCATATTCCAACTTAGCATTTTTTTGAGGTCGTCGCAATCTTCCAAAAATTTAAAACATACCAGGTACTATATCATACTCTAGTGCGCTCTAAGCGTGAATATGCCTCTATCATTTGGTCACCATATTCAAACAAACAGATTAGATCAATTGAAATGATATAAAGCAAATTTGTACGATGCTTACACATTTATATCCTCGTTTTGATCACTACGACGACTTGGTGAATTTATACAATTTTAGGAAATTAAGCGACCGTACACGCGATGACGCATTATTATGTTTATTTAAATTACTTAATAATCAAATTAGTTTTCCATACTTCCTCTCGTTAATTGGTATTAACGTCCCTGATCACAGAACGAAAGTAAAATTGATATCGTTTAAAGTCCCACAAATGAGAACGATCGCACACAGTAATTTCCCTATTACCCGCATGCTATCAAATTATACAAATCGCATTGCATTGATTTGGAGTTATTTGGCCTGTATTTACCACGACTAAAAAAAGTAAGATACAGATATACTTATTATCATTATATATTTAATTTTAAGTTGGAAATTGCCCTCAAAACTATAAATGGAGTCATTTCTTTGTTGTTTTGAGCAAGAAATTACTATATATATATATATATATATATATATATATATATATATATATATATATATAATGTGTGTGTGTGCCTGTTAGATTGTTCTGAATTTTCTTACAGGATTATTTCAAATTATAGCGGATTCAATAATGATATTGCCAACCTTACCAGTTTCGAATTTCAATCGCATGTGCATGTGTGTGTGTGTGTGTTGTGTGTGCTGTTGTACGTGTAGTAGTGTCGTGTGTGTGCGTTTAGTGTACGTTAGTTGCGATGTAAGCGTGTAAATGTGTACGTCATGTTCGTGTGTGGTGTTGTTGTGTGGTATGTATTGTACGTGTGTCGTGTGTGTAGTGCGTTTGCGTGTGTGTGATGTATGCGTGTGTGGTGATTGGTGTTGCGTGTTGCGTAGTGTCGTGTGTCGTGCCTGTTGTGTGTCGTGTTTCGTGTGGCATGTATTCATGTTGCGTGATCGTATGTGTGTGCGCGTACGTGTGTGACATCGTTTGGCGTGGGCGTGTGCTGTGTGCGTGTGTTGTTTGTCGTATGTTGTGTGTGTGCGTGTGTAGTGTGCGTGTGTGTGCGTGTGAGCGTGTGCTGTGATTGTACGCATGTTCGTAGTGCGTGTGTGCGCTTGTACGTGTGGCGTGTGTCTGTGTGCGTGAGTGCTTTTGCGTGTTTGTGTCTGTGCGCGTGCATTGTCGTGTCAGTATTCATCGTAATGTGTGTGTGCGTGTTTAAGCATCTGGGTATAGCATGACATGTGCACGTTCGTGTTTTATATGTAGCGCACTCTAACTATGACGTAATCTTGATATGTGACGACTTTTGTATCCTGATTTTTGTTTTTTGGAAAAACTTGGTACACGACGAGGTATTAATACCACTAACTATGACTTTTATGTACAATTTTAACATAAACTTTTCTTTAAAAAGATTTTAAATAAATAAATGTTATACTAAAAATACGTCAATATTCAGTTATATTCACACTGTTAATTTTTTCCATTTTGCATTACCTTTGCTCATAGCAAATGAACACATTTTTCAATCCGTATCGGAGTGTTTATACTGTAGTCGCATTAACTCTAACGATTTTGATTTATAGTATACATGACTTTATGTTCCGTGACTTATTGCATAAAAAACTTTACCGACGGGTATACTAGTACCAAAATTAAACGTATATGTCGTTTTATGTCCAAATAAGTTTAACGTTAACTTTGATTTCTATTAATTAAATTAAATAAATTACTATCTTTTAATGATTATTGTTGAATAACACATAACTTTAATTAATGTATGTATTTTGTGTATGTATATATTTTGTGTTAACTGGTTTTGATATTAATGCCGCTCTTGTCGTCGAAAGAGAATGAAAGTATTAATATTTAAGGGACAAACGAATTTGTAAAATACGAAAGCGCGAATGATACGCTTGTTACAACGAGATAATCATAATTTTAACAAGGAACATAATTTCTGTCTGTGTGTTTCTTCTGCTTGCAGTTTCCGCATTACGTTGATTCTTAAAAAAACCGTTAGATTGACCATCATTAGGCAAAATGACAACAAGTAAACAAATCTTATTGATGTCATTATTTATTAACGTTACTTGCTGTTAGAGGTAGTATATATCCTTTATCGTCGTTTTCTTTTATGCTGTTAGTACACTTTCTAGATGAATTTGTGTATGTAGCAGTCTCAGTTGTTCACTATTCTTTCATTTGTTTTATTTTCACTACTCCAGTACTTCTGATATTTTATCTTTTTGCAGTAGTTTCTATGTTTTCGACAATCTTTGAGTGTTTCTCTATTTCAAATACTTCCTCTAACATGCACTATAACTTGCGCTTTATGTTGGCCAGCATCTTTAGTTCGATCAAAGTCGAAGTTTGTGATGTTTCCTGTAATTGTTGCTACCGCGTTCTAGTTTTCTTCCCTTTTAGACTTCAGTTTGCGGTTGGTCTGACAGATCTATGTGTGGATACAAGTTTAAAAAAAATTAGCTGTAGAATGCGAAACATACTTTAAAGCACGCCATTATAAACATGCATTAATAAAACAAATTTAACGTAACTTGAAAATGTAATTAAATATATCATTACAACACTCAACCACTATTACCATAGCTTGGTGGATGGAATACAATTTCTACCCAATGTGCCACCTGTTAATTATTACGTGTCTACCAAATAGATCAGTTCTGCTGTATTCTTAAACGAAATGGTAACCAAATCAGATACAAATCGGTGTGTATGTCAGACGGTCAGCAAATGCAGAGCGGTTGTTTGAGCGCGCACGTGTGTGTGTGCGTGTGTGTGTGTGGTGTGTGTGCGTGTGTGCGTGTTGTGCGTGTGTGCTGTGTGTGCGTGTGTGCGTGTGTGCGTGTGTGCGTGTGTGCGTGTTGTGCTGGTGTGTGCGTGTGTGGTGTGTCTGTGTGCGTGTGTGCGTTGTGTTGTGCGTTGTGCGTTGTGCTGTTGTGTGTGCGTGTGTGTGCGTGTGTGTGTGTGCGTGTGTGTGTGTGTGGTTTGTGTGTTTGTGTGTGTGTTGCGTTTGTGTATTTGTGTGTGGTGTTTGTGTGTTGTGGTTTGTGTTTTGTGTTTGTGTGTTTGTGTGTTGTTGTGTGTTTGTGTTGTGTTTTGTGTTGTGTGTGTTGTGTTGTTGTGTGTGTGGTTGTTGTGTGTGTTGTGTGTTATTGTGTGTTTGTGTGTTTGTGTGTTTGTGTTTGTGTGTTTGTGTGTTGTTGTGTGTTTTGTGTTATGTGTTTTGTGTATTTTGTGTTTTGTGTTATATGTTGTGTTTGTGTGTTTATGTGTTATTATATTTTTTTTTGTGTTTGTGTTTATGTTATTTGTTTGTTTGTGTGTTTGTGTGTTTGTGTGTTGTGTGTATTATGTTTGTGTTTATTTGTGTGTTTTGTGTTGTGTTTGTGTTTTGTGTGTTTGTGTGTTTATGTTTATTGTGTTTGTGTATTGTGTGTTTGTTTTATTTTTGTGTTTGTATTTTGTTTTGTGTTTTGTTTGTTTTGTGTTTATGTTTGTATTTTGTGTTTGTGTATTGTGTGTTTTATTTTGTGTTTTGTGTTTGTGTGTTTATATATTTTGTGTTTATTATGTTTTTATGTATTGTTTGTTTAAGTTTATGTATTTATGTATTTTTTTTGTTTATTGTATTATTTATGTTTGTGTATTTATGTATTTTGTGTTTTATGTTTGTGTGTTTTGTATATGTTTATATGTTTATGTGTTTGTGTTTTAATTTTATTTTGTGTTTTGTGTTTGTGTTTATTGTGTGTTTATGTGTTTGTGTGTTTATGTTTGTATGTGTGTTGTGTTGTTGTATTTGTGTGTTTGTGTATTTTGTGTTTGTGTGTATGTGTGTTGTGTATTTGTGTATTATGTGTTTGTGTTGTGTGATTTGTGTTGTTATGTATTTGTGTGTTTCTGTGTGTTTGTGTGTTTGTGTGTTTGTGTGTTTGTGTTTATTGTTGTATTTGTGTTGTTTGTATGTATATTATGTTTATGTTTTTTTTATGTGTTGTGTGTTTGATATGTTTTGTGTTTGTGTGATTGTGTGTTTGTGTATTTGTGTGTTTGTATGTTTGTGTTTTGTGTTATTGTTTATATTTATGATGTGTTTGTGTTTGTGTGTTTGTGTGTTTGTGTTTTGTGTTGTGTGTGTGTGTGTTTGTGTATTTTGTGTTATTATTTTGTGTTTTGTGTGTATTGTGTGTATTTGTGTGTTTTGTGTTTATGTGTGTTTGTGTGTTTGTGTTTTGTGTGTTTGTGTGTTTGTTTGTTTTTTTTTTTTGTGTGTTTGTGTGTTTGTGTGTTTGTGTGTTTGTGTGTTTGTGTGTTTGTGTGTTTGTGTGTTTGTGTGTTTGTGTGTTTGTGTGTTTGTGTGTTTGTGTGTTTGTGTGTGAGTGTGTGTGTGTGTGTGGGTTTGTCTGTCTGTGTGTGTTTAATTATATACAAACTTGAAACAGGGGTTTAACACCTATCCGTCTACACATACAGTTTTTGTTGGTAGTAAAGGGGAAAGAAGTGGAAGTGGTTAATGCGGTTTCCTTTCGTTCGGAATTACGCAAAATCTTAAATAGCGATTGCGTTCAAATTTGACATAAATGTGATGGACTTTAATAACTGAAATAATTTTCTTTTGGGTATGTAACCGTGTATTTTTATTAACTATTATTTATTTTATTATTTTTCGTTCGCAATAACGCAAAAACCTGAAAAGCGGTTGCATTCAGATTTGACGTAAGTACTTGATTAAATCGACTCAAGCGATAGATAGACCGTGGCACAGTTGTTCTTTAAACCGTAAATTATTTTGCTATGTAGGTACATGTACTTATGGTAGGTTTCAGCAGGAGTACGGTATATGCACTATATCATTGCAATACTTCACCGTCAATCAACATAAATCCTTTTTTTGTATTACGCACAACATACCTGTAATACTTTGCCGAAGGCGTCCTTACCTGCTACTTTTATAGTGAAGTGGTCGAAGTGGTAATCGTAGTAATACAATAAATTGGTTGTAAATAAATGAGTGTAAAAGTTCTCCAAAAACAAATCGTGAAACTAACTGGAGATACAAACCATTCACCAAAAATAATGCCTTTGAGTCGGTCGGCAAATTAAAGTAGGGTGGTTCAATCTTCTGATTTGCTTAATTACCACAATTTCTGCTAGATCACTTCTACTGAACATCAATACAAAAAAAATACAATGTAACACTAATAAAATGATCTCGGACGCCAAGTTTTTTTTTATTAGGCTCGGGATAACTAAACCGAGATCTACACTAAAAATTTTATCAAAATGTAAAATAATAAAAAATGTATGTTTATTAACAGTTAAAATGATAGGGTTAAATAAAACATATCTTAAAAATAGTCTTAAATTACTAAAAAATCATTAAACATTCAATACCTGTTACAAAATATAATACATCTTCTTGAGAACCCCTAATATTATAAAAAATAATGCAGAATTGCAAACCAAGGTGACGTAATCCTTGTGTCAATGTTGCGCAATATATTGCAATAACAATGCTTTTATGTTGTCAACCACACCCAAACTGGAATTTTATTTCTTATAAATGTATTTTCATGAAATGGAATAATCCGTTTAATGCACTTTCTTGAAATTTTCAAATTAAAATTGCAATCATGAAATGAAAGCGTACGCAACAGTAAAATTAAATACGCACTTAAAATGTAATTAAAGTGTAAATCAAGGAAAAAATAAAAGAAAGGAAAGTGCCCGAAAAGAGCAAAAATGTTTTAATTTTTAGTATTACAAGTTAAATTATTTTACCATCAAATTAATGGCACTTTCACAAAATTTAGGTGGAAAACCCAAAAAAGCTTCCTAACAACACAACATTCGTCAGTAAGTGAGAAAAATGGATGCTTTGAAATTAGATGATGATATAGCACTGCGCAAAAGATATGAGCAGAAAAATAATTTGAAGTGGGAGTATAAACCTTTAAGAAGATATGCACTTACGTTACACCAAAATGCAAATTAAGTTGCCTACCTCATAGCTATAATGCAAAAATAATTAAAATTTTTCTTATGTTTACAACTGAATGAACGAAAATCCTAAATTATGGTACATTTTAATACAACTAAAAATGGGTTGTTACACTTTTTTGTAAGCGGTTGTCAACTCGAGGGTTCTCTTAAACTGCATTTCATGTGAAATCATGTATTTCTTTATGTACATCATAAATTATATGGTACACAAAACGGTTAACTGAAGCTCTTTTAATTAACAGATATACAAGTATTAATTATAGTTACACAATAAATTTTTTTTTGTGATTGTGGACCTGAACAGGCTAAATAAAACCTATCGTGCTAAAGCACTCAGGAACACTTAGGAGGATGGATAGAGGGATAATAAATTGCCAATAGATGCCTATGAACAGCTACCTTAAATTTTCTCATATCATAAGTGAGAGGTAAACAGGAACTAGGGAGATCATTCCAGAGTTTAGAAGCCGTGTAGAAAAATGTGGATTGCGCCCGTTTACAAGTGGAGATTTGTACTGCATACTGATGATGTAAATGAGCGAACAGTGTTTCTCAAAGATAGCCGGAGATGTATCAAGAATGTAATTCACCAGCACAATAGCCGTTGTAATAACGATAATACAAAGAAAGAACTGAAACCATCCTTCTATGCTCAAGGGACTGTATGTGAGAAGTTAAGGACGGGTCATTTATAAGCCTAATCGCTCTCTTTTGAATACGATCAACGATATCGAGAGCGTATTAGCACTAACAAAGGTGAATTATATTCCAGATGAGGCCGAATTTGGGCCTTATACAGCAGAAGTTGTCGAGAGGTAAAGTACTGCTTAGATCTGTACAAAAGCCTATTTTACGAGCAGCTGTTTTGGTAGCTGACAGAAGATGGTCAACTCATGAGAGATTTGAAGATACAGTCATACCCAACAGAGTAATAGAGTCTGAAAACTTAAGAACTGAGCCATTCATACTTACAACAGGAAATGATCGATCTTTTTGGCGGACATGAGGCAACACTGACTTTTGTTAGCATTAAATTTAACTAGATTATTGCTTCCCCATTCGAGAATACGTTGAATGTCTTTGTTGATTAATTTGCCATTTCAGCTTTGATTTCTTGATTTGACATAGAAGGTGGATTATCACTATGGGTAGACTGAGATGAACTACAGTGAAGAGTGCTATCGTCAGCAAAGCAATGGATGGGGTTAGTTGTTGAAGAAATAAGGTCGTTTATGTACAGCAGAAAAAGTGTAGGCGCTATAACGGATCCCTGTGGTACGCCCGCGTTAATGTAACTTCTTTTGAAAAAAGCCATCAACTACGACACGTATTCGTTTTTATCAGGAAACTAGAAACCCAGTTGATGAGCGTATCATTTAACTTAAACGAGGTGAGTTTGGCAAGTAAACACTTATGCCAAACTTGGTCAAATGCCTTTGAGATATCTAAAGCGACTACAACTGTTTCACCGGACTGCTCTACTGTATTGTTCCAAACTTGGGTCACATATGAAAGAAGATCGCCTGTTGAACGACTTTGCCTAAACCCATATTGGTGGTCACTAAGGAGTTTGTTAGTTTCAAGGAACGTGAGCAGTTGCTGATTGATGCTTTTCCATGATTTTAGACAAAATGGAAGTGATGGCAATTGGTCTGTAATTTGAGGATCGGTCTTATCACCTTTTTGGGAATAGGTTGAACATTTGCTAACTTCCATGATGAAGAATTCCCAGAAGATATAGAGATCGTATAGAGCTTAGATAGGACTGGTACTAGTTCGGGGGAACATTTCTTTAAGACAATAGCTGGGATACCGTCTGGGCCAGTCGCCTTATTGAGATCAAGCCTACTGATGATCGATTCCAAGAGCTTGTACCGAAAATGAATTGGTTTCATAACGTATGAAGAAGAGTTGACTAGGGGCACATCTTTTCCAAAATCATTGAGACACGAGTTTGATGCAAACAAATTCACAAAAACGTTGGCTTTGTCTACAGAATCAGCAATTACCGATCCGTCAATAGATGTCAGGGGGGGAAATGAAGATATTCGAAAGTTTTTACTAATGGCTTTTGCTAAAGACCAAAATTTACGACTGCCTAAAGAAGATGTAGCTAGTTCATTGCATTTTCGTTGTTCGGACAACTTTTTAGTTTTAGTGATGACACTTTTGCAGATATTTCTAGCACCAACGTATTCTACATGACTGTCAAGATATTGCATCAGAACAAGCCTTATTGAACCAGGGTTGGGAACGTGAATGACCTACACGGTTCTGTTTTTTCGGAATGTATAACTCCATTCCCATGAGGATGACTTCAGATACTGAAAGAGCGATGTCCGAAGAAGAGGACGACTTAAAACAATATTCACGCCATGAAAAGGTTGCAAAGAAATCCCGTAAATCACTCCATCGAGCTGACTTAAAACACTACAAGGTTCTATCGATTTTGCGAACAACAGTGGAATTAGGTACAGTAGAAATGATTTTTATTAGACAATGGTCGGAAAGACCTAAAGGCGAAAGAACGGAAGTTTTATAAACAAGAGGGTTTGATGTAAGAAAGAGATCTAGAAGATGTGGAGTATAGTTAGGGTTATCAGGGATTCTTGTGGGTTCAGAAATCATTTGTGTGAGATCACATGAAATAGCAAATGTTTCTGCACTATGACCACAGGATTTGTAGTAGATGAAAATTGAAGCCAATTAGAGTTATGAACATTGAAATCGCCTACAAATGAGATATCGCAAGATGGAAACTGAGACAGGAGATAGTCAACTTTCATACTAAGGTAATCGAAGAAGTCTTGAAAGTTGCTGTCATTAGGAGACCTATAAATGCAACAGTAGAATTTCACAAAATTAGGACCAGAATGTTTAAACCAAATCACGTCAAAATTTTTATTTTCTAAGGAAGAAACCCTCTTGCAAGCAATTCTGTCCTTGATGTACGCACATACGCCTCCTTTATATCGAAAGTTAGAGTGAAGATGGTATTGAGGAAATTGAAGTCGGGTGACTCGGAGCTTTCAAGGAGACTTGTGTTTCAGATAGAAACAATATATCAGGTTGTAATTGTTCAAGATGTTGGTGAATAGCATTAAGATTAGACCTGATACCGCGGATGCTGCAGTAGTGAATCAGAAAGTTGATACTTTCGATGACCGAGGTCGCTTGGGCCCTGCCCTCCCGGACATCCGAATGGGGCAGGATTTTACGTCCGGAATTTATAACCCTAGAAACCACAGCCATCTTATTTTTTAATTTGGGACTTTTAATTCGATAGGAAGACAGTGAGGGCGAGAAGGAAGAATAAGGATGAGAATAGATTAAGGATGATGGAAAAGGTAACCAGCAGCCCTTACCGAGCTCAGAAAATCGGAGACCCAATATTAAGGAGCCCACGGTAAGGGTGGTGGTACCTCCCCGGCTGGCATGGAGTATACATGCCTACCACCTATTAAAAATATTAAATATGACCTATTAAAAATATTAAATATGATCCTCAAATACAATTAAATTCAATATTTTTGTAAATATGACAACTGTAAATAGTAATGATTGAATGTTACATTATTTAGTGTCATTATTGTCCACTTCGCTATTAAAATCATCATTGGTATATACATTGTTTATATTTATAATAATCGGTTCTATAGCATCTATTATATTATCGATTTCTCTCATTCGTTCTTTTATTTTTGTTACGTGATTACGTAGTTTGGTCATTTAGCACTCCACACCATTTCGATTGGATTTAACACAAATTCCTTACCCTCATAATCACACCAATTAGAAAATAATCTGTACGAGCTTATACCTCAATATACTTATGCAATATTTCACTCTTTAAATACCAAACAACCTAAACCTTTTCTTAATTGCATCGTGATTTTAATATATGATTTAACATTGCTTAAATATATACAAAAAATTCATAAACATGCACATAAAAGCACAATGAACATTAAATAAGCATTTTTGCAAAATGGCACTTACATAAGCCTATAAGCATTTATAAGCATTAGCTTAAAAATCTGCGGACTGCTAATATAAACCACTCTTATTTGTTCCATTGGTACTTGTAAAAAAGTAAAATCAGTATGCAATAGAGCAATATTCAAGATTTAGGGGAAGATTGGTTGAGAACTTCTGGTATTGTGTACGAGTCTTAAGACGCCGCTCTCTCTCCATATAGAACTGGCAACACTGGGTATACAGTTTAACATTAGCTATCTTTCGTGTACTGTAAAGTCAGGCGGAAATCGACTATTGAGTGGTAGCTGTAAAATCACTGTTTTTTGTGCTAAGATCAGGGTAATTGCGGTATCGGTATTAAAATTTTGTAATAAAAATGTCGTTGCTTTGTGTTGATGATTTGATAAACTTGCTTTTTTTTAATGATAATCTTGCAATGTGCAGAAATGAGGCTATCAGAATATTTAACATAGCCTTCTAAAATTACAATTCGCTTAACACGCTCCTGTTATTCTTAAAACTGCAATCTAAAAAAAGTGTCAATTTTAGGTATAGAAAATCCAATATAGAATCGATAGAGAATTTATTTCTCTATCTGAATCACTTATAAAATACAGGGTGTTCCATTTAAAAAAGTTAAGTTGTGGCCAATGGAAGTATTAAGTTATTGTACCACCGTAGCAAACACGGGATTTAACTTTTAATTTTTCGGATGGCAGTAGATGATCTTGATAAACGTTTGAAAAAATATTTTTGATTAATCTGTCACAATATGGCCGCTGTAGAGTTTATTCGTTGTGTTAGAATAGGTACGTCATATTTTTTCCTAAAAAGTTGAATAACTCTGTAACGGCTGATCCTAATTTAAAAAACAAAACATTACCAGATATTTACAAATATACAGGGTGTAAATTTAAAATATTTAAGTTGGATAATGGTATCCTAAAGTGCAACACCCTGTACAATTGCAGACATTTTTAGGTTATGGAGAAGAAGCTAATACACAACTTTCATATTTAAAGATTTTCTCTATCTAAAATAGTTACGCACTAATTTTACACCCTGTATATGTGTCTATTCTTTTTAATGGCACATTATTTTTGTTATTTTATGAAAGTCAATTTTTATTTTATTTCATTTTGAAAAATTTAGGTTGACACTAAACCATATGAAAGTGGACGTATAATTCATATCGCAACATTGATCAAATACCCTGTCTTATTCTACTTCATTTAATACTTGTAGACCATTGATTTTTATATTTAATGTCTTTTTCGTCTCAATTCTAGTATCATATAATAGAAGAAAACTAACGTTTACCGTATAAAACATTATTAGCAAAATATAATTAAAAACAAAATTAGATTTTTGTTATGTAGATAAACTACGTCTATCAAATAAAACCCACCATCAAATTCAATGACTCGACGTATAGCAAACCTCTTTTCCTTAGATCAAACCCTTCTTACCCCATCATACTAGATGACGTAAACTTAAAAAGACGTACAAAAATCTTTACGATTTTCCAGTATACGCACTTTAAATGGTTCTTGCTTTTTCGTTTTCCCTTTACCTCAATAATTTTATTCTATTCTATTCCTATTTGCTGTGTCAAAACAAGTATACGAAACGAAATTAAATTTTATTTATTTTGACCAATACTTTTCTTCTAATGCATAATGTTCTAACATCACACACTTACTTATAAATTAGGTATCTCTTGAAAATAATCAGTTTTTCCTGATAGAAAGGGAAGTAAATGTTCACTTTTAAATAATTTAAACCTTGTTAATTATAAATTCAATATTATTAACTAGACTTTCAATATCATCAATTAATGGTGCTTGTTTAGGTATTTAGTTAGTGGAAAATAAATGAACTATGTTATTACCCTGCAAAGGAAGAGTAAATTATTTTGATCAGTTTTTGGATAATTAATTAAAAATTTCCTGCTTGGTAGAATTCTGTTATAATTAAAATTTATACATGGATTTTATAATATTAAAACGAAAATTTAAGTGCGAAATTAAAAAGGGCATGAAACGAATTAATTAACGCTGTTGGTAATTTACAAAAAGTTAACAGTGTAATAAGCAATCAATTAAATTATGTTATTTGAATAAATATGCTTATTTCATATTTTATACAATACTTTGTTTAATTGGTATAAAAAATGATTAATTTATATCAGTGTATACTTCATCGGTTTACTCTACACATATGTAACGTGTATTGTTAGATATTATTACTTATATAATAGGATTCGCTTGTTTCTCGTTTTTCTATCATTTAACACACATGTAAATATGCTACTTAGACCTACGATAGCTATTAAATAAACTTTAGAAAAGAAGAAAGAGTCACGTATTTCATTTCTCAAATACTTGCTCGAGCTTTCCGATCCTTCACAATCATGGATTCATCGTACATACATTACATATGCATCGTGGGATTAAGGATTGTGGTCAGGATAGGATCGGAAGGAACGGACTTAGGGTTCTGAGGAAAAATACTAAGCATTCGCCTAAGTACCGCACATGGTGTGCATATACGCAGTGACCATGTACATGTGTATGAAAACTGAAAACCTCAAACAAGGTAGACGGTAACAAATCGAATTACCTAATACTAAACAGGTCGTGTCGCCACTACGCTACCAGCTCGGTAATAAACTTTTCAACGCGGCTAGTTATAAGACAAGGTCCCCAGGATTCTGAGGGGGGGGGGGCAAAAACTCGTTAACGACAAATTCAAGATCTGCAGGGAGTAAAATCCTGCCGCATTCGGATGCCCGGAAGGGAAGGACTCAAGCGACCTCGGTCATCGCAAGTACCTTGAACAAGTGTAACCGGATATTCTGTTTCTATCAGAAATACAAGTCTCTCTTGGAAGTACAGATTCGCAGGACCTGCAATTTCTCAGAGACAACCTCCACTCTAACTTTCGCCTAAAAGGCGGCGTATGTGCGTATACCGAGGACAACGTAGGTTGTAAGCTGATGTCCACTTTAGAAAACATCAAGTTCGACGCGATTTGGTTCAAACATTCAGGTCCTCAATTTCTGAAATTCTACTATTGTTTATATATGTCTTCCAATGATAATAACTTATGATCTTCATGATTACCTTAATCTAAAAATAGACTACCTTTTATAACAATTTCGATCTTGCGATATTTCAATTCTGGGGATGTTAATATCCATAACTCCAATTGCCTTAAATTTTCATCTACTACTAATCCCGCAGGTTATAGTGTAGAAGCATTTGCTGGATACTGCGATCTTACAAATGATATGAACCCACCAGTCTGACAATAACCATACATCTCGTGGATATACCTTACATCAAACCCACTTGTCTATAAAACAAGAGTCCTCTCCCCACTTGGTCAATCAGAACCCTGCCTAATCGAAATAACTTCGGTTATTCGAAAAACAGTTAGAATCATGTGGTGTTTTAAATCAGCTAACTGGAGCGAACTGCGAGATTTTTTTGCAACCTTCCCCTGGCGTGAGTATTGCTTTAAGTGGTCCTCCTCTTCAAACATTGCTCTTTCAATAACTGAAGTTGTCTTGACGGGCATGGTAATATACATTCCCAAAAAACGTAATCGCGTGGGTTATTCCAGTTCCCAACCATGGTTTAATAGGGCTTACGCTGATGCATTATCGCAAAAGCATAAACCCTATACCAAATGGAAATCAAATAAATTTGCCGAAAATCACACCAACTATATTGCCGCAAGGAATAGTTCAAAAGCATCATGACCACGTCCAAGAAGATGTTTGAAGAAAGTAAATGCAAAGAATTAGTCTCATGTCTTTTGGTAAGTCGTAGATGGTGGTCTATATCTAAAGCCATCAGTAAAAATCTTACTACATCTTTCTTTCCCCCTTGACTTCTCGTGACGGATCTGCAGTACCTGATTCCATCTATTGTCCTTAAAAATTGTCCCCCAAGCTAGTACCTATATTGTCCAAACTCTTATCGTTTTCCATTTCATCTGGAGAGTTTTCCCCATCGCGGAAGTTGGCAAATGTCCGACCTATTCCTAAAAAGGGCGACAAAACCGATGCCTCAAACTATCGACCAATATCGAAAATCATGGAACAAGCCATCAACCATCAACTACTTTCGTGACTTGAATTAGAAAGGTCCGGTGAAACAGTCGTAGTAGCTTTAGATAAGGTTTTTGACCAGGTTTGGCACAAGTGCCTATTTGTTAAGCTTACCTCGTTCGGCTTATCCATATTCTCATCAATTGGATCTCCATCTTTCTTGCCAAAAAACGTGTACTGACTTCTTTTCGAAGGAACTACTGTTAACGCGGACGTACCCCAAGGATCGGTGATAGCTCCCACACTTTTCCTGCTATACATAAATGATCTCATTTCCTCAACGACTAATCCGATTCATTTGTGGGCAGACGACACCACTTTAGATTGTAATTCTTCTCAGTTTTCCCACAACAATAAGTCTAGTCAGGATGTTAAAGTGAAAATTGTAGCCTTAATCAACAGAGACTTAGAACGCATCCTTGAAGGGGGAAGGACTAACCTACTGACGTTCAACGCCGGCAAAACCCAGTGTAGCCTTGTGTCCGCAGTAACGGGTGCCTGAGAAAATTCAAATTTCGCGCTAAGTTATATGATATTTTATAGTTTATATGGTATTTTATTGAATGAAAAATGATTGTTTGCTGTTTATATATAGGTTGATTTAATAAATATACGATAAGCTTGAATTTACTTCAATAAGTTATGTACATGTTTAACTAGGTCATTAAAAATTAAATATTGTTAAGCTGCCTTAAAGATGACAAATCAGAACACTCTCTATGGCGAAAGCTAACAATTATTATATTATATTAAATATGAACGATTATAACATTAAAATGGAACAATTGTTGGGACCAGAAACTTATCGTGAAATACCAAAGATCCAACAAAAAAGTTTCTTTTAAAAACTAAAGAGCTGATTAAATTATCATCTATTCCTGAAGAAATAACAAACTAACTAACTCTGAAGCTATTTCACCAACACTATATGGTTTATCAAAATTCATAAACCTAATATTCCTTTAAGGCCTATTGTTAGTGCAATGTTCTCCTACATATACCTTGCAAAACATCTTACATTATTACAACCTCATATAGGAAAAACACACATTACATTAAAAATTCTGCCGTCTTTGTTGAAAAAATGCATAGTTTCAAAATTGAAGAGGTGATATAACAGTTAGTTTGATGTTGTTTCACTTTTTACAAAAGTACCTCTAAAAGAACTATTGAAACATTGATCATCTTTTTCCAAGGACATAACCATTCTTTTCAGCACTGTCTTACTACAACTTATTTTCAGTGGAATAGTAAATTTTATGAACAGATTGAAGGTTTAGCAATAGGTAGTCCCCTTAGTCCTGTTGTAGCTAATTTTTATATGGAAAAATTTGAAACATTAGCGTTACAAAATACACCTAAAAAACCTTTACCATGGAAAAAGAAACTAACGGAAGTTTACCATTTCTTGACATATTAATATCTAAAAATAATAATTCACTATCTTTTAAGGTTTACAGAAAGTCGACACACACTGATAGATACCTTCATAACTTATCCAACCACCATCCAGGTCAAAAAATTAGTGTAATTAAATCTTTAGTAGATCGAGCAAAACGAATTTGTGAGCCTAAATTTTTGAAGGATGAATATACATAATTAAGAAAATTCTTACAAGATAATGCATATTCACTTACAGATATTAATAATGTTATTACACCTTCTAGGCGCAACCTTAAAGAAAAACCAGTTCGTAATGTTGGTACTGCTTTTCTTCCTGTTATAGCTAATGTTACAAATAGAATTGAAAAAATCCTAATTAAATATGGCATTAGGACTATTTTTAAACCTACAAGAAAAATTAAAGAACATTTAAAATCACCTAAAGATGCGTCAAACCCTTTATCATCTTCTGGAGTGTATAAGTTATCTTGTTCATGTGGAAAAGTATACATCGGAACCACAAAACGTAGCTTTGATACAATACGCAAAAAACATATGAGATTTTGTAGATTACGCCAACCAGAGAGGTATGCTGTGGTTGACCATGCCCTGAATAATCTAAATCATGACATTCAATTTGACAATATGGAAATATTGTCAAGACAAACTCATTATTATGTTCGTTTACAACGTGAAGCTATTGAAATATATAAACACCCTAATAATTTTAATAGAGAAGAAGAAAATCTCCGTTTAAATAGGTTTTGGCATCTTATAATTTAAAAAAAAGCATAATGATACGTCTTAATTTTGATTTTAATTTTAACTTTTGGTATGTCTAGGTTTTTTTGCTGTGTTTTTCCTAGACCTTGAAGCAAATGCTTTACCAATTATATGTTAAATTACCACAGCACTATAATTTAACATAAGTAGTTGAAATTAAATTAAAATTAAAATTACAAAAAACGTTCTGCATTATACTTTTCATTGTCAATAACACTTCCAATTATTGATAAAGATATCTCTTTGTTAGATTTAACTGGGTTATTTTATTTGATGTGATGTTTGGATTTGTGAATGCTTCTATCATTTTAAAATTGAAGTTTTTCACAACTTTACGCTTACATCATAACTCGATTAAATTTTATTAAATGCGTTTTTTTGGCTGACAAATTTCATTGTTAGCTTTCGCCGTAGAGAGTGTTCTGATTTGTCATCTTTAAGGCAGTTTAACAAGATTTAATTTTTAATGACCTAGTTATTCTTTACTAAAATTTAATTTTATAGTTGGCTTTATACGTTTCTCAAACTGTTGTATTAATAACAGGCTGATGTTTATGTTTTAATTTTTCAACTTTGACAAAATTGTTTACAACATCTTTAACAATTTTTAACAAATATTACTACTGACGAAGATAACTGAAAGTAGTATAATTTAAAATACACCATTAAAAACCCCAAAAAAGATAAGTATTTTAGTTTGATTTGATAGTATTTAAGCGAAACATTTAGTATTGATTATATATATTCTGTTTGAGGGTATTTTGTTCACAAGCTTTGGGGATAATGTAACGTAAAGTTAAATTGAAGAAATCATTGAACCCCACAGCCGTTTTGCGTCACACGCTGCCTTAGTATTTGAGCGTCTGGATATTTTAAAGTTTGTTGTAGACCTAAAGTTTCGAAGCATCGCCGACGTGCACCTGGAGCCAATGTAAAGTAAGTGAAATTTTATGATTGTTGAAGGCTGATTTATTTACGTATGCCCAGGTGTATTCTTACCGATATCGTCCATTGCTTGACTTTATTCCAATTACCACGCACCCTTATTTGCGACTTTCGACAATAAGACTAACCCCCTTCAGTATTTCTAAATTCAAAATACGCCCACGAGCTCGGTTTCACCGAGCTAGTACGTTGGACTGCAATTATCTGTTACCTGCCTCTTTAGTTTCATGTTCGACGTAACAAGTTTTCACCAGCTACTCTAGTTGATTGGTTAGTGGTGTGACGCAAATCAACCGATATCTAGGTTAATGTGTGTCCTTGCGATATAATTTGTGATCAAAGCTCACCCGGCATCGGTTCCGTGTGTGTTGCGTGTGTCGTGTGCGTGCTGGTGTGCGTGTGATGTGTGGCGTGCGTGGCGTGGCGTGTGCGTGTGTGTGCGTGTGGTGCTGCGTGCGTGTGCGTGCGCGTGTGCGTGTGCGTGTGCGTGTGCGTGTGCGTGCGTGGCGTTGCGTGTGCGTGTGGGTGTGTGTGTGCGCGTGCGTGTGGGTGTGCATGTGTGTATGTGTGTGTGCGTATGCGTGCGCGCGTGCGTGTGCGTGCGCGTGTGCGTGTGCGTGTGCGTGTGCGTGTGCGTGTGCGTGTGCGTGCGTGTGCGTCGTGTGCGTGTACGTGTGCGTGTGCGTGGCGTGTTTGCGCGCGCGTGTATGTGTGCGTGAGCGTCGCGTGTGCGTGGCGTGTGGCTGTGAGTGTGCGTGTTCGTGTGCTTGTGCGTGTGCGTGCGAGTATGCGGGTGCGTGTATGTGTGCGGGTGCGTGTGCATGTGCGTGTGCGTGTGCGCGTGAGGGTGTGCGTATACGTGTGCGAGTGTGTGCAAGGGACTGTGCGTCCGCGCGTGCGCGTGTGCGTTGGAGTATGCGTGGGCGTGTACGTGTACGTGTACGTGTTCGTGTCCGTCTGCATGTGCGTGTGCGTATGCGTGTGCACTCCACACGCACACGCGCAGCGCACGACACACGCACACGCACACACGCACACGCACACAGCACAACGCACACACACACCAGCACGCATACACGCACACCACGCACACGCACAGTACACACACACACGCACACGAACACACGCACACACGCACACACGCACACACACACACACGCACACTCGCACACACGCACACGCACACACTCAGACACACACACGCACACATGCACAAACGCACAGATGCGCGCACTCACACAGTCACACACACGCACACATTCTTGGTGCGTATGTGCAACATATGCATATGTATGTTGGAATGTCAAAAAATGCATTATTTTATACCTTTTAATTTCCATTTTGTTGGTTTTAACGTCGTGTGTTGTTTCACACTTGATATTCTAATCTAATTTGATCATGTACTAATTACGTAGTACATTTAGGGAAATTTTCTTCCCAATCGAACCTTTCCATTGTTTTCTAGAAACAACCATGTATATTCCTATCAACTTCTTCTGTTTTGATACATGGTAATCACGATGATTAAACATTCAAGATGGTTCTATTTCATATAGAACTGTGCTTTAGCATATGCTGCTTACAATAAAAATGTTAAACAGCGCTTTATACGTGAGTTTGTTTCAATCTTGGATTTCATAATTGAAAATACTGTAATGATAAGTAAAATTTTTGCAACACTGCAGCTGTGACATAGGTTTAATGCAAAAAAAGGGTATCAACAGTTTGCGATATCCCATTATACAGCTTTTAACATTGGTTGTTTTTCATTTACATAAAGTGTTAGATTTCGTAATTTGCTTGATCCAACCGCTAGTATTTTATAAACCAACCTGAAGCGATTTTTGCTTGAATTCAGATTTTTTTTCAGTTTTAACGCTTTTTGTAAATTCCGCCTTTTTCACTTTCATCTTGCTGTATACTCTTTAGATTTATGTTTGTCAAAGCTTACAACAATATTTACAAACCAAAAAAAGTTGATGGGGCGTGGCTTACTGTAAAGGGTTTTTTAAAATTTATAATACGATTTTCCAGTCGCTGTAAAATGTTAAAAGAAAAAAGTTAAAAATTATAATTCAGTTGAAAATTATAAGTAATTAAAGTTTCTCTTTAGAAAATTGATCGATTTAAAAAGTGTAAAACCTTAGTACTGCTTGAAAATCTTGTATAAAGCAAATACACGGTAATGACTAAAGCAGAAGCAGATTTAATTTCTTTGATCACATTTAACATTTTCCACATTAAGCATCAGAAGAAGCTTTAATACAACACAAAAAGTAACCAAAGCTGCTTACACCGATAATTTTCACTTGACATTTTTAGTAACAGCTTTTCACATAAAAGATGCGATAGAAAGCTCACACAAATCTATCGAGTGGATAAAATGGAATAGACAAATAAGTTTTAAAATATTTCACGTAATTCAACATGGAATACGAAAAATTGTTTAATATTTTAAAAGGTTTTTACGTTCCTACAAAAGTATACCTTAAATTGATAAGCATAAAATACGAATTTTCCTTGGATTTAAATATAAACGTTGCAATAAAACGTCAATCTATTGGCAATTAAAATAAAGTGGAAACATTTTCTAAAGTGTACGTCATAAAGATTTCTAGTTTTGCTTCAATTACATCAATTAAAGATTAAGCTTTGGCCTGACACAAGTTTGTGTTACAAGACGATGTAAACCTTTTGTTAAGATAAACTTTATAATTAATTTTTAAAAATAGAAAGGAAATAACTTGAACCATCGAACTGAAATATAAACGAAGTCGAAGTAGGTCAGACGTGCATTTTCAATAATTCAATAATTCCAGTACTTGATTACAAACAAATTATTTTATATAAGCGATATAGATAAATGAAATCTGCTTAAGTTAAAATTATTTTTTGATTATACGCGGTCTTTTTATGATCTTAAAAGCGTTTCGACTGATATGAATTTCTTTAAGCATGAAATTTTAGATGTAGCTTATTTCTTAGAAAAACTAGTAATATTAAATTTTATTTCAATTAATGGTACAGATCAGTGCCGTAGCCATGTAATTACGGACGTGTGTTCACCAACTCACTAGAGGGCCCAACGCCCCAACTCGCTGGTAGGGAGGGGGGCTCAGAGTTTCAAAATAATACAAAATAAGAAACATGTTAAATATAAACAAGCCACAAGTAATACAAGCACTGTTTATCAAACGCTTGAACAGAGAGGACGCGAGCGCGAACAGGAGTCAATTTCTACTTCAACTTCAACTTTCACCTTTACCGTCAACAGCGTCTACAAGTCTTCGAGAACTTCGCCGTTTAGAAAAAAAGCAGTTGTCACTGCTAAGCAGACAACGAAAATAAAGAAACGGTAAACAAGGAAGCCGGACGCCAACAGCTCAGGAGACACCAATCAACGTTAAAGAGCAAATCTGGCACCGAAGACAACTCAGGAAAAGTCACCGATTACCACAAAAGTAGCAGACCGCCTATGATCAGCAGCGAATCTAGTAAACAGCAGGACAGCGAGAACAGGGAACACAGGAAGGACACCGTAAAGGAGGGGAATACACAAAAAGGTACAATTAATAAACGTATGTAATAATTTGCGTTGTTTATTGATCTAATTAACAAAGCCGCCCTCCATTCGTATTACGGACTCTCAACTTCCAAGCCTTAACCCGGCGGGGTGTGAGGCCGCACCCCAATGAGAGTCCACTCTTCTCTTCATTAAATAATTTCAGACACAATTTTCACGCTCCTACTAACCGCCATGGTCAAACATGGCAAACCCGTCCCTCCCTCACTAACCGACGTAACGACAATACTAGACCACAACCATACCTGTTACCGACACCACCTCGAACGTACGCTATGGTGACCGCAAGACCCACCACACCGACAACGACGCAGACATACACAGCCATCCGATCACCCACCATATCCACTACATTCTGATCCTCCCCCTCCACCCCATCCACAGGCATCTCCTCAATCAACTCACTCAACCATAAGTATTGCATACGAATATTCCCAGCTCCGTTAAATCCCAAAAACAACTATACCAATCCCTACTTTCTCTCAACCTACCGTGGTCTGAACTGAAGTTCAATCACAACCATGCCGCTCTCCTAGTAACCACTACTTCCCTCCCAGTCAAGAAAACACGAACCAAACTCCAACACCTCTTTGGAACCCCAACCGTCACTCTCCAACAGCTCACCGGAGCTAGACCTTCCTTCTCTACTACTAACCCTAAATCAAATTCCTCCTCTTGTATCATCCGCGGAGTTGACCAAGATATCTCCATCACAAAGATCATCCAAGCCATAGACCTCCCACACGTATCTCACGCCATCCGCATCATCTCCAGAACCACAAACCGACCAAAATCCCTAATCCGAATCCTTACCAACTCCAAAACCACCCTCGACTGCCTCCTAGCACGTGGAGTTTGGATGTTCTCCAGGCACTACCTCTGCGGCCACTCCAGATCCCTAAACCAATCCCTAAATACTGCTCCATCTGTACACAGTTGGAACACCAAGCAGTACAGTCGCCCCCCCCCAAACCTTTAAGTGCCCATCATGTGGCGGCAGCCACAAATCCCAATCCTGCACATCCCTTTCCACGCCAAAGTATAACAACTGCGGCGGCTCTCACGAAACTTTCAGTTTCGACTGCGAGAAGCGTCGAGAGATTCCCTCTTCTCCCTCTAAAGCTGCCAACATTACCGTCCTCGAAACCTCCTCCATCACCGACTCCACTTCCGAACCAGACGACTCCACGGTCGAACACTTCCTCCGCATCGACCAACTCCTAAGGACGTTCTCCTTTACTCTCGTGTCGGTCTTTCCTGATAAGCGCGAGCGAATCTTGAAACTGATCGACCGGGCAGCAATGGTGTACTTGAACCGACACGTGTATTCCACCTGCGTGGGTACACGAGTCATGTTTTCCCCCTATCCTAAGTCTATAAACATTCCACCATCCATCCCATCCCATCGCATACCTAACCTATAAGTACAATGCCTCTGACAATTGGAACAGTTAATGCAAGGGACGTTCCATGGAAGCGCCCCTTACTTGAAAACCTACTGACGAACGACAAAATGCAAATGCTCGTCATAACCGAAACTAAATTAGCTACACGATGCACACTTAACATATCCCAATACCACACATTCCTCAATAATAACCAAAACAGGGGAACCCGAGGTACAGCTCTCCTAATCCACACTAGAAATCCCGCAACCATTTATACACTACAGCATCACCTGCAACACCTAGAACGTGTTGCAGCCACGGTGCACCTTCTAGCCGCTCCAATAACAGCCATCTCCTATTAAAATCCACCAGGGAGAAATACCCTCTCAGAAGAACTATTAGACTACACCTCCGACCTTCCTAACGCTGTGCTACTAGGGGACCTCAACGCTAGACACACCCAATTCGGGAACACGGCTACCAACCCTAACGGGGACATATTAACCAATAATCTCGCTTGCCCCTCTAGCGAGCGGTAAGCAAATGCCCACATCCTTCAATTACCAGGGAACCTCCATCATCGACCATATCGTATGCTCCGAACCACTTATGCTATTTTCAACAACCAATGCCACCTAGGATGATCACCCTCCACTCCTCATCAATACTATCAATACGGGAACTTACACGCCTAATAACCGATGCAACAAACACAGCTATCCCGACAAAAACCATCGAGATTAACAAAAACCACTCCCCCCACACTAACCATGATCAAATAAAAAAGACGAATATACAGACAATTCATAAGATACAGAGACCCAGCCCTCAAAACAGAATATAACAGACTCAATGCCCACATCCGACTAGAAACAAACCGCATCACACAAGAGAACTGGATACAGATAACCTCTAACCTTGACTATCTAGACGGCCCAAACTTCTGGCACAAGATCAAAGTCCTAACCAAACAAAAAACGACACAACGATCCCACTTACTAGACCCTCAAGGTAACATCATCACCACCGACCAGGAGAAGACCGACCTATTCAGCCTACATCTTCAGGACACATTTTCTACCCCGGACGACCCATTGTTCGACAACGAACTAAATGCTCAGCTCGAGCAAAACCTTGAGAGACTCCGACAGAGAAACAATGCCCCACATACACTAACACAAGAAGAGCCATTCCTAAACCCGATATCCCCAGACACTGTACTCGACATACTCCGCAAAGGCAGGAACTCAACCCCTGGAGAAGACAGCCTCAACCGACTCATATTACGAAACCTTCCACAAAACGCCATTACACAACTCACCCAAATATTCAACAAATGCCCATCTCTTTCATATCTTCCAACCTAATGGAAGTCCGCCCATACAGTCATGACGGTCAAACCACACTCAGGTCCCGCACAATACTCTTCATACAAACCCATATCCTTACTCAGCTGCATGGGCAAATGACTAGAAACGATCATGTCCAAAAGGCTAACCTCGAAGTCAACACCTTTAGAGTTTTAGAGCCAACCGCTCATGCTACGACCACTAGTCAAACTCTATACCGAAGTCTCCAGATCCCTTAACCAAAAATTCTGCTGCCTTGCAGTATTCCTCGACATCAAACAGGCATTTGATAAAGTCTGGCACGCCGGACTGGTCTAGAAAACCCAAGCACTTAATATTCCAATACACTTCGTCCAACTCATTTTCCATACCTGACTGGCAGGTCTGTGAAGGTCAGAATACGCACAACCACATCTCAGCCGTTCACACCAACAGCAGGCGTACCTCAAGGTTCAGCTCTAGCCCCACTACTCTACCTAATCTACGCACACGATATCCCGGAACCCACAAACCAAGTTATTACAATAACCCAATTCGCAGACGACACTACGATATGGGCGACCAGCAGGAAAAGTCAGACCGCGAACAGACTAATGTCCCAACAAATACAACGATTCTCAAACTGGGCCAACCAGTAGAGAATCACCATCAACCCCAACAAAACTCAAACCATACTATTCCGACATCCTAACCTTACAAGACAACCTCGACAATCCACAGGTATCATTAACCTACAAATAAGAGACGTACAGCTACAACCCCAAGACACAATAGTATACCTAGGACTGACCTTCTCCAAAACACTGAACTGGGACCAAGACCTCAAAAAGACAGCAAACAAAGTACGAAACCGCGCAAACATGCTAGAAGCACTACGAGGACATGACATAGGCTGTCACCCCAAAACCTTACAACATACATACAAGACATACATAAGACCACTAATTTACTACCGTGCGCCATTGTACGCTTTCCTCAAAAGCAATACCCTCAAATGCATCGCTGCCTGCGAACGAATCACACTACGGAGCATCCACAATCTGGAATACAGACTATCCAATGCCTTGACTTGACTTGAGTCCACGACAACACAAACGCTACTGAAAACATACTGACAACCTATTATACCAGCAACAATCCTAGAAAACCTAAAATAAAACTTAAACACTTACCTACACTACTAACACAACTACTAGACGACCTACCAGAAGACTTCGACGGAATCCTTGACGAAACCCTGTAACACCCTATCATAGGATTTTGCAATGGTTTAGTAATTTAAGAGCTATATGCTATGGGCCCGACATAGCTTTCAAGTCGGTATATTGTGGGGAGGCTCTGATTTTATCGACAACAGCAAAATCCATACAAAACAAACGATTTATTTTCTATTTTATCCATACAAAACAAACGATTTATTTTCTATTTTTTTATTTTTTAACAATGCTAAAATATGTGACTTAAGTACCTCATTACTTTTCAGGAATGCTCCTAAAAACAAAGAAGAGGATTTGTGTAAGGACTGTTTGTTGACTGCTGGCTTACGTTCCGAAGAAATATAAGACTTGTGTATGTATTTACAGGCAAGATCGATTTATAATCTACCAAAGGCAGACAATAAATCTTTCAAACTGGTAGGATTATTAGTATAAAACAAATTATAACTTACTCAGATGTACTGGCTGGTGATAGCAAATAAATTCCGCGGTTCAGTAGGTCGCAGGGGACCTCAGGACGAAAGCGGTTAGATAAGTAGCTGGTTGGTTCAGGATGGAAGCGGTTAGATTATTGCTTCAGGACGACAGCGGAAAGATAGCTGAAGAGTTCAGGACGGCAGCGGAAAGATAATAATCTCGCGTCGCGGTTCCGCTTATATAGTCCGCGGTCTGACGTGATTGGTTATTGCTAAAATATAGCGGTCGGACGGGATTGGTCACAGATGAAGCGAGATTCTGGTGGGAGTTCTTGCGTAGAAATCTTAACCGATTTCATTATTACGGGAGAAGGGATAAAAATAAATTTTTATTTTAACTATATCGGAGCATTTTTCTGCAACGGAATTAAACAAAGAAATAATTAATCTGAAAATTGTTGTACAGATTTCTGAATCTTCACAACCCCTTACCTACTCCGCAAAACCATACCCCCCTTGCTATAATGATGACGACGAAAATGGTCAACTCTCAAACTCACAACACACGACACACCATATACATCAAACACAACAGCACACTACACCACCATATACACCGTGTCCAAGATAAGGATGCCCACTATGGGGATCTCGGAAACGGTAAGAGATGGAAGGTCGGTTAAATGGAACAAAAGTTACGCATTTGAGAGGATGTATTTATGGTCTTCGTAGAACTCGAATATCTCTTTCAGTTTTTGAGATATTTGAAAAAAATTGAATTTTCTGATTTTCGATTTTATTTTTTTCTGACCTTATTTGAAGAGCTATCAAGAAAAGAAGAGCACATTTTCATTGCCACTTTTTTAGCTCTACTTAATGCTGTTATTCAATTTTTGATACAACGTTTCGTTTGTTAGCAACCATAATCAACTTTATTTTTTTTAAATACACGAAAAAATTATTTTTGCCATATTTAAATTCTCTCCTTGATTCTGAATTCAACGATATATCACACTTTATATTTTTAATACGTTTAGGATGAGAAAATTCATATTCAATGTAAAACATCGAAAACGTACAGTTAAAACTAATACTAGAAATATTAGAAAACTGTAAAATTATTATAAAATAATATTTTCTCATTTTCTAATGCCTGTTGCGAATAAAATAATTCACAAGTATGTATTTAGTGCAAATACTATTAAACAATTAAAAAATACATCTCCGTCGTACTGATGCATTTGATAAAAATACGTTGGCTTTGCATTTTGTTTACCTACCTGTCATAATTGATTGTTGTCCGTATTACGTTTGTTTGGTGGTCTTTTAGTTAATTACATTTTGTGTTTACCTAAAAACAATATGGTAGGAGTACATTTTTCAAATAATGAAAAATTCGGTATACATTTTGTGTCAACGTAATTGTTCTGAAGTCGAAATAATGTATTTAAACAAATATCCAGAAAGGCGTCAACCTCACAAAAGAACTTTTCGTACATTAGTAGTTAATCGAAAAGAATATGGTGCGTTCAAAAAACCTGTAAAATCTCGCAAAAAACCTTGCAATGAAGAAAAAGCCAATACTGTTTTATTAGCTGTAACAGAAAATCCAGAGGTTTCTACTAGGAAAATTGAAGAGGCAACTGGCATAGCCCATTCCACAGCTCATTATATTCTCAAGAAGGAGAAAGTACATCCATATAAATTTAGAATTTGCCAAGGACTTCGATCAGGTGACCCAGAAAGACGTAGAATATTTTGCGAATGGTATACACGTCAACCTCAAGACAATGAATATTTTTCGAATAAAATAATATGGTTAATAATAATGGAATTTTATATCGTAATTATTGGGCAAGAGTAAATCCACTTCGGTACAAAACGGCCCAACACAAACACCGTTTCAGATTTAATATGTGGGCTGCTATATTCGGTACTCGAATTATAGGTCCTTCCATTTACCACGAGTCCTTAAATTCTGAACGTTACCAAATTTTACTTCAAAATGAATTACAGATAGCTTTGAATGATTTGCCTTTCCAAGAAGTTGAAGATTGTTGGTTTATGCAGGACGGTGCACCACCACATAATTCCAGAGTTGTCAGAGAATACCTGTCAGTTAGATTTCTCCAGATATAACACCTTTGGATTTTTTTCTTTGGGGATACATTAAAAATTACATTTATGGAAACGATATTGAAAACGAAGAAATTTTACAAAGATTAGTTCTCGAAGCGTTTGCTAGTATTACTCCTCAAATGCTGAAGAATGTTTTAGATGCTACAGTTAGAAGACGCTATTTATGTTTAGAGAATAACAGGAATCTTTTCGAACATCTTTTGAGAGTTTATTAACCTTTAAAATAAATTTGTTTTTTATTTGTGTATCTTTTAAAATTACAAAACATAATTTTATAATAATTTTACGGTTTTCTAATGTTTCTAGTATTAGTTTTCGATGTTTTACGTTGAATATGAATTTTCTCATCCGAAACGTATCAAAAATGTAAAGTGTGATATATCGTTGAATTCAGAATCAAGGACAGAATTGAAATATGGCAAAAATAATTTTTTCGTGTATTTAAAAAAATAAAGTTGATGATGGTTGCTAACAAACAAAACGTTGTATCAAAAATAATAACAGCATTAAGTAGAGCAAGAAAAGTGGCAATGAAAATGTGCTCTTCTTTTCTTGATAGCTCTTCAAATAATTAATTAAGCAAATTAAAAATAATAAAATATATATTATAAATAATTTTTTTTACTCACACATAAAACATATAACAAAATTGATACTAAACAATTCCAACACAAAAAAAACACCCAAAATCAAGAAGACCCAGGGCTGAAGAGGGAGAAGACCCCTAAGTTGCCTGCGGTAAGAACATCTAAGTAAGCAAATAGTCTAATAAGCTAATAACCGATCTAAAAAAAATAAAAAACTAATACAAAATGTTAGGACTGTGAAATTTCATACCTAATATTACTATAAATCTAAAACGATTTCTTTCTGAGTTTGACGCTGCAAATGTATCGATAAGTGCAAATATACCTAAAGAACGGGCTATTTGATTTTCTATTGAGATAATCACCAATGATTATAATCTGCTTTGAGCCATTGCATTTCTCAAATATACTGCCGAACAAAAAATTTAGGTCATTTTAAATATTTAAAAATAAACTAATCAGGGAGTCATAGGTGTGGTAGGCGGTGAAAGTTATATTGTTGGCGTCTATCACATTCTGACACCGTATTTGCAACGTTTGTTAAACAACAAAAATTAGTCCTAAGTAAACATTCACATTTCGTTGCCTATTTTTCAGTTAAGTGTTAATTTTTTTCTCTAAAACCTATTCGTTGTATGGTTTATTGTGGGTAGTGATGGTTTCCTGTTCTTATTGTTTATTCACCAGGCCATAATGCCTCTAGATACTATTGTTGTGGCACGAATTGTAGCGTTGATACAAGATGGTAGAGGACAACTTGAAACCGCCAGAATTGTTGATAAGAGCCTATGCGCTGTGCAAAATGTGTATCAGTGCTATTAGGAGGATGTTCTTATAACCACAAGACCTGGTTCTGGGCGTAAAAGAGTCACGAGTCAAAGAGATGATCGGTATTTCTTCATGTCAAGCTTGCGGAATAGAACATCTTCTACAGATTTGGTGCGAAATCAGCTTCAAAAGATTAGAGGTGTTAATGTTAGCGAATGGACAGTTATAAGGAGACTTCGTCCTAATGGAGTGTCTTGCAGAAGGATGGCTACAGGTCCAACATTGAACCGCCACCATCGAATAGCAAAATTGAATTTTGCTCGAAATCACTTGGTACGAACGTTCTGCAGACGCCACAGTCACGGGAATACTTAAATATAGAAAACAAACCGTTATTATTTCATTAAAACTGCTACTTGATGAATAATTGTTAATAAGAATAAATTTCAATAACTCCTTAATGGACTGTATAGTTTCTAAGTCCAGCTGGTCTGGCAGATAATTGCTGCAAAATAATATCTAAGGTTTTATAAAAAAAACTTCAACCCTAAATACATCTTCACAAGATTCGAATTTCAAATGATTATTTGTTTCGCCAAACTGTCTTTTTGGCCTACCAATTCGTTTACTTGAAAATTAGATACTTACACCCCATGTTTTCGCAAGAGTAACCGCTTCACTTTAATAGTATTAAAATCATTTCTTAATTCCAAGATTTCATTTTTGCGTTATTCAATAAGTTGCTAGCTTCTTAAATATCCCCCTCAACATTCTGCAAATGTTTAGATACAACATCAATGCTAAATAAATTTTTTTATTCTAAAACTATTATAAGAACAATCTCTAACTCTTTTGTTTGAGAGCTTTAGCTTCATCTATCTCAAATCGATTGCTTGAAGTTAAAATGATTGTAGCTAATGTTTTTAGAACATCAGCGTATCTAAAACGTAAAGATTTAAGCGTATTATGCCGTGATGATCAACGGGTTGGCATTAACTTTTTCAATGTTACCTTCTTAGAGTGGCACATCACTGACACAAGCAATGTCCATCGTTTAATGCTATGAGCGAAATATACATACAGTTTTTCGACTATTTCATAAAAATTTTGAAGGGTAATTACATTTTTAACCGAATCTTTTAAAATTAAATTCAAACTATGGACCGCGCAGTGAACATGATGAGCATTAGGAGCCAAGCGTAAGATTTTAGCTTGAACTCCATTGTATACAAATAAATCCCAGGAAATAAAATACTTATTTTTTGGGTTGTTTAATGGTGTATTTAAATTATACAATCTAAACGTTTCGATAACATTTACAGATATCTTCGACAGTAGTAATATCTGTTAAAATTAAAATAAAAAAAATTACAAAAAACGTTCTGTATTATGCTTTTCATTGTTAATAACACTTGCACTTATTGATAAAAATATCTCTTTGTTAGATTTAGCTGGATTATTTTGTTTGATATCATGTTTATATTTGTGAATGCTTCTATCATTTTGAAATTGAAGTTTTTCACAACTTTACACTTACATCATAACTTGATTAAATTTTGTTAAATGTGTTTTTTGGCTGACATTTTTCATTGTTAGCTTTCGCCGTTAGAGAATGTTCTGATTTGTCATCTTTAAGACAGTTTAACAATATTTAATTTTTAATGGCCTAGTTATTCTTTACTAAAGTTCATTTCTATAGTTGGCTTTATACGTTTCTCAAACTGTTATGTTGATAGCAAGCTGATGTTTATGTTTTTATTTTTCAACTTTGAGAAAATTGTTTACAACCTCTTTAACAATTTTAACAGATATTACTACTGACGAAGATAACTGTAACTCTTATCGAAACGTTTAGATTGTATAATTTAAAATACACCATTAAAAAACTCAAAACAGTATTTTTATTATATGTGATAATGGTGAAAGTTTACATTTTCAAATCCCAAGAAAGATTCATGTATTTTTTCTTCAACCGGTTTTTCTACATTTTTAAATAGTTGACAACTAAACTCATTTGATCAGCTTTTGAAATGATGTCCGGTGTGATATCAACCAATGATTACAAAAAAAGGTGCTGATTTGATGTCTTTGACAAGTTCACCTTTTACGGGATTAGCTGACAAATGAATTATTTCATTTTGCGTTCCTGGACTGAAAGATGTGATTCTCCAATAGATTTTTCAAAATCTAATCATATTTTGCTAATAATTGAATTACAGATAGGCAAAGATCTGGATTATTTGCACCCAGCTTCTCATTGGTACTTCTAAAAGGCGTATTACAAAACGCTAGGGCATGTGTTACGTTAATCACGCGAGATAAAATTTGCCCGCAAATTGATATTTGGGAGCATAAAAGATTTTCTTGTTCTTCGTCTATTGTCTTATTTAATCTCCATTTGTCATATATAGCGCAGCGTAAGTTATGGTCTTTCTTTTCTTCATGTGTGCTTATAGCTTGTTGTAAATGTACCCAATCACTAAAACCTTGTCCTAACGAATCAGTTAATTTGGAAAAAAGTCAACACGGTTCACAATAACACTGATTTGGAATTTTTGAGTAGCAAATCCAGGTCCTTTCCGTTTTTGTCCCACGCTTAATAGTTTTTGTGTAAAAGTACGACGAAAATCCTGGGTTGCTTATATCGTGCGGATATGGTCCGGGTGGACGGTAGGGGCCATTTTCAATAATGCACCGTTTTTGCTGCGAAGTTAAGACGATCGGTGGAAAATCAGAGCTATAATTGGTTAATAATTTTTCCATGACCACAGCACTAGATGATTGTAATCAAGTTACAATCAAACAAATTATTATAAAAAAATTTTAATATTCCATTCATTGCAACTTACCGTTCATCGCCTGACTCTGATAAATGATTACTGGTGTTTTGGCTCTCACCCTTATCAACTCATATTTTAGAACTTATACAATTCGTATTTCGCTTTACAAAAGAATTTTATCACACGTTTAATATTTTATTATCCTAATTAACGCCACAAAAAGATATTTCAAACTTCCAAAAGACGAAAAATACAACATTCGGATTACAAAGTGCAACTGCGAAGTAAATATAGTTTATTCACAATTAGTTTGTAAGATACCGTTTTTTAACCATTCGGAGGTTGAAAAGTGAATGATTCTATGGGTTTACTTTAATCGGTCAGTAATAACAAAAAAAAGGAGACATTAATGAGATGAAGCGGTCAGTAATGATCTGTGGGGAGCTAATATCGATTTAAGCTATCAATGTCAAATTGACAACTTGCCAATTATAATAAAGGGCCAAGAGTATGCAGCCATTTTTTCTCACGTGCGTAGATGGTGAGTGAACGCAAGCAATAGGTGGAAACAAATAACACGTTTTCTTTAATAAGCATATTTAATACGTGAATTATTGATAACAAGTAACGACAAAACCAATAGAAAAATAGTAAGCATAACATTTATGGCTTCTCATTAAAGTAAAAATTAAAAGTCGCATTGTCACGACCTTCAATATTAAACGAGAAGGGTGTGTTCCAAAATTTTTTGATTCGAACTGTATAATATTGCTTGTTCTTTAATTGTGAATAAAATCGTATACAAACCTCTGCAAAAGTACCACTCCCCTGACTACAGAACTAGTTCACCTCGAGGCTTCGCGTCTCAGTGAACTATACTTCTCTCGACAGGAATGGAACACTTTCCCCCTCGGTATGTAATATCCTATTGTTTTCATTTCTTCATTTCTTTTATATTTTACCTGACATTAATCAGCAAAATGCAAATATAGGTCCTTGGCTGGCCCTTACGCGGAACCGCGCCCGTGATTCGCTGAACACGTGGTATCTTGGTAGTTACGGCTCTAGCCATTACAAATTTAGGATTCGTAATTTACGTCGATTTAGAAAAAAATTTTAATTAAAACAATTGGTGATTTTGGAAAATGATTAAAAAGGTTATAGGTTAAAGGTTATAGGTTCATCAAACCTATGAGACAAATATTTATTATTGTTAATGTATGCAATATATGCATTATTTGTAATGTGCACCTACAGCGTTTGTATTTGGATTACTATCGAACCGATCATCCAAGTACTACACGAAATTAAAAAACACCGAATGCGTTTCAATAACTAAGATGTCATCATCAGCGGTTAACAATTTAGCTATTGAAACGCGCTCGTTTTTTTAATATTGTGTGGTTTTGGGTGTATTTTGTTTAGTACAGGTGCTGACACCGTTCCAGTGCTCCAATTTGTTAACGGTATCAATAAAAACACCTTCAAAAATCCTTTTCGTTGATATGTTGATGTACAGGGTGCTTAATATAAGCGAGAAAAAATACTTGTATTGGGGGGTACATTGCCCAATAACATTTTATGATGAGAAAAGTTTTGTGTACAATGCTTTTTCTACTCATATAGAGTAAAATAGAATTGTCATGTGGTTAATTCATAACTACCACTTGGTAAGATTCTGATGACGATTGACCGTACCTAATGTTCTAATGAATAATCCTATAAAAAATGCATTTCTGTATAAACGTATTACAAAATTTATGTTTATGTTCATTTGAATTCCTGCATTATAAGTTAGAGCCAAAATTGTAAAGAGTTAAAAGAAATCGCTACTTTATTACATTTATTTGAACGTCCGTTATTTTTAATATTCAAAATTGATTGTACAAATTCAAACTTTTAACCATTAAATGTAATAAATTTAAAATATTTTATACTCAATAACAGGTATTACTTTTATCAAACTGCCAAATGGGAATTTCTTACAATTGAATCCGATGATCGTTAACATAGTATGTGAAAAAGTATTGTGTAGTTTTCCTATCTGTTCGGGATCTAGGCATCTAGATCACCGTTCACCTAAATTGGTGCCCGAGAAACCCGATTTGACCGTAACCGTCCCTCCGCAGTTTACCGCTCAGCCCATATTAAATAGTTCGCTGGAAGTAGAGGCGTTATAAATTTGGCGCAGACACTGTGATGTTACCGTTCAAGACCAAAAATTGTATCACGAATTTACACAACTCACACGTATGGGCTGATGAAAGTCTTCATGCAACTATTGTTTTGCATCATCAACATCAGTTTCAATCAATTAATATCTGGACAGGAGTCATTGGCAATTTTTTAACTTTTTAAGATTTAATAGAGCATTTACCTCTTGAAACCCGCCGAAACATGTACTTTATTCACGATGGGGAACCACCTCATTTTAGCGTTGCTGTGCGGGAACACTTAAATAACGTCTATCCAAACCGTTGGATAGGTAGAGGTGGACCTATCGCCTGGCTTCCTAGATCTCCCGACCCGACGCCTTTGGATTTTTACCTGTGGGGCACCTCAAAACCTTGATGTATTCCAGTCCGGTTGATACTAGGGAGGAGCTTCTACAGAAAATCACGTTTCATTGTGATGTGCTAAGGAACAATGTGGGGTTATTGTGGCGGGTACAATAGCCCTCAATTCGTCGTGCTCGCGAGTGTATCAGACTTCACGGAGCCCATGTTGAATCCACTTATGAAGTTTTTATTTAAATGAAAATGAAACATAAATTCGTTTATTATTTTTTTACTCGAAAATAGTTAATTTTATCGATATTAAACAAGTATACCTTTTTTTAGAGAAAGGTTCAAACTACCCAAAATATTTGTTTTAGATCTTTATCGTACAGGGTGTTAAAAATTTAGGCGTTAAGGTGTACAACTTGGTCCATCTTTCGTAAACTAAACAAGCTAAATATGTTTCAAGGATGCTACTTTAAGAGGCCCTTACTAGTGGCCATCATACTGAATTTTTATTAAATTATGTCATGTACTTTAAAAGTTATTCAAGACAAACTTATTTCCAGCGGCGTCCTTTAGGGGCTCACATCTCCGTAAGGACGGTCTGGAGGGAAAAAATTTATAGGAACTTGCCATGTTATTTTTTCGTCTTCTATCTAAATCCGAGAAATTTCCCACATTATTCCGGACACCCTGTATATATGTATGTGTGTGTGTGTGTGTGTGTGTGTGTGTGTGTGTGTGTGTGTGTGTGTGTGTGTGTGTGTGTGTGTGTGTGTGTGTGTGTGTGTGTGTGTGTGTGTGTGTGTTGTATGTATATGTATATATATATATATATATATATATATATATATATATATATATATATATATATATATATATAAGGTGATTTTTAAGTTGTAGCTTTTTTTTAAACTGTGTATAGAACTAATTGAAATAAACAACTTTTTCAAATAACATTTTTTCATTTTGCTTTAATTGTTGCTGCTGCCTGTTCTATGCGCCCAATTAATTATTCCCGCGTGTTTACCGTTGTTTATAGCCTCACCACGCATATTCGGGTTGTTATGGAACTGCAAACAATCTCTGTGATAAGACGGCTGTTAATTTTGTTTTGTTTCTGTTTACACTTTTTATGTCAAGCAGAAATGTGTCAATTTGTTGTCAGTTAATCGCGTGTTAGATTTCAGTCAGTTTGTGATTATTGAAAAATAAAGAATGGCTCATGTGTATGAAAATAATAATCTCGTGGACATGCTGTTGATTTATGGGGAGTGTCGTGAAAATGCGGCTGCAGCCGCAAGGCTGTATGCAGAACGCTTTCCATTAAGAGTGCATCCGACATCCCGTAGTTTTATAAATCTCGTTCAGAGGGCAAGGGATACTGGTTATTTAAGAGAACATCGTGGAGGGCATGTAGGAAGACCGAGACAACCTGTGAATATGCAGAATGAAGAACAAATTTTGAATATTGTTGAGGAAGATCCATCGATAAGTACTAAAACGGAGGTCGGTGTAAGTCAAACAAAGGTGTGGAAAACATTGCGGGAAAATCAGTTGTAAAATTTCCGGTCCTCCGTCTTTTAAATCAATGTCCCGGTACTGGTTTGCGTTGGTGTTGATGATGATGTAGTTCTCAACAATGCCATCATCAGTATACGTTTGACCTTCGGCTGCCTTTTTTTCGTATAGAACTGAATTGTTCTGGTAGAAGTTTTTTTTATATCACTGGTTACGTGGGAATTCGTGGATTGATTTTGTTGTACTTTCACTTTCACTTGCTCCACTTTCCTTTTATTTTTTTCTTTTCCTTTGTATGTCCAGTATTTTGCTGTATTTTTTATGTGTTTGTTGATTAGAGCTGGTTTCCACGTTGCTGGTAATCGTAATCCATCATCTCTGGTGTTCATCGTGTCAATGTGTTTTCTTTTCCATTGCCTCTTTAATACGAGATTTGTAGTGTTCAATGTTTATTATAGTATTTTCAAAATCAATTTTGGCCTGATATTTTTCATGTTATGGAAAGAAGTTTGGCCTGTTTTGACAAATTTTGTTTCCTCTCCTTGCATGAATCTTCTAATTAGTTTGTCCTATATATAAAGAACATATGGTAAAACAAAAAAAGATAAAACCCCAATATAAATAAAACATACAGCAAAAAGTGTACATATTCAATGAAATCGTCACAGTGTCACACAATTGTGTATAAAGCTATTTATCTAAAGAAGTCTCACAAAGGCGACCGTTTGTGCTGTATTTTGTTTTGACATTTTAAAACACTATAACTTTATCTAGAGTATGATTTTCCACATGACGCAAAACTTTCCATAACACAAATCACGATCCTAAAACTTTTCAAATACCAAATTTACTATTAAAACCTAATTTTGAAAATAACTTTACTGATCTGCACAAAAGTATGAATTTGATAAATAACATTAAACACAGTATGCTAATAGAAATCGGAACAGTATTAGTTCTCCTGAATATTGTATTGAATGAACCTATGTGTCTTTCTTCTATTCAACATAAATGGTGTCAATATCCAGATCCAGAAACAAATAATTCTACCCTTTTAAAGACCCTAAAGTCTGTTTACATTTTAGTATTCTTGATGTAGATGTAAACAACAAGAACCTTGTTAACCTAAATCCCAATTAGATTTTTGTCTAAATGTAAGGAAAGTTCTGTTCAACATATTTAGTTCAACCTATTAACTGAAAGTTCCTATTATAAAACAGGCTAAATCATTCAATTACTCCTATTTAATGGTCCATTAAATCTGAGCTAACATTGTGAAAGTGCAATTTCATTTGAAACATCAGTTACAATTCTGAAATTGAAATTTGCAGTCATTGCCAAGTAATAAAATTATACATTCTTTTAGTCTAATAGTAATTTAACTTGATACGTTCCCAAAATATATTACATTTTCTGGTAAATACGTATTTGTAGAAAAATATTGCATCTGTACAGGTTGTCCCATTTGGTTGTCCTTGCAGGGTATCTCAGTTATTAGCAAAGATACAGAGATGCGGTTTTCGCGAACGTTGGCTACTTTTGTGAAACGAAAGATGACACAAAATTTACTCTAGCTCTTCTCATTTTTAGAAAGGGGTTTTAAAATTTTTGAGACAGCCCCGTTTCAGATAGATAACTTTAGGTAAAAGTTTCATATAATTTTTTAAATGCATGCTTTTTCAAATATTCGGGGTCAGGTCAAAAGTTATGGGATCAATTCATTTTTTTGGGCAGTTATTTTTCAAATTAAATTTTTTGTTTGCTTTCAAATTGTTACATTCATCATTTTTTTAACAAATGGCCATATTTCAAATTTTTGGATTTGTTTCCTTTGGTAGAAGTTTTCCATAACTTCTTTTTGAATTTTCAATTTTGCAAAATTGTTGAGACCTTATTGAGAAATTTTAATATTTTTTGTTATTTTAATTTTACAAAGCAAACCAGGGAATAATTTTAAAGAAATATGGAAATTAGTATATTGGGGTTTATTAAAAAAATTTTAATGAGAGCAAAAAAAAATATTTTAAAATTTAATTTACGGAATGTTAGCACATTTAGAAAAAAAGGAATATTATAATTTCCGGAAAGAAGGCAACCGTTAAAAAAAATTATTAGTTAAAAAAAATTTGGAAAATCCGGTCTTTAAAACGGCCCAAAAAAAAAACATAGTTCACCTCGAGGCTTCGCGTCTCAGTGAACTATACTTCTCTCGACAGGAATGGAACACTTTCCCCTCGGTATGTAATATCCTATTGTTTTCATTTCTTCATTTCTTTTATATTTTACCTGACATTAATCAGCAAAATGCAAATATAGGTCCTTGGCTGGCCCTTACGCGGAACCGCGCCCGTGATTCGCTGAACACGTGGTACCTTGGTAGTTACGGCTCTAGCCATTACAAATTTAGGATTCGTAATTTACGTCGATTTAGAAAAAAATTTTAATTAAAACAATTGGTGATTTTGGAAAATGATTAAAAAGGTTATAGGTAATTGCATTCATCAAACCTATGAAACAAATATTTATTATTGTTAATGTATGCAATATATGCATTATTGGTAATGTGCATCTACAGCGTTTGTATTTGGATTACTATCGAACCGATCATCCAAGTACTACACGAAATTAAAAAACACCGAATGCGTTTCAATAACTAAGATGTCATCATCAGCGGTCAACAATTTAGCTATTGAAACGCGCTCGTTTTTTTTAATATTGTGTGGTTTTGGGTGTATTTTGTTTAGTACAGGTGCTGACACCGTTCCAGTGCTCCAATTTCTTAACGGTATCAATAAAAACACCTTCAAAAATCCTTTTCGTTGATATGTTGATGTACAGGGTGCTTAATATAAGCGAGAAAAATACTTGTATTGGTACATTGCCCAATAACATTTTATGATGAGAAAAGTTTTGTGTACAATGCTTTTTCTACTCATATAGAGTAAAATAGAATTGTCATGTGGTTAATTCATAACTACCACTTAGTAAGATTCTGATGACGATTGACCGTACCTAATGTTCTAATGAATAATCCTATAAAAAATGCATTTCTGTATAAACGTATTACAAAATTGATATTTATGTTCATTTGAATTCCTGCATTATAAGTTAGAGCCAAAATTGTAAAGAGTTAAAAGAAATCACTACTTTATTACATTTATTTGAACGTCCGGTATTTTTAATATTCAAAATTGATTGTACAAATTCAAACTTTTAACCATTAAATGTAATAAATTTAAAATATTTTATACTCAATAACAGGTATTACTTTTATCAAACTCGCCAAATGGGAATTTCTTACAATTGAATCCGATGATTGTTAACATAGTATGTGAAAAGGTATTGTGTAGTTTTCCTATCTGTCCGGGATCTAGGCATCTAGATCACCGTTCACCTAAATTGGTGCCCGAGAAACCCGATTTGACCGTAACCGTCCCTCCGCAGTTTACCGCTCAGCCCATATTAAATAGTTCGCTGGAAGTAGAGGCGTTATAAATTTGGCACAGACACTGTGATGTTACCGTCCAAGACCAAAAATTGTATCACGAATTTACACAACTCACACGTATGGGCTGATGAAAGTCTTCATGCAACTATTGTTTTGCATCATCAACATCAGTTTCAATCAATTAATATCTGGACCGGAGTCATTGGCAATTTTTTAACTTTTTAAGATTTAATAGAGCATTTACCTCTTGAAACCCGCCGAAACATGTACTTTATTCACGATGGGGAACCACCTCATTTTAGCGTTGCTGTGCGGGAACACTTAAATAACGTCTATCCCAACCGTTGGATAGGTAGAGGTGGACCTATCGCCTGACTTCCGAGATCTCCCGACCCGACGCCTTTGGATATTTACCCGTGGGGACACCTCAAAACCTTGGTGTATTCCAGTCCGATTGATACTAGGGAGGAGCTTCTACAGAGAATCACGTTTCATTGTGATGTGCTAAGGAACAATATGGGGTTATTGTGGCGGGTACAATAGCCCTCAATGCGTCGTGCTCGCGAGTGTATCAGACTTTACGGAGCCCATGTTGAATCCACTTATGAAGTTTTTATTTAAATGAAAATGAAACATAAATTCGTTTATTATTTCTTTCTCGAAAATAGTTAATTTTATCGATATTAAACAAGTATACCTTTTTTTAGAGAAAGGTTCAAACTACCCAAAAATATTTGTTTTAGATCTTTATCGTACAGGGTGTTAAAAATTTAGGCGTTAAGGTGTACAACTTGGTCCATCTTTCGTAAACTAAACAAGCTAAATATGTTTCAAGGATGCTACTTTAAGAGGCCCTTACTAGTGGCCAACATCGTGGAGGGCATGTAGGAAGACCGGGACAACCTGTGAATATGCAGAATTAAGAACAAATTTTGAATATTGTTGAGGAAGATCCATCGATAAGTACTAGAGAAATCGCACGTGAGGTCGGTGTAAGTCAAACAAAGGTGTGGAAAACATTGGGAAAATCAGTTGAAAATTTCCGCGTCCTCCGTCTTTTAAATCAATGTCCCGGGTACTGGTTTGCGTTGATGATGATGTAGTAGTCTCAACAATGCCATCATCAGTATACGTTTGACCTTCGGCTGCTGCTTCTCGTTGCTCGTATAGAACTGAGTTGTTCTGGTAGAGGTTTCTTTTTATATCACTGGTTACGTGCAGGAATTCGTGTGATTGACCCTTTTGCTGTACTTTCACTTTCACTTGCTCCACTTTCCCTTTTATCGTTTTTCTTCTTTTCTGCTTTGTATGTCGCAGTATTTTGCTGTATTATTTTTATGTGTTTGTTGATTAGAGCTGGTTTCCACGTTGCTGGTAATCGTAATCCATCATCTCTGGTGTTCATCGTGTCAATGTGTTTTTCTATTTCCATTGCCTCTTTTAATACGAGATTTGTAGTGTTCAATGTTGGCTAGCATTATAGTATTTTCAAAATCAATTTTGTGGCCTGATATTTTTTCATGTTATGTTAGCATTGAAGAAGTTTGGCCTGTTTTGACAGAATTTATGTGTTCCTCTCTCCTTGCATGAATCTTCTAATTAGTTTGTCCTATATATAGCGAAGAACATCCGCCACATGGAATATAAACATATGTACAAAAAGATAAAAACCGCCAATATAAATAAAAACATACAGCAAAAAAGTGTACATATTCAATGAAATCGTCACAGTGTCACACAATAATGTGTATAAGAGCTATTTATCTAAAGAAGTCTCACAAAGGCGACCGTTTGTGCTGTATTTTGTGCTCAAACTGACATTTTAAAACACTATAACTTTATCTAGAGAGTATGATTTTCCACATGACGCAAAACTTTCCATAACACAAATCACGATCGCTAAAACTTTTCAAATACCAAATTTACTATTAAAACCTAATTTTGAAAATAACTTTTATCTGATCTGCACAATAAAGTATGAATTTGATAAATAGCGACATTAAACACAGTATGCTAATAGAAATCGGAACAGTATGTAGAGTTCTCCTGAATATGTGTATATTGAATGAACCAATGTGTCTTTCTTCTATTCAACATAAATGGTGTCAATATCCAAATCCAGAAACAAATAGGATTCTACCCTTTTAAAGACCCTAAAGTCTGATTATCCATTTTTAGTATTCTTGATGTAGATGTAAACAACAAGGACCTTGTTAACCTAAATCCCAATTAGATTTTTGTCTAAATGTAAGGAAAGTTCTAGTGCAACATATTTAGTTCAACCTATTAACTGAAAGTTCGCTATTATAAAACAGGCTAAATCATTCAATTACTCCTATTTAATGGTCCATTAGGAAATCTGAGCTACACATTGTGAAAGTGCAATTTCATTTGAAACATCAGTTACAATTCTGAAATTGAGAAATTTGCAGTCATTGCCAAGTAATAAAAATTATACATTCTTTTTAGTCTAATAGTAATTTAACTTGATACGTTCCCTAAAATATATTACATTTTCTGGTAAATACGTATTTGTAGAGAAAAAAATATTGCATCTGTACAGGTTGTCCCATTTTGGTTGTCCTTGCAGGGTATCTCAGTTATTAGCAAAGATACAGAGATTCGGTTTTCGCGAACGTTGGCTACTTTTTTGTGAAACGAAAGATGACACAAACATAATTACTCTAGCTCTTCTCATTTTTGAGATACAGGGCGTTTTGAAAAGTTGCATTTGAGACAGCCCCGTATCTCAGCTATACGATAACTTATAGAAAAGTGAAAAGTGTTCTTTATATAATTTTTCCGTAGAATGCAGTGCTGTTTTCAGAATGAGTATACGGGGTCAGGTCAAAAGTTATCGGGATCAACTTCATTTTTTAAATGGGACACCCTGTCTATTTTCTCATAATTAAATTTTCCTTGTTCTAAGCATTTCAAATATGTATAGCATTCATCATTTTTTATACAAATAGCGCAGTATTTCAAATTATTAACTGGATTTGTTAGTGGCCTTTGGTACTGAATTGTTTTACCATGGCAACTTCATTTTTGACATTTGTCAATATTTGCAAATTTGTTGATTGTTGAGATCCTTATTGTTAGTAAAGTTTTCAATATTCTTTTCGTTATTTTGAATTTTTACAAAGTTTCAAACCATGGCGAATAATTTAGGGTACGAGAACTATGAGAAATTAGATATGATTGGGGTTTATTACCAAACAAATTTTAATGCAGAGCAAGCGAAGGAAATATATTTTGAAAGGTATTTATATTTACTGGAATGTTAGTCATCATTTGAGTTAAATAAAATGTGAATATTATAGATTTCCGGAAAGAAGGCAACCGTGTAAAAAAACATTCATTAGATTAAAACAAAATTTGGAAAATCACGGATCGTTTGAAAGGCCACGCGCCAAAACATATAGAAAAGAAAACGAAGAAAATAATGAAATAAATGTCCTTGCAGAGGTCACTGTTAACGAAAATTATACGTCTTGCAGAAAATAGAAGAATCGGTGGGCATTTCAAAACGAAAGTATCAAAAATATTTAAAAATACCATTATAAACCATATATACCTCAAGTCATCCACTACTTGCATCCGGGTGATGCTCAATTGCGTATCGATTTCTGTAGATGGTATATTCAGAAAAGTGAAGAAAATGGTAATTTTGGTCGTTTAGTTATATGGTCGGATGAAAGCCATATAAGCTCCGCCGGAATTTACAATCGTGCAACGAATCGTTTCTGGTCTAACGAAAATCGGCATGTTACCATGATCCGTCAGCAGCAACGCAGGTTTGGGTTCAATGTGTCCTGTTTCATTTTAGGAGGCAGATTAACATTTTACATGTTTGAAGGCAATTTGAACCATCAACGATATTTGGAAATTTTGGACATTTGCCTTCCAGAATTGATTGATGATATTCCGTTAGCCCAGCTAAGAGAGGTTTATTTTCAGCAAGACGGGGAACCTTGTCACAATGCAAGACTAGTAAGAGATTACCTCAATACAATGTTTCAAAACCATTGGATTGGTAACAATGGACCAGTTAATTGGCCAGCAAGGTCCCCAGACCTATCAATTTTAGATTTTTTTTTGTGGGGCTACCTTAAAAATAAAATTCATCAAAGACGGTATGAAACTCAAGAAGCTTTGATGAATGCTACAAGAGAAGCCTTTGAAGGACTACGTTTAAGACCCCTATTTTTATTAAGATCCATTCAAGAAATTCTTCGGAGATGTAGGATTTGTCTTGACCATAATGGTCAGCAAATTGAGCAATATTTATAAAACTTTAATTCTTCTTATTTTCGTTTGTCTCTAAATTTATAAATAAATACATCCAATATTTATATGAGTTTCAAATCAACAATTCTGGAAATAAAATAAATTATTTTGCCGAAATTTGTATCTTCTTCAATGACATATAATTACATAATGATGGTTTTCTATATTAGGCACAAAAAAACAATAGAAGATTACGAATTCAAAGCCTACTAAGAAATTCAGTTAATAATACAAAATACCACGCTATTTATCAAAATAAGTGATAATTGTTATATATATTTGAAGTGCTTAGAACAAGAGAAATTTAATTATGAGAAAATAGACAGGGTGTCCCATTTAAAAAAAATGAGGTTGATCCCGATAACTTTTTGACCTGACCCCGTATACTCATTCTGAAAACAGCACTGCATTCTACGGAAAAAATTATATAAAGAACACTTTTCACTTTTTCTATAAGTTATCGTATAGCTGAGATACGGGGGCTGTCTCAAAATGCAACTTTTTCAAAAACGCCCTGTATCTCAAAAATGAGAAGAGCTAGAGTAATTATGTTTGTGTCATCTTTCGTTTCACAAAAAAGTAGCCAACGTTCGCGAAAACCGCATCTCTGTATCTTTGCTAATAACTGAGATACCCTGCAAGGACAACCAAAATGGGACAACCTGTACATACCATTAATTATTTTCCGTTTTTCTAAACCGTAAACATCGACAAAATAAAAAATTACATTTTGTTAAAAATCGGTGATGCTTTGTAATCATAAACAAACAACATGCTGATCTGCATTATTTATCAGTGTTGCTTGACATCGACTGATTTTTACTTGTAATTTTGTTTCGGCTAAGACGTATGCGATGCAAGAAAAAGTAGAAATGGTATGATGGTTAATCTAATAATGGGTTTTAAGAGAATAAAATGCTGCGTCGGCAGTTACTATCGTTGTAACTTAACTTAACTTAACCTTCCGCCATTCCCTTGCGGGGTAGGCAAACAATCTTTCTCCACGCTCTCCTATCTCCACATACCTCCCTAGCTTCCGCAAGATTCATACATTGTCTCTGACATGCCCTTTTATTTTTAAAACTCCTTATCTTTCTTTCCTTTATCATACATTCTACTACATTCAGCCAAGTTTTACGCGGCCTACCAGGCACGACCTTCATTATGCACTCATTCTTTATCTTGTCTCTTCTCGTTTTACCACGGCATTTATTTTTCTATTCGTGCTTTTTTTTGACATACCCTTGTCTCACTTCCATACAGTACTGATGGGACAAATACGCCATTATATATTGCTCGTTTCGCTCATACTTTCGTTTCTCATTATCGTCCACATACATCCAATCACTTTCCTTCCAGCATTGACCCTTCGTCCAATCTCGCCCTCCATTGTACCATCTGCAGTAAACATTCTAACCAGATATACCAGCTCGTCCACTTGCTCTACAATTTCATCTTGCAGAGTAAATACTCTACTCTCCTTTCCATCTTCCCGATTGAACACCACAATCTTAGTTCTGTTCACTTTTACCTTTAGATTCATGCTCTCACAGACTGTATCAAACTTCCTTAAAGCAGTCTGCATACACCAGAAGTCGTACATCATCACCAACCATTACACCATTTGCATCAGTACATGCTTGTTTAACACATTTATCCATGTATACATTGAATAACCACGGTAACATCACACAGCCTAGCCGCACTCCTTGCTCAATATCAAAGTATTCACTCACACCTCCTCTTACCCTAACATATGTCCGACTACCGTTATATACTGCCCTTATTCTGTTTATTAGACATTTATTTACGCCATATTCATTTAAAATTTCCCGCAGCTTCTCCCTAGTCACACTGTATGCTTTCTCCAGATCTATAAACGCACAGTACGGCTTCATTTTTACACTTAAACACTTTTCGATTACCTGTTGGAGAGCAACCATCTGATCGGCACATCCTCTTCCTGGCATGAAGCCACTCTGCACATCCCAAATTCTAGTTTGTGTAGTTTCTCGTACTTTATCAATAATTATTCTGTCAAATACTTTACCAGTCACGCTGAGCAAACTTATTTCTCTGTAGTTCTTGCAATCACTCATGTTCCCCTTGCCCTTATACAGAGGTACAATGATCGCGCTCTTCCAATCCCTCAGCAATGGCACTTTTCCACACATAAGGCATACATTGAATAATTCATACATTCTTCGTATAAGTTTTGTACCCCCATACTTTAGCATTTCACCAGTGATTTCATCTAGGTCTGCTCCCTTGCCGTTTTTCAACCTTCCCACCGTTTTCTCTACCTCATTTATCCCAATATCCTTCTCAATCTCATTCACCATTGCTTCTACATTCTCCTTATTTAACCCTTCGGTCTTGCTTTCCTCACTACTGTACAGCTTTCCGAAATGTTCTTGCCAGCATGTCCTTACTTCTCAATCGTTCCATACTATTTTGTTGCTCATATTCATCACTCCTGCAGCGTTCTGTTCTGAGTCACGTTTTGTATTTTTACCTATTTCCAGAAGAGTTTTTTGTTTCCCTCAAAGTTGTTTTGCATTTTCTCCTTCCACAGCCATCACTTCCTCTTTACCTATTCTCACTGCCTACTTCCCTTCTTTGTTTTTTAATCTGTATACCTCATACAATCGCTTTTTCTCAGTCTCATTTTTTGCAGCAATCATTGCATGTATGCATCTTTTTTCTTACATACTGCCTTTTTTACCTTCCACCAAGCATGTTTCCTCTGTCTACCTACAGTCGCTCTTCCACATATCCGCACGACACAATTGCCAACACAGTTTTTCAAGTTATCCATACACTTTCAGCGCCAGTGTCTTTTTTTGTTCGTTCCATGTTGTTTCATTCACATTCAACTCTTTATTCATAGCATCAGCGAACTTAATTCTCACACCATTATCCACTAGTTTGTCTGCCCTAATTCTGGACGTTCACACTACGTTTTCTTTCCTTCTCCAGACCCACTGTTGCCCTAAACACACCCTCGATATAACAAAAAAGTGGTCCGATCCACACTTCGATCCGCGCATTACTTTTATGTCTTTCACCAGGTTTCTAAGCCATCACTTCAAGTCTATCATACTTTTAGATTCACCTTTTTCCATGTATAATAACACATTTTGTGTTTAAACCACGTATTAGATACAAACAGGCTTTCTCCACAGATGTTCACCGGGTTCATCATTTCATTGACTCTTTGGTCTCTAACTTCCTAGAACACGTTCAGTATGTTCTCTATACACCCACCCATCCGTTTATATTCCTCAATATCATCCTATTTGGTTTTGGCTTACATACGTTCAAGGTTCTACCTCATTCCAGAAGTTCTCACGTCCTGGTTCTCTTCATTCACCGGTGCTAGTGCAATAAGAAAAATTCTTCGAAATATTTTTCTAAATCACCCGAGATAAATTCGTACTGATAACACATCTATTCGTTCTTTGATCACAATCTTTTGCAAGTTTATTCTCTAATGTTGGCATCCTCATTCACAGCATCTTTCCCTTTGTCTGACACAGAATATCTGTACTACATTCAAATTTCAAATTTTAATTTATTCAACATTCAGTAACTCGACATTCATTTACACGGCATCCTATGTATTACTCAAAGAAAATTTACCTGGACCTGAAATCGGTCGCAGATCCGTGTTGCTGACGTGTAGGAAAATTGCGAGTCGGCGTGAATTGGTATTAAAATTTGAATTAATAAGGAAAGGCATGAAATTTTGTGAATAAAAAAAAAAAAATCTGATATGGAGAATGGCAGCCAGCATTATGGTTTAATGAAAACTCAAAGATTGTGATCTAAGTGAAAGCGAAAATAAGTACAATTTTTTCTCCTGAATCTCCAGATGAAGGATGGAACTTTAGCCGAAATCTGTCAGTCGAAATGGAATTTTAAATTTCATTTATTAGAGTGTTAAATAACGAACGGCTATTTGTAAACCGCAGTTTTTACGTGGCATCAAGGACATCTAGAATTAAGTTTAATTTTTGTTTGTTTTTCCTACCTCACCTTTTTATTATCTTGAAGTAAAATATCTATTCACTTTATTCCCTCATTTTATCACCTTAACATCTTAATTCTGTATTTACTTTTAGATCATCATGACATATAACATTCCTTTGGAATTGCATTGTTTAAAATATCTTCAATACATTAACAACCCAATTTCATTTCTAATCTTTTAGAAATTTATCCTGTACCCTTTAATTATTTCCTTAAACTAACTCCACAACTTCTTGTCAATCTTTAGAATTCATAAACACCTGCGCTCTTTTTACATTTCCTTCTACCGTTACTTATTTGTTTTGCTTCATTTAAACATAAATTTAGTTTCTATCAATTTTTCAGATATAAACGTCGCCATTATTCTTACTTTTCATTCCCTTTGGAAACAACTTATTTTCTCTCATGGCCTTTTCCCACATAACTCAAAATTCATAATTCTTGTGTATTTTCCTTTACTTTCATATTTTCTAATTCTCTCTTACCTTCACGTCACCTTATTATCCCTTTTCTTAATCATTCATTGTTTACAATTCTTTATCCTTCTCATGCCTTTTCCACACTTAAGCTTGAAAATTCAACATTCTTCTATGTTTATATTTTGTTTCCCATATTTCATCTAGTTCTGTTTGGCGTTTTTAATTACCTTTTCCAAATTTTTCCCAATTCCTCTCAATTTCTTCCCATTGCTTCTACATTCCTTTTTTAACCCTTATTCTCACTCCTACTCTTTGTTTTTAATTTGCCACATCCTTTTCTCAGTCTCATTTTGTTGCCATATTCATACTGCATTCTTTTTTCACTTTTGTTTTTACCTTCCAAAGAGTTTTTTTCCAAGTTTTCCCATTTCCCCCAATTGCCAACACTTTTCTTTACCTATTTCAGCCATTTCTTTGTTTTTAATTGTCCTTCATTCAATCCTTTTTCTCAGCTCATTTGCGAACTTCATTCCACCTTTTTCTTAATTTCTGCCTTTTTTTCACAAGTTTTTTCCTTCTCCAGCCTTTCCCTACCACACAATTCAACAAGTTTCATCCAACACTTTCGCGCCATTCTTTTTGTTCTTCCAGTGTTTTATTCATTCAACTTTTAATCTACATCAACTTATTCACCTTATCCATAGTTTCTGCTAATTCTGGACGTTCACACTACGTTTTCTTCCTTCTCCCACTGTTGTAAACACATTCATCATTCATGATGGTCTCCACTTCCCGCAACTTTTATTCCTCACCCATCCGTTTCTATTCCTATCAATCATCATACTTTTGATTAGTTTTTCATATCATCTACTTTCCAAAGTTCCACGCTCCTGCAGCTTTTCTCCACAGAGCAGATAAAATTCTTCAAACTCCTTTGTTCAACCTAACCGTAGATGATTCTGTATAACACATCCTTTTTTCCATATCGATCACTAACTTGGTTTTGAAGCTTACCATAGTTGCATGCCTCCTATTCCAAGCATCTTTCTCCTTGTTTGTCTCCGATCACATAGAATATAATTTTCAACTACATTCAAATTTCAAATCATTTACTTTATACTACATTCTATTCGTACGACTCGACATTCATTCTTGCTACACCGTCTGACTCATGGTATTACTCAAGAGAACAATACAATTACCTGGTCGACCTGGCTAACAAGGTCAAGGTCGAAACAGATGGCGTGTTGCATGACGATTAAGGAAAATTCGAGTCGGTGCGTAATTGTATTTAAGATTTGAATGTAATGCGAAAGCATGATATTCTATGTATCGGAACAAAGCGCAAAGGAAAGATGCTGGATATGGAGAATGGCAGCCTAGCATTATGGTCAGTTGAAACTGAAGTGCTTAAAGATTTGATCAAGTAATGAGCGAAAAGATGTTATACAGTACAATTGTATCTCCTCAATTTATCCATGAATGAAGGATGAACTTTTGAGCGAAATCTGTCCAGTCGAAATGGAATTCCAAATTTCGACTATTATAGAGTGTATAAATACGAACGGCTATTCGTAGTAAACCGGCATGTCTTTACGTAGGCATCTAAGTGAACCATCCTAGAATTGAATGTTTACCACGTTTTTCGTTTGTTCGTGAACTCCTCCGGTAGCGCAGTGGCAGCGCGTTTGGTTGATGTCCCGGCATCTCGGATTCAAGACGCATAATATACGAAGTTTTTTAATCTTATCTTATTAGACGTGTTAAGGCATTTTTAGCCACTTGAAACGTTTTTGAAAAAAAATTTGCATACAGCAAATAAAATTAACAATCAGTCATGTGTTGTTATGTGCGAATTGTGGGCTCACATGACATTCACAAACAGTTGACTGTGATTCTTCATTGTGTATAAAAATAACAATACATCGTAACTAGGAAAGCACATACGGTTTAAGTTTTATTCGATTGTGACTTGCCTCCTCGATAGCTCAGATGGAAGAGCCCCACTCTAGCAAAGTGGAGGTCGTGGGTTCAAGTCCCACTCGAGTTAATCTTTTACTGTATGTACTTTAAAAGTTAATTTTAAATAAACTACAATTAATGATTAAATTGAACTTGTGCTCGTTCATTAAAAATAATATAGGTGTATATATATATATATATATATATATATATATATATATATATATATATATCAGGTGGGCCAATAGTGCGTGGGTGGAAGATTGTGGGTTTATTAAGGATTAGTTCTAAAGTTTGTTGATGGAATGTGGTGCGGTACCCTTAAACCTACAAACCTAAAATATTTTCACTTGAATCGCAAAATTTATACAGGGTGATTTATGTCAAAGTTGCATTTTTTATCGCTGTGATCACAAAACTTAGAAAGCCATGACTCTGCGATGTTACAGACATGAAATGTACTAGCGTAGACCGGACGGTCAAATCTGAATTCTTCTTTAATTTAGAGAAATTACTTTGTCAGTTTAAAAAATTTCATTCAATGGTAACTTGATTTTTTCACATGGAATGGTCATTTTTTCATTTTTGGATCAAATGCGGAATTTTTTACCTTTCTAACGATATAAATTTGTTGGTATCTATCTTCGGTAGATTTAATTTAATTTCACAATTTCTGATTAATTTGCTGCATCTTTCGATTTTTAATTTGTATTATCTAGCAACTCTTGGAAAGCAAACAAAAAACGATTCACATTATAAAACATTATTTATTAAGTAGAAAAACACGTAAACACAAAAAAACCAAATTACGAGCTAAAATAAAAATAAAAATAATTTTAATCAATGGTAACTTAAATTTTTAGCTGGAACGGCCAGTTTTTTTCATTTTTGCATCAAATGCGGAATTTCTTTGCCTTTCTAACGATATAAATTTGTCGGTATCTATCCTCCGTAAATTTCGTTTAATTTCATAATTTCTGATTAATTTGCTGTATTTTACAATTTTCAATTTCTATGAGTAACTAGCAGGCTGTGAATGATCAATTATGCCACTTTACTTTGACCTTAGTTATTTATTATCATTGAGTAATGGCTCGCGCTGTTATTTCGGATTAACGTTTAATTGAATAATTGAGTACAATGAATAGTTTTTCTAAAAATGGAATTGTTGATATGATTTCTATTCTTGGAGAATACTCTAAAAATCCGTTGCATGCGAGTCATATGTACAAATCAAGATATCCTGTCCGGGATCGTTATCCAAGGGTAGAATCTTTTAAAAATCTTTTGGAAAAATTTATTGAGACAGGGAGTGTTTGTTATCCACAAAGAAAAAGAAAATGGATTCAATATTTTAACTGAAGTAATAAAAAATCCGCATGTAAGTACATGACAACTCGAAAAAGATTTTGAAATACGTAGAACATCTATTAGAAAAATAATTAGCAATAACAACTTTCATCCTTATCACATTCAACAACACCAAGAGCTCCAAAATAGAATTAATTTTTGCAATTGGATAGGTCGAAAGCTGAATGAAAATGGAAATTTTTTTGATAATATCATGTTTACGGCCGAGTGTACATTTCACCGCAATGGATTTATTAACCGGCATAATATTTATTACTACTCTGAAGTAAACCTTCATCATTTCAGGGTTCATAGTCAACCTGAATGATCAGTTAATTACTGGGCAGGCATATTGGATACGCCTATCGTTGGTCTACTTTCTTCGACCGTGTTTTAAATTAGAACATGTACTTAAATTTCCTCAACAATAATTTATTTGACCTTCTTGAAGCTGTCTCATTTGCTCAAATTATAAACATATTTTTCAGCAAGATGGAGCACCTCCTCAGCTTGCCCGCGTTGTGAGTGATTGGCTTAATAATACATTCAACGAAAAGTGGATAGGAAGGGACGGATCAACGCGTTGGCCTGCGAGGTCTCCAGACATAACCCCAATTGATTTCTTTTTATGGGAGTACGTAAAGGAAAAGGTATACACCGAACAACCAACGACGGTGGATGATATGAAAATTAGAGTTAGAAACGTTTTTGAAAATATCCTCCCAGAAATGCTAAACAGGGTTAAGCATTCATTTCTTCAAAGGATTCAATTGTGCATAGAACAAGGCGGTCGCCATTTTGAACATTTACTAGAACTTTACCATTATAGAGTCGTTTTTTTTTTGCTTTGTCTCCTAATTTGTACATATTTGGTAAATGTTAGATCACTCTATAATAAATGTTTTTAATTTGGATTATTTATTTTTCAATGCCTACTAGCCACTCCTCCATATTATTCAGAAAATGTCAAATTAAGAGAAAACTACAACTACTACAAATAACAAAATACTGACAACCTTAAACTACCAGAGAAATTTTGAGAAAACTAATAAAATTTCGTATTTGATGGCATAAAGAAAAGTAGTTCAATTTGAAAAATCAAGTTACTTTCGATTGCATTTTCCTAAGTTGACATAGTTTCTCCAAACTGAAAAATATTTGAAATTGCACGTCCGGTCTACATTGGTACATTTCATGGTTAGTATCAAACTCACAACCATCTAAGTTTTCTGGTCACTTGATATTTAATTTTTCATTCATCAACTTTTTAAAAATTACTATTTGCGGCTAAACGGTTCGTTCTAGATATCATATGGGATACATAAAGTCACACTCAATTTGACCGAAGAATCCAAATATGCAATAATATACAGGTATTTCCATTTAAAAAAATGCAACTTGGATATAAATCACCCTGTATAAGCAGTGGGATTGAAGTGAAGGTATTTTGAGTTTGTAGTCTTGAAGGCTACTTACCATACCCCAGCAATAAACTTCAAATATATGAGTTAATAAACCCACCATATTCTGTCTACGCACTATTTTTTTTTTTTTTAATTTCCATTCTAAGCACAATTTAAGCAATATAGAAAACAGTAGTAGGCGTAACAAGCTGTCCCATAAAAAAGTTGAAAGTTATACATTTATGTTTATTGCCAGACTTTTTCAAACGAAAAACAACTTTAATAGTTCTATAAATACTAACAAATCACGAAAATTTTTATCTTTCACCTTAAATGACAAAGAAAAGTCAGTTTTGTAACAAACAATATTTTTTGTGAATCCATTTCAGGATCATTTAAAAGCAAAATGTTTTGTTATTAGCACAAAGAAAAATAGAGAAATAATTCGAATATATAAATATATAAGTTTCTGACGTATTTGGTACTGAATAATGTTTTGCATTGGTGAGTAGCTCCATTTTATGTTTTAGACAGTTTGCTGTAATATATTCTTAAATCAATTTTATGTTGAAATCAGAAAAGGTTGCTGCCTACACGAATAATAAATAAAGGGAAATATTACTTGTAACATGATAAATTATCTCCATCATTTACACAAAAAATTTAAATAACCTAAACGAATATAAATTTCCATTTGCTATTTAAAAATAGAAACTTGATTAATTTTTTATTAGTTTTTTGCAATCAATGTGTACATTATTAAAATACTTAGCTTTTTTGGCTTTTTAATGGTGTGGTTTTAGATTTATGTTTTACACGTTTCGATAACACAGTTATCGTCCTCAGTAGTAGTAAAATTGTTTAATATGTTGAAACAAGTTTATGAAATATGAAAAAGTGAAAATACAAACATAAGCCTGCTATTAATATAACAGCTTGATAAACGTATAAGTAAAGCTAGGTATGGAATACAATTTTAGTAAAGAATAACTAGATCCTTAACAAATTAAATATTGTTAAACTGCCTTGAAGGTGACAAATCAGAACACTCTCCAACGGTCGAAGCTAACAGTGAAAAATGTCATCATCAAAGAGCAAATTCAACAAAAAATAATCAAAACATGATGTAAGTGTAAAGTTGTGAAAAATTTTTCACAAATAGAAACTTGACAAATCAATTAAAAACAACAATGAATAGCTTTGTTAGTAATTGTAAGTGTTATTTCACAGTGAAAATACAAACGCAATGTAGTACGTTTAATGTAATTTTCAATTTAATTTTGTGTTTAATTTCAACTACTTATGTTAAATTACAGTACTGTGGTAATTTCACATATAATTGGTAAAGCATTTACTTCAAAGTGTCGGAAACATACGAAAAGCTAAAATTGGAATTAAGACCTATCATTGTGCCTTTTTTTAATTATAAGATGCCAAAACCTATTGAAACGGGCATTTTCTACCTGCCTATTGATTTTTAGGATGTTTATATATCTCAATTGTTTCACGTTGTGAACGAACGTAATAAAGAGTGTGTTTTGACAATATTTCCATATTATCAACTTGATTGCCATGATTTACATTATTTAAAGCATGCTCAGCAACCACAGATTTCTCTGGTTGACCTAATCTACAAAATTTCTTATGTTCTTTACGTCTTGAGTCAAAGCTACGTTTTGTGGTTCCAATGCATACTTTTCCACGTGAACAAGATAGCTTATACACTCCGGCAGTAACAATGTGTTTGAAACACCTTTATTTGACCTTAAATGTCCTTTATTTTTTCTTGTAGATTTAAAAACAGTCCTAGTGCTATGATTAATTAGGATCTTTTAAATTCTATCTGTAACATTAGTTATAAAAGAAAGAAGAGCACTGGTTTTCCTTATAGTTATGTCTATCAGGTGTAATAACATTATTAATATCATTAAGTGAATATGCATTAGATCGTAACAATTTTTTTAAATACTTATATTCATCTTTCAAAGATTCAGGATCACAAATTGTGATAGGATCACGATTTTCTAGCGATTTACCGTCAAATTTTTGTTGTCAGGTTGAGTTTTATGGATAAATTTGTTTAACGTGTATTGCGACCTTTAAGGAAGGTGTGTTGCGAGCTTAAGTTTGTTTTGTTTGTGAATTACTATTCCGTAATTTAGATTGTTTTCCTTATTATTCCCCGTTTACTGAATGTTGTGTAACGAATTATTTGTAAATAGTTGTATGTAAGTGTAAATAACGTTCATTTCGTTTGATTTCCTTAAAAGTTGATAGAAAGTTTTGTAAAATTAAGTAACTTAAAGAAAGAGTGTAGATTTATATGTGTTTGATATCGGTCTGGCGACATGAAGTCGAGTAATTGTAGTGGTTCAGTTTAATATTGAGTATGTTGGTTTTGAATCGTAGAGGTAGAATGTGGGACTAACTGCTTGTACTTAAATGAAAATATCGAGATATTTTTCACGTTGATTCTGCTGACGTTTACAGTTTTGAAAATTCTCGAGTCCTTACGGATGAAAACGAAGTTTGTGTGTAGGGGTATCAAATCTTCTCCTTCCGTTTCTTAATTGGTGGAACTGAATTAAACGAGATTTTTTGTGAGTGATAGGATTCAAAAATCCAAGATGGATTTTTGGATATAATTTGCATGATTCTGAAACTGACCGCGCTTTCGAGTAGTAGTACGGTGACGTTTGTTGTTACGGCTTTAAGGGGTGGTTTAGAACGTTGATATATTGGACCTTTTGGTGTTTAACGAACGTACTTTTGTGTTGTAAGGGTAGTTATCTACTTTTTGGAAGAAAACCTGTGAAGGGATTTTATTAAAATTGTTCAATCACCAAAGGATTAGACCTAGTGCCGATTTCGATTTTACGTAATCAAGTTACCTAGAGATCATCGTCGTGTTATTTTAGTGCTTCTGTGAACTCATTGGTTTATATCGCTTTTGCGGATTTATAAAATTAACGTTCTTGAAGTGCCACTTAATTGCCGTGTATGGCGTGTTGAAATATATAAAGAAATAAACCTTTTGGATTGTTAGTGAATAAAACTATTTGAAAGATAAAAGTTAACAAGCAAGTTGAGCGCACAAATTATTCTTTAAAGAAGTTTTAATTAATGCAGTAACATTTTACCGAGATTCAATCAAGGAATTGTTTGGTACAAAAGAATATTAGTCAACATTCATTCATCATCTTATCAGAGCAGGAGATTCCATATCCGTGGTAGCAGTAATCGATCACCTGGTTCGTTTTCAATTGTTGTAACACAGGAGAGGTGTTAATCTAGACATTAAGGTAGTATAACGTGTTTTTTTGTTGAATATTTTCAAGATTTCTTGTGTGTACCTCAATTGGTTTTTTTGTTAACGAAGGTTTGAAAGCGGAGTCGTATATCCTTTTAAATTAAATTGTTGCTTTGGTTTATTTATTGAAATTAATCATAATTCTGACGCTCCGCCTTCACACTTTTTTTTATTTTAGTATTAAAGGGCATTGACCCTATAGTAGTGTGGGTGTATAATCCACGATATATATATATATATATATATATATATATATATATATATATATATATATATATATATATATATATATATATATATATTATATATATATATATATATATATATATATATATATATTATCTTAGAACGGCGTTACGCAGGATCCTGAGACATTCTGTCGCTTTAAGCATTTGTATTTTTGTTTATACGCATTATCGTATGTTTATATTATATTATTTTTTATCTTATTATAGCTTTGTTAGGTTTTATAAATTGTTTTAATTCTGTGAAAACCCTTTTGTGTTACATAACAGTTTTTTTGCAAATTGCAAGTTTACCAGTAATTTAGAAGCGTAAATTTTAACGTAACGAAGTGACAGTTTTTTATTGAGTAATAGCGTTAATGATATTTAGTGTTTTATTTGATTTTTTAGTTGAGTATTAATTCAACAAAGGTAATTTTTTTGTTTTGTTTTGATTATTATATAATGCCTTATTATTTACACTGAGGTGTAGTAACGTAACTTTATTGAGTGTTTATCACGCTTTTGTTTGTCAAGCGTGTAGTGCTATTTTGAAGCCCTATTTCAGGTGGTTTGCTGAGTTGCTGTCCAGCACACCTGGGATTGATTGCGGATAGGTAAGCGTATGTTTTTTGTATGTTTAGACACGCTATGTACTCGTAATTTTGGCACGACATCCCTTATTTTGACTACCAAACATTCTGGCGCCCAAAAACCGAACTGATTACGTCTTCATCCCCTATTTTGACTTACGTACGTTTTACTATTCTGGATGTGCAAAATTCATCAACATCATACCCACACCCATACGCTGGCTAGTCGGGGCAAAAAGGCCAATTTTATCTGTAATCCCGTTCTACCACCCGTTTATATCGTTACAAAATGCGTTTGGCTCGATCTACTAAAGATTCAACTACACCAATTTTTTGATGTAGATAGTGGTTTGATAATTTATGAAGGTATTTATCAGTGTGTGTCTGCTTTCTGTAAACCTTAAAAGATACTGAATTATTAGTTTTAGATGTGAAAAAATGGTAAACTTCCATTAATTTCCTTGTCCATGTTAAACTGGATGCTAGGATGTATACCATGTATAAAAACTAAAAATTCTTGTAGTACTCTTCTGCTTTTCTCCAAATAACAAATGCGTCATCTACATATCTATACCAAACTAAAGGTTTTTTAGGTGCATTTCGTAACGGTAATGTTTAAAAATTTTCTGTGTAAAAATTAGCTGTAACAAGTCTATGACGGCTACCCCGTCGAGAGATTTCCAATCGGAAATTTCTCGTCGTGAATAGCAACAGATATTCTTCGACTGTTCGTGACTCGAAAAAATTTCCAAAAACAATCGAAGCACTAGGGAGATTACAAGTGAAAATAAATCGTATTGAAACAGTCCTGAAAAAAAAATGTTATCATTTGTAAAAATATGTTCAATATATTTAATAGGTTCTTTTAGAGGGACTTTTGTAAAAGGTGAAAGAACATTAAAACTGACCGTTACATTTTCCTCTTCAATTCTGAATTTTATGTTTTTTCAATGAAGTCAGCAGAATTTTTAATATAATGGGGTATTTACCTATATGAGGTTGTAATAGATATGTAAGACGTTTTGCTATATTTTGTGTATGGGAACCAATTGCACTAAGGGAACATTAAGATTTATAGTTTTTTGGTAGACTATACATTGTGTCCCAAATTGGTGCTGCATGTATGGCTATCTCTGTTATTATAAGAGCTACAAAATTGGTCAAATAGACAATGTTTCTCAGGATTCTATTACCATTGCAGAAGTGCTATTACATTTTATCAATTGTTTTGAGTTTTGAAAAAATCGCAAGAAACCAAAATGGTGCATGTTTGAAAGACCCCATTCTGTGGGTACCTTTTTAAAAACTTTACAGTAAAAAATAAAACAAAAGAATATCTTTTCAGATTTTGAGATAATGGCTATAACTTTCTTTTTTCTTATGGACGTCATGTTGGATTGTTAATGCATTTTTTCCTCTGTTCAAAAATGTATCACAACATGGTATTTTCTTTTCAATGAATACTGAAATAAGAAAAAAATGTTAGTTTGCTGTAAATCGCAAAAAAATGTTAATCTAGTTAGGCCCATGGTTCACTATAACGTTCGTTCTTTGACGTTTACTAATTAACACCTCCTTCAATAGGCAACTGAATGCTTCAATAATTATGAAAAAGCACAAGCTAAACAATTAGGAAATTTATAATTTATAACTGTCCAATTTAAAAGAATTGTTCTATGTGGCCAGCACCTTGATCAAAAAATATTTGGCAACGATTTTGCAGAGTTTATTTTTCTCATTAATGTTTCTATTCACAGCACGCATAGTGTTTCGGACTCTTTCTTCTAAAATTGCAATATTTTCTGGAGCTTCAAATGCGAAAGTTTCGTTCGTTCTACGAGTACTTTTTTAAGAACTTTACAATAAAAAATTTAATAAAAGAGTATCTTCTTCAGATTTCGAGATAATAACTATAGCTTTCTTTTTCTTATGGACGCCATATTGGATTATTAATGCATTAAATTTTTCCTCTTTTCAAAAATGTATCACAACATGGTATTTTCTTTTAAATGAATACTAATAAACAAATATCTAAAAATGTTCTACTAAAAATGTTGTTGCTGTGCTCGATAATCTCTTAGTAGACGAGCTAACAAGTTGTTTATCTTAGAACTGTCAAATGTTAGTTTAATTAAAATTACCTTTTGTGTTGAGTCCATTGGATTTAATTCGTTTTTTTTTATTCACAATCGCTTGTTTTTGGTGTTTAATTTAATTTCCATTAAATTATAATTTTCAAATTCCCAACCCTTAGACATGGCTCTTAATTATCCAAATGAAGAAAAAATTGACACGATGAAAAACCTACTCGAAGCCCACAGAAATGCTGCATCAGATGGTGAAATTTATGAAAATAAATTTCTTGAACGAAATCAACCAAACGCAAGACATTTTAGGAATCTGTTATTGAATTTGCTGAATTATGGAAGTTTTGTAAAACCCAGAAATCATAAATATGCTGTTGACAAATATTCCTAAGTCATCCGTCCATCGAGTACTGGACGCCAATAAATACTATCCATGCAAGTCTAGGACAGTACAAGGTTTATCGGCAAATAATTTTCTACGAAGAGTAAGATTTTGTGAATGGTACATGCAAAATATGCGAGAAAATCCTAATTTTTCTATGAAAATATTATGGAGTGATGAAACTCGATTTACTAATTGCGGAGTTTGCAACAGGCGTAATACCCATCACTGGGCTGTAGAAACCCATAACTCACCTCAAAAAGACGATTTCAAACAAAATTTGGGTTTAATGTTTGGTGCGGTATAATAGGTAAAAATGAAATTTAAATTTAAGTATGAAATTTTAGAAATTATTACTTTTAGGAAATTAATTCATTGGGCCATTCATTTTTAATTTCAATTTAAATGCAGCACAAGAGCAAATAATGCCAGCTGTAAGAGCAACTGTGGGGAACTTGGATCAAATTTGGTTTATGCACGATGGTTGTCCAGCTCATAATGCCGCTGTCGTAAAAAATTATTTACAACAAAACTTTCCCAACAGGTTAATTGCGAATAATGGCGACATTTTGTGGCCTGCTAGATTCCTTGACGTAAATCCCCTTGACTTCTTTTTATGGGAACACATTAAGAATGAAACATTCGCATTTGAATCTCCAGAAAATATTGCAATTTTAGAAGAAAGAGTTCGAAATGCTATGCATTCTGTGAATAGAAACACATTAATGAGGGCAATAAACTCTTTGCAAGATCGTTGTCAAATATGTTTTGATCAAGGTGGTGGCCACATAGAACCTTTAAATTAGATAGTTATAATTTATTTGTATCAGCTTTTATTGTAAATGATCGTAAAAGTCTTTTTTTCATTCGTTCAATAAATTTTATCAATAATAATTCAAGAATAATTTCTTAATTGTTTAGCTTTTTCATAATTATTGAAGCATTCAGTTGCCTATTGAAGGAGGTGTTAATTAGTGAACGTCAAAAAACGAACGTTATAGTGAACCATGGCCTAACTAGATTAACAATTTTTTGCGATTTACAAGTAACTAACATTTTTTTGTTATTTCAGTATTCATTGAAAAGAAAATACCATGTTGTGATACATTTTTGAAAAGTGGAAAATAATGCTATTTAATGCATTAATAATCCAATATGGCGTCCATAAGAAAAAAGGAAGCTGTAGTGGTTATATCGAAATCTGAAAACGATATTCCTTTGTTTTATTTTTTAACGCTGTTACTGACTTTGTCCGGTTCAAATCTTGTAATTGAATTTTCAACAACTTCCTGATCTAGGATTGAGCTGAAATTTGGATACATGCCTGTTCTTGATGACAATACTTGTAATTGAATTTTCAACTTGACTTCTGATCTAGGCCAAATATGAGCTGAAATTTGGTATACATAGCCTTGAAATTCTTGATGAGCAATACACGAATATGTGACAAGTTGAATTTCATTGACTTGGGCCAAATTTGTCCAAGTATGGTCGAAATTTTTGTTTATAAAGATAGGGCCTTGAAATTTAGGACTTAAACTTTTGACGTAATACCATACACATAAATATGCGACAAGTTGAGTATTAAGGTCAGTGGGCTGCATTGCGGCAAAATTAGGTCAAATATGGTCGAAATTTTTTTTCATAAAGCTAGGGCCTTGAAATTTAGGACTTAAACTTTTAACTAATACCACACATAAATATGCGACAAGTTGAGTATTAAGGTCAGTGGACTGCATTGCGGCAAAATTAGGTCAAATATGGTCGAAATTTTTTTTCATAAAGCTAGGGCCTTGAAATTTAGGACTTAAACTTTTGGCATAATACCACGCACACAAATATGCGACAACTTGAGTTTAAAGGTTAGGGGGCTGTATTGCCGCCAAATTTGGCCAAATATGGTCGAAATTTTTGTTCATAAAGCTAGGGCCTGGAAATTTAGGACTTAAACTTTTGGCATAATACCATACACAAAATATGCGACAAGTTGAGTTTCAAGGTCAGGGGGCTGCATTGCGGCCAAATTTGGCCAAATATGGTCAAAATTTTTGTTTATACAGCTAGGGCCTTGAAATTCAGGACTTAAACTTTTGGCATAATACCATACACACAAATATCCGACAAGTTGAGTTTCAAGGTCAGGGGGCTGTATTGCGGTCAAATTTGGCCAAATATGGTCGAAATTTTTGTTTATAAAGCTAGGGTCTTGAAATTCAGGACTTAAACTTTTAGTATAAGACCGTGCACAAAAATATACTACAAGTTGAGTTCAAGATCAGGGGGCTGTGCCCGGGGGGCTCAAGGTATTGTATTCGGTCAAAAAATCAACTATTTTCCGAAATCCGGTTGGGCTAAATTTAACAGTACATGTTTATATTGGCCAAGTAAGTTCGAAATTTTATGTTTATAAAACTACGGTCTTGAAAAGTTGAGTTTCTTTCTTTGTTGGAACTTACACCCAAGCGACTAAAAATTAGAAAATAAAAATAAGTAAAAAAAAACATTTTTAAAAAACAATTTTATTTCCAAATGTACTAAAAAGAATAAAATAATTTTTTTATCTACCCAGTAAATTTTTGTGACCAAAAATAAAAGTATGGGGTATACAGGATATCTTATACTTATAGCATAGCCTATCAACACCTACATTCAAACAATGAAGTGCAAGATACTACAAAGAGCCCCCACACTTTTATTTTTAGTCACAAACATTTTTGATGTTAATACGTAGATAAAAAAATTATTTTTACATGCAGCACCAATTTTGGACACCGTGTATAGTTTTGGTGAAATAGCTTCAGAGTTAGTTTCTTTTTATTTCTCTAGGAATAAATGATAATATAATAAGGTCTCTAATTTTCAAAAAAAGCTTTTTGTAGGATCTTTTGTTAGTTCACCATAAGTTTGTGGTTACAACAGTTGTTTTACATTAATGTTATAGTCGTTCATACTTAATACATCAGTTTCATTACCTTTACCTAATCGTAGTATTATTATATTTTCTCTACGTTTAAGATGAAAGAAAACACAGGGCTGGCGAAAGGATAAGTTGCTCTTTGGAGCGGTTTGATATCTAACTTTATTCGCAAAACTTTCTCCCTTAGAAAGCGCTTCAATGGCATTATCTCAAAAAATGTTCAGAAAGGTTTATAACTGTTTTTTTTTATCAAGAGATTGTCTATTATATTGCTGCTTGAGATATCAACATCTATTTCCATACAAATTATAGGTTAATGAATTGTATTCCACAGTTGGCTTTATATGACAGGGTATATTTTCATATTTCTTAAATTTATTTCAACATCTTAAACAATTTTACTACTCCTGAGGACGATAACTGTAAGTGTTATCGAAACGTAAATATTTTTGTATATACAAAAAATTCGCGCGTATTATGCTGCAATAATTTTATTCTCGATGCATAATTTTGATGATTAAAAGCTTTCCAATTAATATGCTAACTTTACATATTTTTACTAATCGCGGTGCGATAATAAAAAAAATAGGCCTAAATCTTCTGTACCACTATAAATTCCGTTGTAACTACGTTACCTTTTTCCGGATCAACTATTAGCACTAACATAAGGTAATTTGTTCCTACAAAAAGAACATATGTTCTTGCTTACGGTAGAACTTACCCAATTAACTTGTAAACAAATCAAGACAAACAGATGAACCGGGCTGAATTATACGGTATGGCAAGTGCTTATCGTAACGCACATTAAAGATTGATGGTACGTAATATAAGGGATATGCATCTTTTTCCTTAACCTTATTTAATTTGAAATAATTCACGCAATGCTAGTAGTTTCCTCTGCATTAGCAAAATAGGGCTAAACCAAGCACCATAACGTTTCTCAATTTGACGTGGAAAGAATAACATAATCTTCATGCTTCAAAGCGTTAACTTATTATTAAATGTGTTTCAATAGAAGTTGAGATAATGATAATGGTGACGCAGCATTTGACTCTTCCGTATGGGTCCAAGATACATAAGTGTGAAACTGGTAACCAAATGTAAACCCTATGCAAATAATTTCTCATCCTTCACATTGTATTAAAATTTCTTACGGTTGTAGTATTTTCCGATTAATGATACAGAAATGTTAATAGTTGCGAATTAAATTAAGCAATAAAAGTTTCAGTAATAAAAGTATGTAAAATATTTGTACTTTTGAACGGTTGAGAATTTTTACGACTGGCTAATGTCGCTATTTATCGGGTTAAAATCGTAGGGTGGAGACACCTTGTGAGCAATTTAAGAATGATTTTAGATAAAACGGTTAACTGTCAATGTTTGTTAATTGAGAATGGGTATTTTTTATGAACATAGTGAGATGAATCTGATTATTGCTGGCAAGGAAATGAAGTCCAGACATCAAATGGTCAAAGCGTAATTAAGCAGGGAAATGAGGGTTAGTCTGCCCACCGCACGGAGGTGGGGGGGTAGTGTGTGTAGATGTGGAAGTTTGAATGTTCGTTAACATAGTAACGGGTACCAGCTAAAATAGCATTTTCGCGTTGGCGTATCTTGTATCTGGGTTACGGCGTGATATGGTATTTGAATTAAGAGAGTATCCTATTTGAATTAATCTATCTATATACCTAAACCGTCGTGAAAGATCACCGTGTGCGTGCATTATAATTGCTATTAGATAGAACAATGTCCTAAATCTGTAGTATCAAGTGATTAGAATTTGGAGTTTTGGGGAAATTGAGTGACTTAGTCAGGATTACGTTTAAAAGGGTATTATTTCGAAAGGATATTTTTTTGGGAGTTAAGATTTATTAAATTCAACGAATCTCTGGTTTTAGTAGTAAAAGGAACATGGCATTTTAAATGTATATTTTAAATTTTTTAAAGTTTAAGATTTTATAGAGAAGTTTTGTGACGTGCGTAATTTAATTTCGCGTATTTAGTCTACATTCACAATTGTTTAAACTTTGTGCAATATGCATAATAATTTTACCCTAAGTAAAACCCCTATGTTACGCTATTGACTCTTCTATATATTTCTCAACTATGTATTCCCTAATTAAATTGTAATTTTCTGTTTTGTGGGTATCGGTGATTATTTAACTCATCATTCGATATCTTTGTTTACTTATTTCTACATTGAAATTAACTCATTGACATAATTTGCGGCATGTAGCGACAGAGAAATAACCTATTCCAAAAACATATTGAATTGAAAAGCGTGTGCACTAGAATTCTATGTGTTATTTTTAATTAGACGACCTAAGTTAACTGAGATATAAGCTAACGCACTGTTTATATTGAATAAGGCTCACTATATATTCTTTTTTCAACGAGTTAGGTTCGGAAGTAAAGTTTTTCATATCGACATATGTGTGTAATGTGACCTTTTCCTTTTTTATGGACTTCTGTACCATTACTGTACTACCGATGATAAAAACATTGTCATCGAAATTACTTTGAAAAATAACTTCTACAATTCCTACTGAAATGACATGGTGACATTTTGCCTACGCTAAAGGTTACTTGCTGTAACTGTTAACTCAATTGCCTACACACTTGAAGACATCGAAATAGGTTAGTCTGCAATTACCTTCATTTCAACTGGTAATCAAGGCAATGAATGTATGATAACTAATTATATAACATCAATCTACTCCCGATGTGCACAAGTAGAAATTGTGTAGTGATTTCAGTTGAACTATGTGGTTGTATTAGTTGTACGGTGACCTACAATATTGAAAGTTTGTAAATGAACAAATTTTTCCAAAATTCACTTTCAAATTTTAATTTATAATATACATATATATATATATATATATATATATATATATATATATATATATATACGTGTGTGTGTGTGTGTGTGTGTGTGTGTGTGTGTGTGTGTGTGTTGTGTGTGTGTGTGTGTGTGTGTTGTAGTGCATGTGTGTGTGTGTGTGTGTGTGTGTGTGTGTGTGTATGTGCAGTATAGCACGGTAGTAAATGTCAACCATGGCTTGCTTATTTACTTTAACTGTCGGTTTACATTGACAAAATACATTAGTGCCCTTATCTTTGAAGTTGAAGTTTTGGTTAGAATTACGCATAAAGAAATTTCGTGTAAATTTCATTTTGTGTACTTTGTTTAGGGTAGACACCCTGTGCCATGAGCATTTTTTTAAATTTATTATTAACTTTAACTACAGACAATTTAACATTAAAATCGGTTTGTTTCAGGTAAAATTACTAAGTTTTAATTACTTTGATGTGTTACTGTTTTAAAATTTCGTCAAGCACAACTTCTATTTTGACGTAATTTATTACGCCCTAGTATAGAACATAAGAAGTTCTTTTACAAACATAATAGTGTAAAACATGAGAGCAACTGAACGTACACATCCAGATTGTCTTTAGACGTTCACTAGAATTCTAGTTTCTTTGTTTTCGTGTTTTCATGCTTGCTTGTTTACGAGTCTGAATGTTTGCTTTGCTTATTAGTTTCTTTGCTTGCATGTGCTTGTTCGTTTCTAGATTTTAGCACGATTTAGTTACTTTGGTATGTTTTCTAGCCTATTCGTACATGTTTGGCGTATTTGGGCCTGAATGTTTGTGTATGTTCTTGGTTTTTTGTTTTTCTGTTTGCATAGGCTTGTTTCTAACGGTTTACTTATTTATGCAGCTTATTGGATAGATAATTTCGTGGTTTTCGTATGTGTGTGTGTGTGTGTGTGTGCCTGTGTGCGTGTGTGCGTGTGTGCGTATGTGCGTATGTGCGTATGTGCGTATGTGCGTGTGTGCGTGTGTGCGTGTGTGCATGTGTGCATGTGTGCCTGTGTGCGTGTGTGCGTTTGTGCATGTTTGCTGTGCTGTGCGTGTGTGCGTGTGTGCGTGTGTCGTGTGTGCGTGTGTGCGTGTGTGCGTGTGTCGTGTGTGCATGTGTGCATGTGTGCATGTGTGCGTGTGCGTTTGTGCGTGTTTGCGTGTGTGCGTGTGTGCGTGTGTGTGTGCCTGTGTGCGTGTGTGCGTGTGTGTGTGCGTGTGTGCGTGTGTGCGTGTGTGCGTGTGTGCGTGTGTGCGTGTGTGCGTGTGTGAGTGTGTGCGTGTGTGCGTGTGCGTGTGAGCGTGTGCGTGTGCGTGTGTGCGTGTGTACGTGTGTGCGTGTGTTCGTGTGTGCGTGTGTGCGTGTGCGTGTTTGCGTGTTTGCGTGTTTGCGTGTGTGCGTGTGTGTGCGTGTGTGTGTGTGTGCGTGTGTGGGTGTGTACATGTGTGCGTGTATGCGTGTGTGCGTGTGTGCGGGTGAGTGTGTGTGTGCGTGTGTGCGCGTGTGCATGTGTGCGTGTGTGCGTGTGTGCTCTTGTGTGTACGTGCGTTAGTGCAAGCATGATCACGTGCGTGTGTGCGTGCGTGCGTTCATGCGTGTGTGTGTGTGTGTGTGCGTGCGTGCGTGGGTGTGTGTGTGTGTGTATGTTTGCGTTTTTGTATTTGGGTGTTTACTTGTGTCATAGTTAACTTGTTTCCACACCGGTGTGTTAGAGCATATATTTGCAGGCTACTTATTGCTTAGCATGTTTTAGGCTTTTCGGTATGTTATTTTGCTGTTTCGTGCAAGTTTGTTGCGTTTGAAGTTTGTTTGTCAGTTGTGAGGTTGCGCGTATGTGTGTTTACGCGTTTTATGTAATTTGGCGCTTGCTTGATTGTTAGTTTCTTTGTTTGTATTGCTGCCGGTTTGTGGGTTTTGGTGTTTAGGCGTTTTGTTTACATAAGTTGACCTTCTTGTTTAAGGTGATTGGTTGTTTTCAAGACTCTTTATTGCTTGTTTCGCGCATGGTTTTGTTGAGTAACTTGTTTGCTAATTTCTTTGTATGCTTAGGATTTTACGAACTTAATATTTTATTAGTTTGTTAGGTCCTTTGTTTGTTGTGCTGCATATCTTTTTGGTGCGTTTTCTTGCCTATTTCGTGTTTGTTTGGCGTGTATAGGTATTTGCAGGTGTGTGTCTATGTGGTTTTCGAGTTACTTGTAAGCTTCTGGGTGGATTTAGCTAACATTTACAATATGTTGCAAGATGTCCTCATAACTTTTAAATTATACGGATCCTTATCTTTCTTCTTTCGTTCTAGGTTGCCCTTCTCTAACGAGTAATCTGTATACGTAATTTAAAGAACCGAGTGTAGTAAAACGCGTTAATGAGTATCACTGGTGCCTGTGTGATTGAAAGTTGCTTTTAATCTTGATTAATAAATATTATTCTCAAGCAAACATTAGTTTCCAAATTGAAAATAACTTAGCGGTACTGAAGGATCTGCTTTATTGAAGAGTAATAATTCACTTAAAAGTACGTGACATTTACAAATATTGATAATTTGTATAGATTAAGTAATAATCATTACTTGTAATTGATTAAATCACCTTCTTTTGTTATTTATAAGCATCTATGAAAGAGAGTCACTTATTATGGTTAGAAACTCTTTTTATACCGCTACCTACTCAATTATATAACAGTTTTATATTATGTAACTATGTAGAAACCTTTGGGTGAAT